>KK121340.1:444371-551278 GCA_000611955.2 Stegodyphus mimosarum | reverse complement strand
AATATTTACATCCAATCGTGTCAAAACTCATTGCGGCCTCGCCATCTTACTTCCAACCTCCATGACGTCACTGCAGGGGAGTGGAGGAGGGGAAGAGATTTAGTTTACATCGCCACCACTGCAGTGGATTGGCGCTGCAATTTGGCGTCATGTTATAGTATGGGAGTGCCGACGCTTTACTTACATACAGCTTTGAAATAAATAGCCAAATAAATGTGAAATTCGTAACAGTATTTTTCAAGAACTCATATGAAACTGCCTATAATTATTGAATATTCTGATTCTCACACCATATCATGTCAGTATTTCACATGTAGGATTTTTATACCTAAATGGGCATATCTTTTTTATAAGAGACGGCTTAGTACGAAAAATATTGGTAAAAGTTTACAGAATGGTAAATTTTTATAAAATAGTTTCCATTTGCAAACTGGTTATGTTTCAGTAGACTAACAAAACTGATAAATTGCTATTCAAAATCGCTCAGTTTTTTACTTCCTTATACAAAGTAGAGTAAGTACTGTTAATCGCGAAAAATTTCAGTTTTCTAAAAAAAAGGTATCATATTTCAACGAAAATATTCATCTTGACAGCTCTCGAATCTATTTGAATGATTTTTTTGCGTGACATCTGTACTTACGGAAAGAATAAAGGACTCTTTTTTTCCAAACCGTGTTGTAAAATGGATTTAAAGTGAATTCAGAACACATTTACACAACTCTCTGAAATCAGTTTTTGTATACTTATATGTTGGTTATTATGCACTTTTTGCTTTAAAAGTGATTAAATTATGTTGTTTTTATGTTCCGTTTAAGGGTTTTATGACTTTAGATAATAGTTTATGCCTTTAGATTAATAATAATTTATGCCTTTAGATAATTTTGAGCTTTTATGCATGCAATAGTTATGGAATTATCAACAAAGGAAATAAGTGGCGCTCAGCTTAACGAGGCCGCCATTTGTAAAACTTTTGGTAGAATAGGGAATTAAGTCAGGTATTAATTGGTGCACCGTTTTCAATGTCTTTTTACCCAGTGAGACCGATTCAGTTTTGTACATCGAAAATGTCTTCCGCCCCGCTGGCCGAATTTCTTGTTTTTGCGTAGAAACTCTAACTGTAAAAATTGTTTTTCAACTAATTTTAGCCGTGTTTGGTGTTCTAAGTTTTTCTGTATTTTACGGGATTTCTGTATTTACGGGTATTTGAGATTTTAATGAACTTGGTTTGAGCTTTTATGTATTTTTGAAAATATATGTCTATTCAAATTCAGGGAAATAAGCTTAATTGAAATGCAACAAATATATGTATAATTTACACTGGTGTGCAAAACTTAAGCAACAGGTGTTCTTTTTGCCATACCTCCACGAGAAATCAGCTGAGAGACATGAAATTCAGAAATGGGAGACAGCATTTTGTATTTAAACGATGACGAAAGCATAGTTGCGCAAAAATGAAATGAATACAATGCATACAATATGGAATCAAACAAAAAAAGACTTTATTGAACTCATAGTATTGATGCACATGATTGTCTGTACAAGAGGAAGAACAACAAGCCGATATTCCTTAATATGGAATATGCCCTTCCCTTACTACAATGATTGCTTCGTACCGTCTCTCCATGCTTAGCACCAGATTTTCCAACAGATCTTCAGGTACGAATGCTCATTCTCAATCAGCATCTGTTTCAGTTGTCGGGTGTTCTCCGGAGGTTGTAATTATCCCTCAAGGCGTTTCCCCAAAGCATCACACACATGTTCTATGGGATTTAAATCAGGCAAGTATGCTGGCCAATCTATTCGAGTGATATCTTTTAAATTTTTCCAGTAGCTTCTGAAGAGCAGGAGTCCGGTGTGGCCGTACAGTGTCAAACATAAAAACGAAGTCTGCTCCAGTGGCACATCTGAACAGACGCACATGGCGAAGGATCACCTACTGACAATAGCGATCTCCGGCTACAGAACCTCTCTCGAAAACGGGGAGCTCTGTCCGCCTGTTCAGCATAATGACTCTTCAGACGAGAACTCCAAGACAACCTTAACGGTCTCTTTCCGTGATGTTATTGGGATGAAATCGTGTCCCGACCTCTCTCCAGATCAGCTGGCATTGAGAATCGCGTGTGGCACTAAAATGACTGTCATCCATAGAGGAGACGACTCCGTTGATGAGATGTCCAGTTTTTGTGCTCCTTGCACAACTCTAAAATGTGGTGGTGATGGCCAACTTTCTAAGTGATGCAGTGTTCAGGATGGCGGGCGAATAGGCCACCTTTGTGGAGACGTCTGAACACAATAAACCGTGACACTTGTCGCCCCGTTGCTGCACAAAGTTGCTGAACTATGGTGTTTGCTGACTGGTTTCGGGCTCTTTTCGTCTGCAGGACGATATGTCGATCATTCACAGCAGTTGTTTTCCTGGACCAACCACCACCAACCTTTCTAATAGCTCTACCTGTCGTTTGGAAGGCTTTTCCAGCCCGCAAAATGACACTTTTGTTGATTCCGAACTCTTCAGCTGCACTGGTCCCACTACATCCCTCCTCCAGCTTTCCGATCATTCTTCCACGTATGAAGTCATCCAGGTGATTTCTTCTATCCCTATTTCACAAAAGAACTCACTTGCACTTGCAGCGAATGTTTTTAATTGCGTCTCCGTTTTTCCTTTTATTGTAGTTTAAGCTGAGGGCGTCGACCGCATGCATTTTGCTTACGCTCACGTCGCCTGTGACCTTTTATTCCTGACATTTGCATACGTATGACCTATCTACTGAACTTCGTGTTCATTGTACTGATATCGCAAGAACCCCTTTTCTGCAATTTCATGGCTATCTGACTAAAATTACATTGTTGCTTAAGTTTTGCACACCCGTGTAATGGGCCTTGCTAGGAAGTCTTGCTGTTTCCACATCAAATATTTTTATCTACTTGAAACTACTACATGAATTGTTTCTGGTTTCAAATTCTGTTTTCCTTACTGTAGCCTATATTTATCTGATATTATATTCTAATGCACCATTTTCAATAGTTAAAGCCGAGAATGATAATGACAAAATAAACAGGTGAAAAATATGTTCAGAATTAGAATAGAAAGGAAACACGCCAATGTGACAATCAAAATCGCTGAAACAACCTTGTATTTGGCGTACATTTATTAAATATATTTATAATAATTTACCCGATTTAGTAAAGGTACGCCAAATGCAAAGTTGTTTCAGCGATTTTGAATGTTCAGAATTATTTTCTCCTTAAAATGGATAATATTTAACTGTTTTAGCATTTTAAAAACAAGGTTTAATTATAGTTAATCAGAAACTGTTATTAAAATCGGGTAAATTTTACAATGTCATTATCGTCTTCTTGCAACTGGCAGTGCAATTAATTTCTTTACTTTATTATTAAAGCTCATTAAAGTTTCAAAGAGGAGAAGCGCAGTTGAACCAGAAAATATGAGACTTTCGTTAAAACAGTCAAGCGATTCTTTTATTAGTGATAATTTTAATTCTTTTGACTTTGTTAGAAATTCGAATCTTAAAGGCTACTTTCTTTTATCGTTTTAGTCACGTGATTTATAGACATGATCATTTTATGCTTTATATCTCATTTTCACTTAAAATTGCTTTTCAAGCATCACTAATTGTGTTTTTTATCTTATTAAAGTGAGAAAATGACTTGCAATTAAAAGTATCGATTGCCTGCAGTTTTAATTTTCGTTGAGCAATTAGCATTCATCAACAATCTTGACCTTCATTTTCAGCTTTTTTGATCGTTCGGTTAACTATTTTTCTGCCATTTTAAGCTAAAGCTCTAAATCTAATTTTCAAAGGTATTCGAAGACGTATTAAAATATATATATACAAAAGAACCTTTACATATAAAATTACTAACTGCCATTCAGTACCATAAAGTTAAAGCAGTTTTATTGTCTCATTTTGTAATCCTGTGATGTAAATATAAGATTATCTTACCTGTATCTATCAATTCTGACATTTGGATCAAAAATTCAAAATGCAAATATAAAACAATCTCTAGTAATTTTAAATATATATGTACACCTTGCACAAAAAAGGGGTACAGTTCTTTCGTTCCACTGGGCCTATTGACGAAATTTAACTTGCATTTTTCATGTCTCGAAGGCGCGATTTAGGTTATTTATTAGATTTATATATAGCGTTGTTCAAACATAGGTATTTCGACACAAAATCGGACTTTCTGTTACGTGCCATATCGATTTTTCCCCATATTTCGTTTCTGTGAATCAAATTATACCAAAGTGCCAAGTTTGGTAAAACTTGCATGAGTAGTTCTCAAAATTTTAGCTCCTCATTGTTAATTGAATTTGACGTATGTTTATTATTCTCTCTTTTTTAAAACAATGCTTCATTCCTTCATTCACAGTTCGAAATTTAGGTTCAGTCAAAGACAAATTCGTAGATATTTTCTAAGTTTATAGAAGATATAGTTTTTTTAAGAATTTTTAGTAGCTTATATAAATGCTTTGAAAAAAAAAAAGTTTTTAATTACAACCTAAAATATTTTTATCATCACCTTAAAATAGATGTGTTTCTAGACATACTTGTAAAAAATTGAGTATTTTATTCAAAATGTTCCAAGATATACATGAATTTATATTTTGGCAGGTTTTAAAATTTGGCATATTTGTTACAAGCAATAATAACGCCAAATGTGGTTAACGCACGTTGTTAAAATTATTTGAAAGAATGAACGATGCCCTTCTTTTATCGCTGGTGCATAGTAAAAAAGGGGAAGGAAAATCTGTTACTATAAATTAAGAATTTCGCCAAGTGAATTATTCTTGGCACGAACTGAAAAAAGTGCACCAAGATAAATTATTAAATTTCTCGTTAAGCTTCTCATGTATTGTATATTAGTAGGGTATTGTAATTTGAGTAGGGTCTCCGTAACCAGGTACCCTGGTGTAAATCACCACTATATTTGCAGTTGCCTATATTTGTTAAATACTTCATTTCTTATGAAATATTTATATTATGTTCAATAAATAACATTTAAACTCATCTTATGAATACGTAGGTGGTGACACTGCAAACCCTTGCTATAATTATAGCAAGGGTTATAGATTAACCTATGATAGTATAGATAAACCTATGAATGATTATAGATGATGATCCTATGATAATTAACCTATGATAGAAACCTATGATAATTATAGATAAACCTATGAAGGATTTTCTCCCTTCTTTCCGCATGCCTTCGTGGTGTAACGGGAAGCACGCTGAACTCGTATTCGGAAAATCTGGAGTTTAAATCCCGGCGAAGGCACTGAGCACTTTTCACGTTCCTATATCCATATATAATGACTCTACAGTGGTGTCTCAACATAATATAAAAAAAGGTGGTGGACAATCATTCGTCACCACCAGGATTTGACTACCCTAATCCTCAGTCGCCCTTTAAAAGGAGGGTATATAAGGTAGTTTCTCTCTCCTTTTTGCAAGTCATGGTGGTGTAACTGGAAGCACTGTGGATGCATGTTCAAGAAGACCGCAGTTCAAACCCCGGCGAGGGCAATGCACGTTTTTCACGCCTCTTGCATCGGTATAACCTAATGTCTCTACAAACCTTTCCTGTAATTTAGTTGTTTACCGACTTTTATTCTTCTTTCTGGAAGTTCTTTCTGGAAGAAAGAAGAACTACTAGAAAGAAGTTCTTCTTGAAGAACTTCATGAAAGAAGTTCTGGAAGAACTGAAAGAAGAACTTCTGGAAGTTCTTCGATTCTGAATCGAAGTTCTTCTTTCTGGAAGACTTTCAACTTTCAAGAAGAATCGAAGTTCTTCTTTCTGGAAGACTTTCAACAGAATCTTAATAAATCGGCTTTAGTTTAAGAAATCATTAGTGATCAGTAGTTTTTATAAGTAGTTAGATTAAACTGGATTATTTATTTATTGCAAAGTACAAGAGACTTATTTACTTAGTTGTAGGGATTTATACTTATTTTCACTAACCAGTTAAGTTTATGCTTTCTTTCCTAGAAGGCTTCATTCCCCTAATTGTCAATGCCAGAATATTTAAATTTTGTCGCGCCCGTAAAGGAATGCGAATTCTTCTATTAGGAGTAAAGGTTTAAATACTGAAAGGTTTAAATACTGAGCTCTAGAAGAAAACAAAACAGTGGGTAAGCACAGTACCTTTTGTAGCTTGAACTTCTGTTTCTGCATTTATTGCTGGCGTAGCTGCTATTACTTTGCTGCCACGAGACTTCGGCGTGGTTTTAGGTGACAGGATTATCTGAGCCTTGGGGAAACGTCTACAGCTGTGTCAATATCTTTGAATTTTAATTCTTGTTAGTTGATTTACCGCCCGGGCGAGGCGTAGTCTGTTAGCGTCAAGTCGACGTATTGTAAGTTTTTGAAGAGTTTAATAAAGGATTCTTTTAACCCTTCTCTTGTCTGGTGCCTGCACCTATTTCAGCTGTCACTCTGAAAGTTAAGTAACTGGACATTACATAGTCAAATCAAAGTTTTGATTGTAAGTAATCCACGGAACTCATATCTTCTCGAAAGGAATTTTAAGAAGACAGATTATAAGTGCCCTTATTTTACAGACATAAGATTCAAAAACAACTTCTTCAAGATGACCACCCACAATTCCACAATGAATCTTCTGCAAGGTAACCACCCACAATTCCACGTGACTTCGGTTCTTCGGCGGAGGTAGTTATGTTAGAAAGCCGACTATCAGTGATTATTATTATTGATTATTATTATTATTGGATTTACCATAATCAAGCCTCTTAGAATCCTTATACTAATTCCCAGAACCTCTAAAACTTGATCTACGATTTTTATAATTTTGGAGTGTGATTAAAGAAAAGTGTGATATGCAGTTATACTAATAAAATTGCGAATTAATTTTGGCAGAACATGAATAGCAAATAATATAGCGAAAAAAAATAGAAGAAAGGGCATTATATGAATCTTCATTGCTAGAATCGTCATCAGCAGTTTCAATAACTTTTAATTCTGCTTCTAAATGTTACATGTTTCCTTTTGTATTGCAGTACAATAATCCAAGGTTACTGAAAAATTTTAATCTAAAATTAATTTATCACAATTTCAAAAGTTAAAATTGAAAAAATCTGATATGTACACCACATGACTTCCGTGTACGGAATATTAAATTATATGCAATTTTCCTGCATTTCATTTAAACATATTGAATTAACAGTTAACGGATTTTGAATTAAATCTACTTTGTCGACAGCGTATAAACCACAATAGAATAAATGCACTCTTTAAGTTCATTATATTTATTTACCGTAGCCACACTTCTGCGCTAGGTTCACTTAGCAGCGATACATCTCATTCATTTTATAACTCGGATTCAGCAAACATTCTAGCATCTGAAGAATTACCATAAGTTCTATTCAAATACTATAATAAATTTAAAACGATGTATAAAAGAAATTGAACAAATAAAAAAGAAACAGTTTTTCACAGACGATTCAGCGCCGCTTACCTAATGCACATGCGCTACTAACTAATTTAATTCACACTTCACGCGGCAAGGCAAAAATACATAAAAATTCAAAATATTTTCATTAAAAATTGAAAGATGTAGAAAAACATAAAACACAAAGTACAGTTAAAACGATTAAGAAAATTTTTGCAATTAAAATTACTATTTTTAAGCAAAAACTAGCTAATAACTTAAATAATAATTCCAGAATGAATCAAGCATAATTGAATTCGCAATAATAAAAGAAGACGTTACTTTGTAGTTGCGAAGCTTAGTTTCTCTAGATTGGCAACAAATCCGCTATCTGCTAAGCTTCAAATGTAAACAAATATGTCCGCTATCATAACCGAAAGTTAGGCTTAACCGCACTTAAAAAACTTTTAAGTTTTTGATAATTCCATAATTATTGCATTAATTAAATGCATAATTATTGCATTGATTAAATTTTAATTAATGAGATATTAATTAAAATGCCCGAAAACGTTAATTTTCGCTCTCATTTTTCTCGAGTGGCAACAGCCTCGCGCGCTGGAGATAAAAGCCTGTTTCATTTCGAAAAGTGTTGCCACTGTTCCCTTTCAAACCATAGAGTTTGTTAACCAAAATTTGTAATTTTTACAAAATATGAAATAATAAAAATAATAATAAAAAAATCTGAAAGCTTTCAAATTTTACATTACACCCAAAGGGACTTTTTTAACGTTTCGTGTGTTTTATTAAATATCATATTCTTCGCAACTGAACCATAAAATTCAATTCAACAGCAATATCGAAAAATAATTTTAAAATGAGCATTCCTTTAGAATTTCCGATACACAATCTCGCGCACTGGAGATAAAAATGTTTTTTTTTTCGTACAGTTTTGCCATTGCTCGATTTGAAATCGTCGAGTTTCTTAATCAAAAATTCGTTAAAGTGTTACAAAATATAAAATCTATAATAAAACAAATTCCAAATTAGGGCTTCCAGATGCCCATATTCGGTCGAGAGTTATGTTATTCAAAATTGGATGGTTCTAGGTAGCATTGTTTTATCACAATGCGAGAAAAATACGTGTATTTATGCAGATTCTTCATTATTTATCTTCAAATATAACACAGGGCTGTACTTGGTGGCAACAATTTGAAAAGTGAACCAACATTTATAGTGAACCAACGCAATTCTGGACTAACGCCCTTTGGGATAAAAATAGCATTGCCTAGCGTTAAACATATTACTCTTATAGAAGGTCATATTTTGACGTTGCAGAGAGCAGGCGATTGCATGTGATGTCATTGTATGTCGAAAAGGTTTCGTTAATGTCAGCAATAAATAACTGCTCTTGCCAACATTTTTTGTTTCAGAATAGGATAATTAATACGGTATGTTATTGCCACGTTAATTTTTTTATTGATATTGAGAATAAAAATTTTATATTACATTAAATTGACGTATACCTAAAGACGTATTGCCTGACGTATTGACGTATACCTAAAGTGACTAGAATTTTCGTTTCCTGATATGACAACAAAAGAATTATTTACGAATTATTTGTTGCTTGGAAAAGATGAACTAATTTCATTCATATTGAAATGTTTTTGTGCATTTTCTTTTGAAGTGTACACTTTGGCCACAGTCTGCTCATCTGGCGAACTTGCCTGTTTGTAATAATTATAGTGCGATGAGAAAGTGTAAAGTTAAAGAGTTAAGGATTCATTACTAATTTAAATATACCATTGCATGGCAGCAATTTTGATATTAGTTTAAAAACTGGCTCGAAATGTGACTCTTTTATATGTTAGTACATAAAATATTTAATCTTGATAACGATATTATGAATTTTTGTGGTCTGCTTAATGTATGTTTAATAGTTTCGATTGAATTAGGGTGTGGTCATCATAGAAAATAGCAATATAATTATTCATTTCAGAGTTTTATTTTATGTTTTCAAATGTTATTTTGAAGTACAGTGTATTTAAACATTTAAGCATTTTGCACGTCTTATGTCGTTTTCTTAAAAGTGATTTTAAAAGCTGCGGAGGCTTTTAATCTGGAAGCGCCAAGCTAGAATGGTTTGATTTGTAGATTGCAAAAGGTTCAGCTATATTTTCTGATACCTCTGCTAGCCGTAAAAGGGTAATAAATCAGATAACAAAATCTTGAGAGCCTAAGTGGTTTTCGATTAAGATATAGACTAAGATAACGTTCACTTTTTTTCATCCTACAACCTCCTGACATAATTTTTGTCGTAAATAGTTTTGTTCGCAAGACTGCGTCGTAAAATTGATTTTTGGAATAGGCGAATATTGGATGAACACGAAAATATTTCCAACAGAAGAAGAAATGCATTTCTTCCAAATACATATATGGTGTTATATTTTTATTTTTTAATGTTTTAAAGCCTTTTTGCTTATGATTGAGGACATAAAACTCCAAACAACTGTATTTGAAACGCTTTCTTTTTTTTCGCTGCTACAGTCTTTTAGTGAACTTCGTCTTCTAACAACCAGCTGTTTCTCGAAAATAATTGTTATTTCTCAAAATACATTTCTGTTCAATTCTTTTCAGTAATCACATTCAAATCCCTTACGACCTCCAATCTGCATATAGCCCACTGGCGGTAAAGTCACAGACCACTGGTAGTTCGTCCGGGGTTCGAATCCCGGCGAACTATTACACGCCGCTAACACCGTAGAATTTTAATTATTTTCATTAAAAAATAGCTAATAAAGAATGAACTCATAATGTTTCTTGAAAACATCATTAAAAATCACGAGAAAGATCTAGACATCTTTTATAATAACTACTTCAAAATTTTTTATATTCTGTTTCTTTCTGAAATTTTTATAAATATGTTTGTCTTAATAGCTTTCTTTTACATTTTGTATGGGAAGCTGTAGATAGCGTTCTATGGAATTTTTCTACATTAATAAAAAAAATCTGACGTAAAAGTTACCGGTGTTTGAAATCCGACATTCTGTAGAATGCCTAGACATTGTATATAATGTGTAAAACTAGCCGGCAGTGTATTAAACGATTCATATTTCAAACATTTATTAGGCATTCTATAGAATGCTAAATAAGAAACCGGCAAAGTAAGAAATGTTTTCAATATCAAGCGTATTTCAATTCTTTCAGTATTTCACACATTCCGTTTCTGATCTCTTTTTTATGTGTTTAAAGGAAAAGAGTGATTAAGTGCAAAAATGTCGTCAAAACATTCATACCTTCTGCGGCCATGCTAGTAAAGATGATAAAACGAATATTTTGTGCACCCTTTGTTTCAAAACTGAAGATGCTACTGAAAGTAGAATCAATCCATGAAATGAAATAAATCATAAAAGAAGGAAGGAGGAATCTCTCTCTCTCTCTCTATATATATATATTCTATTCCCAGTCTATTACATGGCTCAGTGAGCTTAGTTTTTCATTCTTATATGTTGGTAAATCGTGCATTTTTTGCTCTAATGTCGTTGAATTATGTAGTTTTTATGTTCCGGTTAAAGTTTTTCTGCCTTTAGTTAATCGTTAATCAATAGTAGTAGGATTATCAACAATTCAAAAGTTTAACTGCGGAGTTAAACCTAAGGTACCGCCATTTCTTTACATTTGAAATTCTGTAGAATAGTGAATTAAGTCAGTTTCTGCACCTTCCGTGTGTTTTTGCCGCGAGGGACCAAAAGTAAAAAACTTTCGATATTGTGCACAGAACAATCTGCCTTCTTGCTCTCTGGCGGAATTGCTTGTTTTTGCATAGAAAATTTAATCTTAATTTGCAGAAAAAACTTTTTTTTTTATCTATTTTAACTGTATTCGGTGTTTTATGTTTTTCTTTATTTTACAATTTTTAATGAAGATGTTTCGAGTTTTTACGTATTTTTGCTTTGCCTCGAAGTGAAAACTAAATTGATCGCTGAGAAATATATCTCTCTCTTAATGAAAGTCGAGGAAATAAGTTTAAATGAATTGCAGCATAAATCGGTGTGTTATATAATAGGCTATACAAGGAAGTCGTGTGGTGTCTGCATAGATTATTTTACGTTAAGGAACATTAGAAAACATAGGTCTCTTTTAACGCTTCAGCGCCTTTTTCATAAGAGCGCACTGAAAAGTAATGTTCAATCATAAAAATTCGTTCTGCTTGGGAAAAAATACCATTCCCACATTCCACCAAACAGCTCGCAGACAATATAGTGGTTAGGGAAGCCGACTGCGATACGAAAGGCTACGGGATCGAATGGTTACAATGGTTATAACTGTCCGTCTCTTCGTAGGAAGCAAAGGTGGCCCACCTATTAGGTGCCTGCATAACAAAGTGACCACCACTTCTGGCCTTAGTTGTGGTCAAGCGGAATTCAGCTGAGGGCCCGCCATTAGGGGGGGGGAAGTGCTAATTTTTTATGCTAATAGCATAGACTGCAATTGAAAGTTCAAGTGATCTATTATTTATAAGAATATTGAGAATGTTTTCCATCGATGCAATTTCCATTGATGCTTCCATTGATACCCATTCTGGAAATTCTGTTGTTTCTGAAAGGTTGATGAGCACGATGTTTGAATCAACGTGTATGTAAAACACATTTTCATCTTCCATATTGAGAATTAGCGTGAGTATAGCTGTAAAGCTCAAGGGTGATAACTGTGATAATGGTACTTAAGATTGAATTATCGAAGATTAGATACCTGGACATGCTGAATATTTAATACTGTCTTACCATGGTTTGAATAAATCAGCTTGTTCGTCTTCAACTGTCTTAGCCTTGAAGTTCGCAATCTACAATAGCTGATATGGGAGTTTTGAAATGCGTCATTTAGTCTTACTCATATCCTCTATCAAATAGTTTTTTGCTGACACTCAAAACATCCAACAAAACTTTCTTAAATTTATGTGCGCTTTCGTAGTTAAAGTTGTAATATTCGGCATTAATTTTGCAAAGTAATGCATTTTCGCCTTTTGCTCTTATAAAGGGAAAAAAACTTTGAGGCCTTTCAGTTAGCGAAGAAGGTATTATGTAAAATTTTCGTGAAAGCGAAGCTGTGTAAATGATTTTTTGCAAAACAAAGGAAGTTCGTAGCGCGTATTTCGATAAAAAATTCATAAAAGAAAATTAGAAACAAGCAGTAACTTCGATCTGTTTGGTTAATTAGTATGCATTTGAATGCATTTCTATACAAACTCCTGCATCACGAGATTTTGATTATACCCTACTATATGCTTTAAATCAGGATTTCATTTGACAGTTTTGATGTCAGGAAGGACGTGGGTTGTATTTATAAAACTGCGTAGGTGTATAAGTTGAATAGAGTTGGATGAAGAAACTTAACACTGAATCAGAGTCAAAGAAAGAGGAAAATAGAGCAAAATATTCAACAAAAACGTGTTTCTTTCTCCTCTCCCCTTCCTACAAAAGGAAGATACTTGATACATTATTCAGTATGTGATCCTTAAGAGCTTCTTGACATTATTTCAATGACATAAAGCTATTTTTTTAAGTTGTCAGAAATATTTTGTATTTTAATACAATAAAACGTGAGTAAAATGCTTAGAATTAAAAATTAGCAAAGCAAAAAATAGGAATTTTTTTAAACTGACGCGTAAAAGGACATTTACAAAAAATAAAAACTCAATGTAGTTAAATTTACATCCAGTCATTTTTAACAGTTGTTAAAAAATATTATAGAAGTTTAATTGCATATGAAATTATCGTATATATTTCATTCATGCTTTCGCGGTGTAAGTGTGGTTAATACGTTCACCTTGCAATTGGAAGTGAATGCGAATTTCCATTAAATAATTCTGCATGAAATCATCCATTCTTTATAAGGTAATGTCTTAATTAAATGCTTAATTAATTAATCAGCAAGGTGGCACAGATTAAGTAGATCCATTATCACGTGTAAAATTTCCCGTAATTTTCTACGCTCCTTCCAGTTATCTGAGTCACGGGTAAGTCAATGTTGAGGGCAATAATTTGGATCTTCCGCTAAAATATTACATCTAAAAATCAATTTTCGAAATTGAATCCAAAGGAAGCCTCCCTCCCCCCGAAATGAAAGTTTGCAGCTTGCATAATAGGTTTGCCACTCTAGTATGGTTGTAATAAATGAGAGCTACTTGCGCATCGTTTTCTGGCATTCGTAACTGATAGACGTGGGGTGACGTTTACAATCATTAAGTGACTATCTAAATTCTAATTTAAATTATAAAAGCAGTTTAGCATAAATGTTGGCTGAAAATGAATTTTGATCCATATTTTGTCCCCGCAACCGGATATAACTTTCAACTTACTTTTTTTTTAGTCCAAAGTGGCTTTGTCCCTACAGGACTATTATTTTCGTTTTGAGATTTTGCGTTGAATCACTCTGAATGTCCTTTTCACTTTTCAAATTGTTGCCAACAAACATTATCGCTTTGTATTATATTTGAAGAAATTGAATAATTAAGAATATGCGTAAATGTACGTATGTTTCTCGCATTGTGATGAACGACCGTACCTAGAGCCACCCAATTTTGAATAACATAATCCTGCTGCGAATATGGGCATCTGGAAGCCCAGATTTGAAATTTGGAATTTGTTTTATTATCGATTTCGTATTTTGTAAAACTTTAAAAAATTTTTGATTAACAAGCTCAACGACTTCAAAGCGATCAATGGCAACGTTGTGCAGAAAAAACATTTTTATCTCCAGCGCGTGATAGGAAATTCTTAGATGTGCTCAATTTAAAATTATTTTGCGATATTGCTGTTGAACTGAATTTTATGGTTTAACTGCGAAGAACATGATATTTAATAAATAAAGGTAGCACATAAAATGTTAAAAAAACGCCCCTTTGGACGTAATTTAAAATCTGAAACCTTTCAGATTTATTTTTTTTTTGTAAAATATTTTATCTCATTCTATGGAATAACATACTTGCGCTAAAGAGAAAAATTATTTAACAATAACTGAATAAACGGATGTAAAAGTGTAACAATATATTTTCTATTAAAAAAATCTGATGTGTACTTGGTACATGACTTGGTACATGGTACGGAATAATAAATTATATGCACTTTCCCTGTGTTTCATTTAAACTTATTTCCCACAAGTTTATTAGAGATATATTTCTCATTCAATTAATTCAGTTCTCACTTTGCGTCAAGGCAGAAATGCATAAAAACTCAAAATATTTTCGTTAAAATTTGAAAGATATAAAAAAACGTAAAACACCAAGTACAGTTAAAACAATAAAAAAAAGACTTTTTTTAAAATTAAAATTACAATTTGTACGCAAAAACAAGCAATTCGCCCAGCAGGCATAAAAACAGATTTTTCGGTGGACAAAACTAAAGTCCCACTTGGCGAAAAGACACTGAAGGTGCAGAAAGACTTAATTCACTATTCGGCTAAGTTTCAAATGTAAAGAAATACGGCACTTAAACAACTTTTAAATTGTTTATAATTTTACAACTATTGCATGCAGATTAACTAAAGGCATAAATATCTTAATGGGAGGATAAGAAAAACATAATTCAATCATTTTAAAGCTAAAAATGTACAATTTACCCACATATAAGAATAAAAAAAACCCGAGCTCATCGGAACCGAATAATAAGAACCGAATAATTCAAAGATATATATACATACCTTTGAAGCGACCGATTGGAACCAAAAGGAGAGGTGCACAACTATATGTTATAGCAGTCCTATATACAAAATTTCAACTTTTTGAGTTATGCGACATACATAACATGCCACGAAAAAGCCTCTTCTGAATCCATTTTAAATCAGCCTATAATTCGTTTGGAGAAAATGAGTTCTTTATTCTGCCCTTACGTACAGATATCGCGGAAAAACATCGTTAAATTGCACTCGATAACGGTCAAAATGGATATTTTCGTTGAAATATTGATACCTAGAATTTTTCGCGATTCCAATATTGCCTTTACTTCGTACAAGGAAGTCAAAAATTATACTGCATTTTAAATCATAAATTTACAAACGAGAATTTGTGAAGATACTTTCAGTTATTATTAATAACGATAATACGAAAAATCTCTTCGCATATAAGCCTAGAAAAGTACCATTTTATTACACTTTGCATTTATTGAGTATAAAGGTGCCGTGCAACAAAGCTTAAAAGCGAATGAAAACAAACTGCATTAAAGAAAAGATACATTAAAGAAAGAATTAATTTATTGCATTTTCTTGTGCAATAAACCAAGCTGCGTTTTTAATGCTTTAATTGCATTTCTAATGTTTCCTTTTCCAATGCTTTAGCAACATTTTCATACAAATAATATTTGGCTTATTTAGGCTAGTGCACATTTTATATTCAAAAGCAAAAGATCTCGACGAAATTCAAGTGGATTCAAATATTCAAATTCTCATCTGAAACAAATGCTGTCTTGTTCTGCTAACAATAGAAATAAATTTACTGCAAAATATCAAGAACGCTTTAAAAATAAATCTGTGTGATAAATTGTTGCACAGTTGCTATGACGATGAGCTTTTGATGCGTCATTAAAGAATGACAAATGGCGTTTAAGGTATCACAATTTTTTATCTTTGAAAAGATGATCGGAAGTTCATTATCATAATGCGAAGCAATTTTCTATCATAATAACACGATTATTTTTTTGAAATACTTGCATGAATTATTTGAAATTTTACCATTTTTTACGCGACAAGGTACGTTAGACCCGTGTGGGATAATAGTCTCGAAACGGCATTTTGTCGAAACACTTGAATGCGTTCTATCGCTTTTTAAATTGTTGCCACCAAATATTATACGCCTGATTAAAAGAATTTAAATAATGAAGAATATTGTTACGGATTTCATATTTATTTGGCTATTTATTTAGAATTGTAATTAAAATTGCTTTATATTTCCCATGCAACGCAGACGATTTTTGAAGAGAAAGCTACGTCGGAAAAATAAAAATAAAAGAGCGCGTGCATTTAATGTTTAATAAATAAATATCTCGTAATGACTGTTGCCGTTCAGAAAAATCTAGAAAAATCGAGATTGTTCTAGTGATAATTAAAAAGCTTATAAAAGCCGAATTGAAACACCTCATCTCAGTTGTTGTTGTAGCTGCTTAAAGCGAACTGCTGTTTGTTTACTTTATGCTGTAGCGATTTCGCTGTGAGATAGAATTAGTTTATCTGTTTTGAATGGAGTTTTGCTAAACGTTTGTGAGGTATTGTGATATTGTGCGACTATCTCTGAAGAAATATTTCAGCATTTTGATTTATTTCTTGTGGAAAGAATAAATTTTTGTTAACTTTTTAACGACTTATGCATTCAATCCATAACGAATCCGTACACATGCAACAATACAGTGTCTCACAAAAGTGATAGGACACTTGTGCTTTACAAAAGGAAACCGTAATAAAATAAATTAAAAAAAACATGTAAAAATTTTGTGGGTGTGTTTCATACTTAAATTTAGTAACAATTATTACATAACATACATTTTCTCAAAATAGTAAAACATTAATTTAATAAAGATACTATTGTTTAGAACGGAGCAAAAAATGGCTCACGTAAGTGATGGGACACCATTAGACTATGCAACAAAAATCGCCTGAAGTAAGCAATAAAAATATTTTTTGGGGTTTTTATTTTTACTCAAAAGCAATTGGCAATAATTTATAAAATCGTCTGCATTATTTCTCTCCAGTTTGTTTTGGAATTTTTGTGTTTTTTAACTCTGCGCAGCCATGAATGCTAAACGAAAAGAAACTTTGCCTGAAATTCGAAAATTAGTCATTAATTTGCATATTGAACGTGAAAAATCTATTAGAGAAACTGCTGAAACAGTTGACTTGAGTCATTCAACAGTTTTCAATATCATTAAACGATATAAAAAGAATCATATGATTCAGGATAAAAGAAGACCTGGCCGACCCACAAAAAATTTTTACATGTTTTTTTTAATTTATTTTACTACAGTTTCCTTTTGTAAAGCACAAGTGTCCCATCACTTTTGTGAGACACTGTAGATATATGCGCGTATGGTACATTCATACGTCCGTACGTACAGAAGTTACGAAGAAAGTCTCTTCTGAATCCATTTTAATTCCATTTTACAATCCGTTTTGGAAAAAAGAATTATTTATTCCTTTCGTATATACAGATGTCAAGTGAAAATATAATTCAAATAGATTCGAGAGCGGTCGAAATGGAAACATTATACCGTTGAAACATTATACCTGAAATTTTTCGCAATTACAGTACTTCCTTTACTTCGAATAAGGAAGGATTAAATTTATCTTTCAAGTTTAGCAGTCCACTGGGGGAATGACCTTTGTCCATATCTTTACTGGACATGAAAGCCAGTGCATTGTCATGGAAGAACATATTCATTGAGCGTATCCGGTTTATTACCCTTTGGAGATATTTAATTTGGAGATATTTAAAGAAATGTTACTTTGCATCTATCTATGTACGGAAATTCCTGTCTGCCAATCTTTTGTGATATCCGAGTATCATTTTCGGCACTTTCATCTGCACTTTTCTTTGGTATTGAAACATGATCAGGGTTTTCCAAGCTATAAATAATTAAAAATTTTCTGCTATAGAAATAAATGAAAGGGGATTCTAAAGTTTCATAGCAATCGAAAACATTAATCTTTTGATGTAATATAAAGAAAGTGCATTTACTATAAATGCAGGATTAAGGTCTGGGGAACTTTATTGACGGAAATATTCCTTTATATATGACGAATTTCAATTTAGTTTAAAATTAAATTTCAGCAACTAAATATTTTTATTCAATTGCGTATGTATGTACAACATCTAAGAATTCTAATAAAACTTGTATTTCTTTGAAATGAAGATGCTTAATCTATTTGTAGCTATAGCTCGACAACTTAGAAAAAGATACGCGCAGAAAAACCGACATCCAGACAATCAGTTCCATTGGGTCGTTTTAAAGTTGTTTAAGTCTTGGTTGGTGACTGTTAACTGCTTGCTCAATTTTCATAATTAAAGATTTATGAAAACTGAGTTAACCAAGTTGTTTAAGTCTTGGTTGGTGACTATTTACTGCTTGCTCAATTTTCACAAGTTCAGCCTGATTAAATGTTTAAAAGATAACTGTGGAAATACTTTGCCCATGAGATGTAAGAACGAAATGAATGTCTTCTAGACGTAACATAGATTATGTCGGTGTCCCAAGCTGACATCTAAAAGCACCTGGATAACAGAGATTTCAAAGTATAAATCCCCGTAGCTTATTATTACCCAATGAGTTCATTTTGAAATTAGTGCAATCATCATTCTTAACTAAATTATCCGATTATAATAAATCGGATTGTAATTATTGGATTATAATATATTTCTGCTTTACAGACCACGAAAATCAATTTTTTTCGTTATTTTTATTAGTGCAAAAGGACAATTTGCCCCAGAAGGACTATTAATTACGTTTTGGCATTTTAGGTCGATTCACTAAAAGCGTTGTTTCACTTTTCAAATTGTTGCCACCAAATATTATAGTCCTGTATTATAAAGAAAATAAATAATGAAGAATCTGCATAAATGTATATATGTTTCTCGCACTGTGATAAATCAGCGGTACTTAGAGCCATCAAATTCTGAATATGGGCATCTGGAAGCCCAAATTTGAAATTTGGAATTTGTTTTATGATCGATTTCATATTTTGTACAACTTTAACGAATTTTTGATTAACAAACTCAAAGTTTTCAAGCGAACAGTGGCAACGTTGCACAGAAAAAAAACCCGTTTTTTCTTATCTCCAGCGCGTGAGACTATGTATCGGAAATTTTAAAGATATGCTGATTTTAAAATTATTTTGCGATATTGCTCTTGAACTGAATTTTATAGTTTAAATGCAAAGAACATGATATTTAATAAATGAAGGTAACACAGAAAATGTTAAAAAACGCCCCTTTGGACATAATTTGATATCTGAAACCTTTTAGATTTTTCTTTTTTAATTTTATAATCTACTCATATTATCACCACCGTTCTTCGCAAAAAATTAGATATGGATTAAAATATCGTTCTTTAATGACTTCATTTTTTCGTTCGTTTTTTTATTAGGAAATTTATGTTTTCTAGTTCGAATTTCTATTTCAGCACAAACGTCTTAAAAATTCTTCTTATATAGGTTATATATAGCGAACATATTCAAGTCTGCGGATTTATAGTTTTATGTGATGCCGTATTAAGTAATCAGACCATCTACTATAATCGTCATAGTCGGTATTACAGATACACTTGCGATCTAATAATTAAAGCTGTCTCTGTAACGTTAGACTAACATAAATTATAAATAGTATGTGAAATCGCTATAAGTGGTTTCTCTTTGATACTTCAGCTGTTATATTAAGGATAGAAATTTTGCCGAAAATAACACACTCAGCTCAGCTGCGAAATATAAAAATAGCATCGATAGGCGTTAGAACTTCTGCTGAAATATTTTCAAACGAAAATAAAATAAAGATGTACTGAATTTTGATTTTATATTCGAAATATTTCGATAATTCTCAATACTGAAACTTTCCTAAGCCGAAAATCCTCAATTTCAGAGGATTCTGGTTTTCGCTAGTCACAGAACATGATTATCGATGATGCTTACTTTCATTATTTGATTAGTTTCCAGAAACTGTGGCTCCTCTCAGAAGCGATCGTTTCAAAGAATAGGTCGCAGTGATAAATTTCGTTTTTCAGTTAGGAGCATGAAATTTTATTAATATTCTGAAACGGAAATGAATTGTTGAAATATGTAATAACTATACGTGGATTACAGTTAAAAGAAAGGTAAAGAAACTTTCTTGAATATCATAAAAATACTAGGCAGAATTTACTAACATTTTATATGGCTTCGGAGTAATATAAGACAGCAATTCGTATCATACAACAATGAAAATGGCCACTCATAATCGTGAGATCTAGAAAACTAACAATGAAAATTGTCCACAACTGACATTGTGAGATGCACAAAAAGTGAGACTAATATAATCACGTTTAACAAATACCCTGGTTCCCAGCGACCCGTCGTACTATAACCAAGATAGCTGATGAACCGTTATGGCAGACTCATCCATTCTTGCTTCAAAGCAGTTTTTAGCTATCGATGGTTCTCGGAGATGGTTGGCGAATTGTAGTTACTTTCTCAATTGCAGTTCAGGTTCAAGTTTGAAGATCTGACTAGCCAGTCCATCTGCCAAAATCTTCACTTTCGAGACATCTTTCTATCAGCTGAACATTATTGTCCATAAAGATTCTTTTTTAATGGATGAACGTTGTCGTCCATAACAGTTTCTTTTCATGAACAAACATTATCGGCTTTACAAAGAAACTGAAAGCCAGTTGCGTCCCTGAAGGTCGCACTTGATCGAAGATCCCATCTCTATCCATTGGAGTATTGTTGGAACATATGGAGTTATGTTCAACCATTTAACATGCTAATTCCACGCTGTAGTGGTTCCGCTGTAGTGCCTGGTGGAGGAATAGCATCGTGTTTCAAGTTCTCTCCAAACAAAAGTACTTCGAGAATTAGCCTCTAGGCTGAATTTCAACTCGTCACTCAACAGAACTTGAGCTCATTGATATTAGGTCCAAGTCTGATACTCTCTGTACCACACCAGATGTGCTCTCTTATGTAAATGAATGGGTGGGGCGTAAACAGTTGCTCTTCTAACAAAATGCTGCCTCCTATGAAGTCTGCGGGAAACAGCAACCCTCAATATTAATGCTCGGGTGGCAACAGTTGGCTTACTGGAGAGCTTCATGGATGTAACAGTCCTGTGGTGCTTGAATGAATGTTCAAATAATGATATTAATTCGGCTTCGTAGCTCATGTATGCCTTCAACCAAACTTTCTATGATTCGATGATCCTTCTATGATTTGATGGCAAATTTGTTCAAGGTTGTTGCCGTTTTGACGGGATTACACAAAATAATGTTGTTGTCTTTTTGAGTGGGATAGTGCTAAGAGTTTATATTGCAAAATGAAGGGCATACTTCACATACATGATAAAAAGTTCTTAAATGTACTGTAGAAAGATTATGAGGCATATTTATGCAGATTTCCGTACTAATATCAGGAAGACGCTGGTTGTAGGACAATGATCCAGTTATCGGTGACAAGTGGGAAGTGAGTTTTTGCGATACGACGTCTGATTTCTGTGTAATGGATTCAGCTTCATCCCCCAAGGTCATTTACTACAATACATTCAGGAAAACTTCGGTGACATCACTGCACTTCAAATCGATAAAGGTACAACGAAAGAGTAACTTCAGAAAGTAAGCTAACGCCGAAGCAGCCGTAATTACAATTATGTTGAATCCTCAAAATACAACCAACACATTGCTTATGAATATTAAAATGTATTATGGATTTTGTTATAACATCCAAACAACAGCCAGTCCTAGAAAATAAAAGACATATTCATGTCAGAGGTAACATTTTAATAAAAAAAGAGCTTATTTCATTTCTGTAACAGAAACAAAATTGTAGAAATGTGTTATTAAAATACAGTAAAAAAATATACCCAAAACAAGCCAGCCAAAAAATCAATAAATGTAAATTTTTTATACTAACCTTTAACCATTGTTTTATTCTATACAGCAAAGAAATGTTTTATAATGATATAACGAAAGTTAATATTTTGGAGCTACACAAAAATCATTAAGTTTGAAATCTCTGTTCAAAAGATACTAGTAATTGTCATGCATATTACTCATTAAATATTGGTACGAACATTTTTGAACAAAATTCTTTTCTTTGATGTTTACACTAAAATTCCCTCGCTATTAGCTGCCAACATTTTCTTCTACAAACCGTAAATTACTATATGCCTGTGCTGAATGTGAGTTAAACGAATTTTCAGTTGCAGTGAAAGTATTTTTAATTTAGTTTATAAATTTTGGTTGTTTTCATTTTCCCAAGAACAAATTACAAAACGATTCCAAAAAGCAGATTAAATGGAATTCTAATAAAATCCCTTTCAATTAAGAGTTTCTGTCATTGATCATACTTTCATACTTATCAATAGTATTTCTTTTAAGAATTTGTTTGATTTTATTAAATTCAGATTTCTTTCTTCAGTAAAAAACGTGATTCCCTACATCTACGTTTTGGCTGTTCCTTTAAAAACAATTTATTGTATAGTGTTATTTCTGATTTACATTTCTTTAGAATAAAGTTTCAACAATCTACTCAAGTACAGTTGTCAATTTATCAATATATTTTCGTACGAGTTATATATATATATATAAGAAAAATCGGAACGAAAAACAATAAAATTCCGTATTAAAAATTTTGAAGGACTAACCTAATTTCTCCTGCTTACATTATAAACTGACAGAAGCAGATTCAAGAAAATTGTAAAACTGGAATCAAATAATGTTATATAAAATATAGGAAATTTGTACATAACAAAACCAAAATAATAAAAGTTTTAATGTCCTTTGTTTAACGCTTCAAACAGAACTTGTCAACGGAAAAGTGTTTTGAAGCTTTAAACCAAGTTGATTAATGAGTGTCGAAAACATGTTTATATATATATGTAATAGGATGACTTGGAGAATATTGCAACGGATTGGCGATGGTTCTCTGCGTTATAATGACAGTCGAAGACAGACGTAGTCGTAAATTCCACACATAATTTTATTCCTGGATAATTAATTCTGAGAACACATATTTTTTTTCATTTCACATCATCATTGTGGGTGCATTATGCACGCCATAATTTTATACAGATTATATTTTTAGAACAATGGAAAATAATTGGCAAAGGCTAAGCGAGCGAGCAAGCATCTTAACGGGAAGAGAGCTGAAGCAGAAGTGCGCAGTTATGATATACGAGTTTTTACAAAAAGTAAAGCAATTTCTTAAAAATGTATTTGCAGTACTAGCTAGGCAGCTGATCATAATAACCATAATTCGGTTTTCAGTAATTTCTTCATACAATTCTAAAAATGTATTTGGAATGTGTTTTAATATTGCTATACTTGATTGGAATCTTCGAAACTTCGGTTTTCGTAGTTTTTTAGAGTTCGGGTTAATGTTTCAATTGCGGCGGACCACACAAAGGTAAAAATTCATGTGTGCGGCAAGGTTAAAAATTCATAAGCGCTGTCTTGCAGCTGTCACGAAAGATATGACATTGCAGGAGCAATGACATATTCAGGAATGAAACCATTTGACATCAAAAGAGTCATATCTTCACGACGAATTACAAAGGAATTTAGTGATCTGCACTGTGTCTGTCATCAAGGTCTCTGGTATGCAGAGGGCCGAAAAACCAATGATTCTTTAGTTCTTCTGATTAGATATCATGTTCAACTATAACGAATCAGAGGACGTAAAAACTGTTCGAGGCAGAGCAAGATGCCAGAAATTTCTGTTTTCTGTGGTATTAAAGGTTCTGACCTCAGACATACAGAATTATAGGACCTGAGTGGGAGTTATAGCAGAATTTAAAAAAGGACACAATTTTGGTGCTCGTCTAGGCTGTGTATATTTTACAAAGATCGCTGGGCGTTTTTATGTATCGATAGTCATATTATCCAGTCTGTATATCCAGAAAAGTGAAGATCTTAGCCCATTTGAAGTAACTGCCGATATAGGAGTAAGCAGTCTGCAAACGATGTTAGAACGTTGAAAAGCATTATAGCTAAAACTCCAAATAATTTTAAATGATATTCAAATTACAAAATTTAACTTCTGTATTAATTAAATTTAAGCAAGAATGAATATGTCCGCCATAAGGGTTCATCAGCTATCCCGGTTATAGTACGACGCGTCGGTGGGGACCAGGGTATTGTTAAACGTGATTATATTAGTCTCACTTTTGGTGCATCTTACAACGTCAGTTGTGGACAATTTTCATTGTTAGTTTTCCGAACTTCACGATTATGAGTGACCATTTTCACTGTTGAGTGATACGAATTGCTGTATTATATTATTCTGAAGCCATATAAAATATTATTAAATTCTGCCTGGTATTTTTATGATATTCGAAAATGTTTCTTTAAACTGTAATTCACGTATAGTTATTACATATTTCAGAAATTCATTTCCGGTTAAGAATATCAATAAAATTCCACTTCACATGCTTTTAACTGAAAAATGAAATTTGTCACTGCGACCTATTCTTTGAAACGATCGCTTCTGAGAGTAGCCATAGTTTCTGAAAACTAATGAAATAATGGAACTAAACATCATCGATTTTCTTAAACTCCCTTATTTCTACACCTTCATAATAACACAGTTACAACAAAGCCATTAATGACAGCCAATACTGGTATTGAACAATGGTTTCAGGAGCGTAAACCTTGAATAGTGCACAACAGAAAGTGTGTATTCTTCATCGATGACTCTACCTGCACCATCATTACTACATCTGGGAACACTTAATGTGTGGAGAGTTTCTAAGAGGTACAAAACGCAAACTGTATCCTGCCTGGAATGTAAAGCAAATGGACTGGTGAGGATTTGGACAGTAATATAGTGAATGTCTCTGAGAATAGTGGCTATTCTTGGAACAAACACTACTGTCAAGCTCTACCGATGGAACAGGTCTACTCAGTTCTTAAAATTTTGCATCTCAAAGAAAATAACAGGTTTAAGGATGACAGGGCATCATTTGACACGGCGAAAATGGTGACAGGGTTTCCTATAAGAGTATGAAATTGAACTTGAACATCTGCCGTTCTTCACACAAATTTTCTGTCTGTAATACCATGGCCCAACAGTGGCCGATCGGTAATGTCGGTGAATGCTGGTAGTTCGGTCCTAGGTTCGAATCCCGCAAACGTGCTGGCTACATAGACGTTTTCCTGGTTTTCCCCATACGTAACGTGTATACGAGCCAGTTTCCCTTAGAAAGTCGAATTAATTCCTCCCCTTACGTAGATAGCCCTCGAGGCTTTGTTGTAATATCATAAACCCAAACAAAAACTGATTGTTATACCATTGAGCCTGACTGGGACATGCTAGAGGAAAGAGTTTCAAATACGTCTAAAGATGTATTTGGAACTTCAGTGATACTGAAAGGACAAAACAATTTATGTTCTTTTTGGTATAAACGTAATCAAAATCTTTTGCTGTCAATGCTCTTTTAGTTCGTGATACATGTTATACATTTTAATTTCCTGATATTTTTCATTCTTCTTTATTAGCACTACTTTGCATATATTACCCAGAATGTCTATCTGAGAAGCAATTTATCAGTTGTATATTTATTTGGGATATACTCATTGGTTCTTGTTATTAGAGTTTCACTATTCAAATTGGAATTTCTCGGCCAATTTGTAATTTGCGTCGCCCAAACGGCATAGTGGTTAGGGGAGCCTGGCTGCGATAGCGAAGGGCCTGGGTTCGAATCCCGGAGAAGGCATGGTTATAAATGCTCGTCCCTTCATAGGAAGCAATGGTGGCCCACCTATTAGGTGCCTCTGTAATAAAGAGACCACCACATCTGGCCTTAGTATAGATTAATGGACTCTGTTACAAACTGTAACTGTTCACAATCTGCCACTAGAAAAAAATTGTAATTTGCATTTGCTTTTCGATCTTTTCTATCGCATGAGATTTTTATTATGTGCACTTTAGATTTTCTCACAAGTTAAAAATGGCTTAGGATTTCATATATTCAGAAATAATTAACCGTTAAATGTATTCAAAAATAGAATAATGTTCATAAGTAATTTGGTTGACTATTTGAACATTTGAAAGCCTTGATAATTTGATAGCTTAAAAAAAAGCGTAGTATTTGTATAAGATATCGAATAATCTTTTCGAGAATAAATAAGTCAACAAATAAAATCAATTCGGAAATATTTAGAAATGCAAATGCATTTAGATTCTTTCACAAAATATACTTAATGATTTTCCTAAACGTGATGCTGAAAAACGACAACCTGCATTCTTGGCATATTTATGTAACCGTTTTATTCAAAGTATTTTTAGCTGAAGATTCAAATCTTCGAAGCCTGAAGTTGTTTTCTATAGAAAACTTCATTCAAGAAGATAAATTGTAGCTGAAACTTTAGTAGAATTATCTCATTAGTCGAATTGAACGGGAAACATGTTGAAAAGAAACCCGGTAAATTTTCTCAAAGCACTTTTCATTCATCTTATAAAACTTTCGTAAAACTTTCACCTTCAAAGGAAAGTGAACTTTTGAAGATTGATGTTTTCTGTGACGCCGAGGTTCTGCATGTTTACTTCATATGCAGGGCTGTGTCCGCAGAGGCACAGTTTTATATGTGCATACAGAACCTTGAGCTGCTTGTTTTAATGCAAACAAATGATACGATTTCGTTGTGGAATGAATGTTGAAATATATTTAATCTAATCTAGGGATTTTTAATGAGCGATAAATTCCTTTCCTTTCCATTTTTAGCTACAGTCTGAGGACATTTGATGTGAGCTATGTTTCTTCATATCAATATTCTAAACATTATTTGAAACGAAATGGATTTCTGAAGCGAAGCCATTCACGTGTAAACTTTTGTTTGCTCATCGACTGGTCACAACTTCGACTCTATCTACATTGTGGCAGATTTCTTCTGGCCGAAATGTTTGAAATGAATAATAATAACAAAAAGAAAATCTGAAAGGTTTTCAGATTTTACGTCCAAGGGGCTTTTTTTTTTTTACATTTTGCGTGTTACCTTTATTTATTAAATATCGTGTTCTTTGCACTTGAACCATAAAATTCAATTCGAGAGCAATATTGCAAAATAATTTTAAATTGAGCATACCTTTAGAATTTCCGATACACATTCTCGCGCGCTGGAGATAAAAATGTTTTTTCTGTACAACGCTTTGAACATTGTTCGCTTTGAAATCCTTGAGTGTGTTAATCAAAAATTCGTTAATATTTTACAAAATAGGAAATCGATCATAAAACAAATTCCAAATTTCAAATTTGGGCTTTCAAATGCCCATATTCGGGTGGAAATTTCAATGTTCAAAATTTGATGGTTCTAGGTACCGTTGATTTAACACAATACATTTATGCAGATTCTTCATTATTTAATTTCTTTAACACAGGGCGATAATGTTTGGTGGCAACAATTTGGAAAGTGAAACGACGCTTTTAGTGAATCAACGCAAAATGCCACAACGAAATTAATAGTCCTTCTGGGAAAATTGTCCCTTTGGACGAAAAAGAAAATCTGAACGGATTTTTTATTACGCCTAAAGGGGCGCTTTTTTTAACGTTTTGTGTGTTATCTATATTTATTAAATATCACGTTCTTCGCACTTAAAATTCAGTTCAACAACAATATCACAAAATACTTAAAAACAGCAAAACAGCATATCTTTAGAATTTCCGATACACAGTCTCGCGCTCTGAAGATAGGAATGTTTTCTTTTTTTTCGTACAGTGTTGCTTCTGCTCGCTTTGAAATCTTCGAATTTGTTAATCAAAAATTCGTTTAAGGTTTACAAAATTTGAAATAGGAATAAAACAAATTCGAAATTCAAAATTCAGACTTCCAAGCGCCCTATTCAGTTGGAGGACCACGTTTTTCAAAATTTGATGGCTCTAGGTACCGGTGTTTTTTCACAATTCGAGAAACATTCATGCAAATTCTTCATTATTTAGTTTCTTTAAATATAATACATGGCGATAAATAATAATTGGTGACAAGAGTTTGAAAAGTGAATCAATGCGGAAAGTGAAAAAAGCAAAATGCCGTTTTGAGACTAATAGCCCTTCGAGTCTAACGCCCCTTTGGGCTAAAAACTAGAAATTAAAATTTAAATTAAAAAACTTGTACTCGGAAAACTTCAGACTGCAGTATAAAGTCGAAGAAATAACGATTAATAAATTATAAGCGTTCTTAAATAAAGGGAAGGGAAAAGCTTAACATTCTACAGTTCATTCTAAGCATTCTATGATTTTTTTATACATGTAATTGAAGTATTCTGGAAATTCTGCACTTCGCATGTTGAAAAAGGATAATTTCATTACAAATCACAAAATTATAAAGCACAAAACCCTTAACCGGAACTTAAGAACATGATAATTCAATCACTTTTAAAGGCAAAAAGGCGCAAAGAATAAAAAAATGAGCTAACCGAGCAGGATAACAGAGGGGGTGTATATACATATATGTATGTATGTGTGTGTTTATATTATCTTTCGTCCGTCGGATGGCAAGGAAAATGCGAGATGCGCAACAAGATGTTTATAGCAGCCTCCTATACAAAATGTCAACGTTCTGCGACTGCTTGTTTTTGAGTTATGCGAGATACATGCATTCATACGTGCAGATGTCACGGAAAAAGTCTCTTCTGAATCCGTTTTAAATCCATTACATAATACGTTTTGGAAAAATTAGTCCTTTAATTTGTACGTACGTACAAATGTCAGACAAAAGCATCGTTCAAATGGATTCGAGAACGGTCAAAATTTATATTTTCTCTGAAATATGATACCCGAAATTTTTCGCTATTACAATACTTCCTTTACTTCCTACAAGGAAGTAAAGGACAAAGTACGCTATATTATTGATTAAGGCAGATTTTTGTAATTGATCTACGGAGAATCAATATTGATATCAGATAGACTATGGACTACAGTTATACCTGACTGACCTCTCTGGATGAAACACTGACGGACATGTGGCTGGACTGCTTTAGAATTGTTTGGATGACAGTTGCATTTGAGTACGATTAAAGACACTAATACCGAGATTATGAATACACATATTTCCTTTTACTTTTAATTTGCGCAGTAGCTTTTGTTTGTCGAAAAAGCCCCTTCAACTTCCTGAATGATATCACTATACATTTCACTTGCGTATTCAAAAGAAAACCTGTATCACCGTACTATATCAGCAGACGTCAAATATTACTATTCCGAGTTCTTAAATTATTGAAAATTTAAACAGACAAATATAAAGCAAAACTGAAAGGTTAAGAAGGGCAAGTTAAATGTTGCAGTGGATTCTGACCAGCAATGAAATTCTGAAAACGTATCTGAATTATCCAATCTTAACCACTGTCGATTGTTTGTAAAAGATATTGAATCTTGGAGTATGGTACTAGATTATTGTTGATCATTATTGACGATTATGGCATAATTATTATAAAAAATAGCTATAATATACCCACATCAAAGACTCCTTCTTCTGAAGAAAGGATTATGGAAAATGCAACACCTTTCCTATTATACACTGGTGAAATAAATTAAGAAAATTTTCGTGTTTGATCTAGGATCTCCAGAACTACTGGAGAGATTTTGATAAAATTTAGTGTGAACATAGGCTAATATAATACAAACAAAATAAACATTCAACAGTTATGATAGACACGCATGTTCGTGTGTAACACTCATGAGAGTCTAAAGGTCTGAAACAGAGGTTGCAGTAGACAGAAAAGAAATGGGTTAATAGGGGATATGGTCCCCTCTTACAGCCATACAGACCTCGCAGCGTGATGTCATACTGGAAATAAGGCAGTTTATCAGTCCCTGTGGCAACTGGTCCCACTCATTCAGCAACGCTGTTTTCAGTTCCTGGATGGTGCAAGAGAGTAGTGCGAGTTGCATTTGCTCTCCCCACAGCGTCCCAGACATGCTCTTTAGGGCTGAGGTCTGGAGACCTGGCTGGCGAATCCATCTGGCGAATATCCTCACTCTCGAGAAATTCGTCGACCAAATGAGTTCTATGTGGCCTCGCGTTATCGTCCTGTAAGATGAACTCGGGGTCCACTGCACCCCAGAAAAGGCAAACGTAGGGCTCCAAGACCTCATTCCTGTACCTCACAGCAGTCACAGAGCCTCTGTCAAAGACGTGGGGAGGTCTGCGGCCATCCAACATGATGCCTGCCCAGACCATTACACCGCCACAGCCATAATTGTTCATTTCGCGGACACTAGAGGGTAGGTAGCGGGTCCCTGGCTCTCTCCATATGAACGTACGGCGAGAATCGGTGTTTAGGCTAAAACGGAATTCGTAGGTGAACAGAACGGTCGCCCACTGCTCCGTATTCCAATCACTATGCTGTCTGCACCATGCTAATCGGACTCTCCTGTCCGTAAACGTGAGCGGGACGCAAACAGCCGGTCTTCTGGCAAACAACCCTCTCTCATTCAGTCTTTTGGAAACAGTCACCCTTGTTACACGGGTTCCTGTGGCTGCATACAGGTCCCGAGAGAGCTGACAAGCTGTAGCCCCTCTGTTACTCCTCGCTAAAATGGACAAACAGCCATCTTCTCTGGCTGATGGATCCAGTATCCTGGAACTGTTTCCATAGGTTACACACGACGCTGGCGTTAAATTAAACTCTCTGCATATCTGGACTTACGATTGGCCTGCCTCTAGCCTTCCCTTAATTCGCCACCTCATTCCATCATCTAAACGTTGGTGGTTACTCGTTTTTACTTTTCCAATGTGAATTTAACCGATTGTTGCGAGATAACACCAAGAAATTCGCCGAGGTGTACTAGCGAACGCAATTCGTCTTATCCTCCACGCGCTTATAAAGCTTGTTTTTCTACTGGCTCCGCCTACACACACGCTTAAGTATTTGATGTACAAGATTTGCATTTTTATCTAGAAGTAGTGGATTTTCCTTGAGTTCAGTTCTTTTCATGCAATTCAATAAAATATTGAAATTCTCTTAATTTATTTCACCAGTGTAGTTTATAACACTCCCAGTCATGAGAAACGTTTACATTTTATTTATCGAAAAATTTAATAAACTAAAGATTTTCGGATCGAAAATAAAAAATGTTTTCCAGAGTTCAGATTTTATCGAATTATGCAAAAATATTCCGGATATTCGAGGCTTTCAATTCCCATTTCAAGTTATTCATCCAATGAAGAGGAGCTTTGCATTCAAATGCTTCGATTTTTATCCGACCACTTGAACCCCGATCATTAAGATAAAAGATTTAAAACCATATACATTAGAAAAGAATTGAAGCTACCTTATTATGAAATGAACTAGATATAAAGGAAAATAATTATGAAATTATTTTATTTCCCATTTTAAAAGAAGGAGGCTACTTATCTTAAAAGTAAATCAGTTTAACTTAAGCGGTAATTCTAACGTAATAATTATCCTACCGATTCGCTATTAAAACCCGCGTCAAAAATCTTCCTTGCTGTCTCAGTACGCTTGACTTTGTATCAAAGAGCATACACTACAACACTGAGATAATGTCAACATAAATATCTTTTGAAAGCCCAACAATTGCAGTACAGCAAGACAACAGAAACAAGGCCCACCAGCGGCCGAGCGGTGAAGTCGCTAACTCTGGCACCTCGGTCTGGGATTCGAATCCTGGCGAATGGGCTGGTTGCATGGACATTTTTGTCGTTTTCCCCTTGTGTAATGTGTATGCGAACCAGTTTCTCTTAGAAAGTCGTCCACGAAGGCATCCTTTAACTTAGCAGATAGCCCTGGAATGTTTTGCTATAATTAAATCAATCAATCCAAACCGATAGAAAGATCACCTTTACCCAAATGTTCTTATAGTCATCTGCAATCTAACTGTTTTAACAGGTTCATAACTATTTTATGTACCGCTAGTCATTAAAATTGCTACACCGTAGAGGAAGCGTACACCAAACCTAAAATTTAAAAGAAAGGTAGAACAGGTTGTAATGTTCAAATGACTAACATTTCATAGCATTCTCACATTATTGCAAACTTAATGACAGTCGCATTTGCTTCTCACGTTGATCGAAATGCAATTACTGTAACGAGAATTTACAATCGATGGATCTAGGAGAACTACACAGAGCGGTATGCGATATCTTAATGTCTGTAATCTAATTATATATCTGTTTGGAAATTGGGTATGGCGCCCAACGCTCGAAATCCGCATGTATTGTGCAACGATACCTGCAGCAACACAAGTTGTCAACAGGGCGAGCTTTGTTTCGACTTACCTTGCGCCCAACGATACAAGGACGCGTTAGTGGTGGCACAAGAATATCGCATCAATATGACCATATTCGTGTGTGGAGCACCGATGGGCGCGAATATTGGGAGTTTGCATTCTTTATCGAGATCATCGGCATAGCATCTGGACTGATGGTATGGTAATCTATTAGATACATAACCCGTTTATTTCTAGTCTTATGTCCGATATTTTGACCAGTGCATATCACATACACTAAGGTTTCGATGCTCAATGCACAGGGTGTTCATTGGTTGCCTTGGCTGGCGTATTCATCAGATTTCTCAATGAGAACGTCTGATCAAGGGCTGCAGATAGAGTGACACGATAACATTAGTCAGTCAGTATAACAAATGAATAACATAGAACTGAAACGCCATGGGCCTGTTATGACCACCCAAAGGTTGTTTGGCATAGTAATAGTATTCAGTTATATAACAACTGCTATTGTTCCCAGATGCAGATGCTGGGGTTGTTGATCTCTGCATTTTGGATGGCTCAAAATTGCCCGAAAATTGAATTATTTCTTCTTGATGCATTTTCTGCGTACGTTTTTGTTTCAAAGTTATAAGGTATTGCACGAATGCTTCTTACCCCGAAAGCATGCTTGCTTTCGTGGTGTAGTGGTCAGCACGCTCGGCGCGTATTCGAGAGGTCTGTGGTTCGGGTTCTGGCGAGGGCATTGCTCATTTGTCATGTCTCCTGCCTTCAAAAGGTCCCTAATTTCTCTACGAGATTTAAAAATGGCCAGCAGTGTACTAAACCCGACATCTAACTGAAAAAAAGAGTTTTCGTGCAAGACACCCGGTGATTAGAAAGACAAATTTTAAGTGCGTTTTTTAAATAAGCAATAAAACGGGCTGCTAATTATGAAAAATTCATCTAAATAAATATTAAAATTCAATTTTAACAATGGTTTGCTGAATAAAAATGTTTTAGGAAACAACTGAATCCCACCACTGAAAACACCCCTGCTGGAACTTTGCTCACAAAAGCAATACAGGAAACAAAACATGTAATTCCATTTAATACATAAAACGATATATTTTGTTGGCCCCTCCAGAACTCATTCACTATGTGTGCCAAGGGTCTACGGTTTCTTTGCTTATTTACCACTTACCCTATTCCTTTTACACTGAAACCTTAACCATATACTTTCTGCTGATCATAACACAATTTGTCTCATTTCTGAGGTACTTCCGAATTTTATTCCTTTCTATAAGTAATGAAAACATCAAGCTGGACATAAACTGTCATTTTAAATAACAAATTTCAAGTTAACCTCTAAATTAGAAATATTTCTGAATTCAGTTGTACCGCAAGTACAGAGCAAATAATTATTTCTACCATAGGTACACCTACAAGTAAGATAAATGATATCCTTCCCATAATATGTGTCCCCGGCTTTGTGAAAAATTACTTTGCATTACTTCATTTTCACGAAAGAACTAAATTATTAAGGTCAATTTGTAGAGACATTAGGGTATTTTTAAGCAGGAGACGTGAAATATGTGCAATGCTCTCCCCGGGAGTCGAACCTAGACCTCTCGAATACGCGCCAAATGTACTAACCGTTACACCACGAAGGCATGCAGAAAGGAAGAAGAAAATCCTAATCGCCAAATCCTTGTGCTGAAGAATCATCATCCGCTACCTTTTTAATTCGGGCGCCACTGTAGAGACATTAGTTTTTTTTATGCTGGAAACTTGAAAAATGAACAATGCCCTCGCCGGTACTCGAATCTGGACCTTTCGAATACGCGCCGAGTGTGCTACCGTTACACCTGGAAAGAGGGAGAAAATACCTTAAACCTCAAAACGAGATACTTTTCAATTCTTTTGAAGTTGATTATAGTTTGAAGTGATTCACATCAATAAACCTCACTCGGTTCGTCTTCACATATTAAGAAAGTATTCGAACACAGTATGTAAATATAATTAAAAAATGCAGTTTATTGCCACAGTTTTTAGGCAATTCATTATTGATCTAGTTTTTAACATGCAGTACACTGCATTTAAAAATAAAATAAAATATACTTTTTCCTTTTTAATCAAAAAAACTGGAACACGTTTTTACGAAGTCTTATGATGGAGAGTAGTAGTTCCTTATATGGCATCCATTGCAAATTTAACAACAAATTCATTCCTATCCCTCCCATTAATGGGAATAATGGTAGCTTTAATACGACCCGATAAGGCTAACTACCTAGGTAACATCCTGAAAACTACGTTTTGATACAACCTTAAAATAATTTTCATGGAAGCTAAAGAGTTAATAAATTCGTAATAATTTATGACCGCATTAAGCTTCCCATCATTATCGCCACATCACAAATTACGCAAGTCATTTTAAACTTAAAAATATATCCTGGACTACACTGAATCTGAAATCGCTGACATAGCGCTCAAACACCCTTTACGTTTAAGACATTGCTTATCTTACTAAAATGATTAATTGTATAATTAAACGTAATGACTGTTTCGCTGTGTGGAAACATGCAATTATTATTACATTTCCAAATCAAATCGAAACCTACATTTCTGCCATTAGTATTAACACTTCACGTCTAAAATTACAAACGTTCACGTAACCTTGCAAATTATTCAAAACATTATGATGATATTGTAGTCTCTCTTTCAGGAAACCGGTTTTCAATCTAAGCAGAACTCTACTTTTCAGTGATTAAGAGTAATAAACGCAATTACTGATGGTATTCATTTTAAATTTCCCAAAAGAGCAATATTTTTAGACATAACAAATATATTTGATAATGTTTGGCACTGCAGTTTAATGAATAAATTGATCAAATTCTAGAACAGGCAAATCGACAACCTTGTATTCGACGTAAATTTTGTAAAATCCCAATCGATTTCGAGGGCACAACGGGTCCCTCCTCATCAGGAGCAAAACATTCTGCAAATCGAGAAAGCGAATGTCGATCATATTTATACCCTACAGGCAACCCATGTAAGGAGCCGATAGCACCATCTGTCGGCAGAAATAGTAACAAAAAATGAAGGGTTAAGTTAGTAGAATTTTAAAGGCATTAGGCAAGACTGTATTGGAATTAAAGTCATTGACTAAACAAGATACATTTTTGTGAACGTGAAAAGCTTCAAGAAAATCCAATTCCCTAATAGAACCGGCTTTCTGGATAATTTTAGCAGAACCCAAATCAAACTTGTGATTGAATTTCCAACTGTGATTAGCTATTGAAGATTTGTTAATTTCGCCTTTTCGGACGTAATATTCATGTTCCTTTATGCGATACTTTAATGCTCTTTTCGTTTAGCCAATGTAACTTAGGCCACTCTGACACGATATGCTATAAATTCCCCAAGAATTAAAGTCAGAAATAGAATACTTAAGAACCGAGCCTCGGATTATATTTATAGGCGAGAAAACAACATGAAAATTAAACTCGTTTAAAATATGTGCAATTTTGTAACTGATAGAAGAACGAAATGGAAGCACAACAAGGTTATTAATGTTGTTTCTAGCATCAGAATGTATTCTTAGATGGCACGATGAAAACTTGCGAAGAGCTTTATCAATGATCACGGAAGAAAATTTTCGGTCAAGTTCAACAGATCTTAAATAATTGAGTTCGTTAGCAAGAAGAGATTCTGAGGAACAAACTTTGAAAGCTCCAAATACATAATAGTAAAAGAAGCCATTTTTTGCATAGCCGGGTGACATGACTGATTATAAGAATATCAAGGAAGGGAAGTGTTTCTCTTTTGAGACTGAATCTGATAATACACTTCCCTTTCTTGATATTCTTATAATCCGCAATGGATCTAACTTCAGCACAACTGTTTACCGTAAACCCGTTTCTGTTTGTTTACCTCCCCATGCAAAGTCAGGTTGCCTGTAGGGTATAAATATGATCAACATTCGATTTGCAGAATGTTTTGCTCCTGATGAAGAGGGACCCGTTATGCCCTCAAAATCGATTGGGATTTTACAAAATTTACATCGAATACAAGGTTGTCAATTTGCTTGTTCTATTTTCCACGTCGGCGTGATTCTCTTGCGTCTTGATCAAATTCTATCTGACAGATTGTGTTATAAGGTATTTTCTCCCTCCTCTCTGCATATCTTCGTGGTGTAACGGTAGCACACTCGGCGCATATTCGAGAGGTTCTGGTTCGAGTCCTGGTGGGAGCATTGTGTATTTTTCATGTCTGCCGCTTCAAAATAACCTAATGTCTCTACAGTGTTAAGAGGTATTTTCTCTTTCCTTTCTGCAGACCTTCGTGGTGTCACTGGAAGCACACTAGCCGCGTATTTGGAAAACTCGGAGTTCCAATCGCGGTGAGGGCACTGCACGTTTTCTACGTATCCAGCGTGGAAACTCCTAGTGACTATACAGTGTAGTACACCTTATTGCTTTGTATCTTTCTCATGGGTATTTTAAGAGTTTCAGTGAGAAATTCTTTATCAATGCGACTCAAAATGTGCACTAGTGTTCCATAAGGCTTTTCGTAGCTCACATTCTTTTGAACCTATGCAATCCACAACCCAGCTTACTCTCTCAGCTGGCGAAAGGAAGGTTCACTGAAACGTATTCATTCGCGGAGTTATATCTTCAGCTACAATGTTAAACGCGCTTGAAAAATAATTTGCCGGCATTGCATTGCTATCAACAGGTAATTATTAATTAATTACTAATTTCAGTCAAGGTCATCATACCAACAGCCTATCATCTGTCTGCTTCTTCGATGAAGAAACAGATTAGGATCAGAAGTTAGGTATATGAGACTTATTTTTAGGGCTTAACAAACTTACTCTTCAATTCATCGCCTCACACCCACAAAACCTGCATCATTTCACGCCCACCGTTTGGGACTAGATTGTAGTGGATTATTTGAAAACGGTAAAGTACATTAGAATTTAAGTTAGGCAAAACGACAACCTTGTGTTTCACGTAGATTTTAGTAAACACTCTATCGATTACGAGGGCAAACAGGTACAGCTCCCTTTTCATCAGAAGCAAGGATATCTGCGACTCTTCTTGGTCTTGTGCCCAGAAGAGTCACTCTTAGTCGAGACTTTTTACTGGAAAGTCTTGACTGAAATATGCGACAAGCACAAGGTTGTTGCTTTCTCATTTTATGTTTTACTTTGGGGTGTATCTGTTCTTTCTTATACTAGAATTATTCCGTGGAGAAGGCCTCCTTAGGGAATATTTTTAAGGAAACTGGTTCGTGTTTACAATACCAATAGAAAAAACTACGAAACTGCTCGTGCAACGAATCGTTTGTCGAGATTCGAGCTCGGGTCGAACTATCAGTGTTCAGTGGTATTATTTGCCCTGTTTTCGCCATTGCAGGTAGTAACTCTTCTTCTTGTATAAGTTCATTCGCCTTCATAACTTCCAACACGAAATTAGGTGTCTTCAGCAGATCTTCGCGCACCTAGCTACAACTAAGGAGATGTTGCGCAGTGGCTTCGGGGTTTTTACAATTGGCTCAAGTGGGAAAATTTTCATACCACGGGTAGTTAGATAGTAACTGTTGTGGTTTATTTAATTATGGCCAAGTACAAGAGGACTATCTGCCTAAGAGGAGGTATGTTTTTGTGGAAGACTTTCCTATGGGAAACTCGGTGGTATACACGTTAAAACGCGTGGAAAACCGCAAAAAAGCTCATACAGCCGGCCCCGTTCACCGGAATTCGAACCCAGCACCTAACTACCGGTGTTCAACGACTTTACTTTTCGACCGTAGGTGGGCTCCAGATAGTAAATTACATCTGCAAAATAAACTCGTATTTTAAACCAATATTTAGACTCGTGTCCGTTTAAATGTTACCGATATAGGGAAAAACGATCTTTAGAAAAATTCATGTCTTAAAAAATAGAACATTACGTAGAATTAATCGTACATCAAAAATTGTGTTTTTGATACCAACTTTAAAAACACCTCCAGTAAGCAGGTGAATCATCTTCAAACAAACTGATTTCCACACAGCGGCTTATGCATTACCTGTCAGTACTATGGAACTTTAAAATTCCTTTTTTTTCTTTTTCCTTTTGAATTTACATTTTGATCAGGAAATAGTGGCATAAACAGCTACCTTATAGCAATGCAAATTATGTATTCGCATCACCATCGCCCAATTTACCTAACACATATATTTGCTGCCGAAAATAAAATATAGGGAAGAGCTTTCCAGCGGGATTTCAAAAACATTCTTACCCTCTCTTTATCATAATATACTAAATAACAGCAACGAGAAGAGTGACTACGAACTGATATCTGCTGCTACAGATCAAGATTATTTTAAATGAAGAGTTTTTAATTTTTTTTAAATATTAACTAACATTTTTTTCCTTGACCTTTCTCTTAAATATGCGTTGCATCTGTCCATGCAGAAAATGGGCTGTTTTCCGGTTAGACGTGTAGTTAATATCTTTTCAATAAAATACAAAAATCAAGCTTGAAGTAGATTTCTTTTTAATGCACGTCAAATTTTGCATTTAATAACTGTATTCAAAATGAAAAGATTTGGTTTATTTGATGATGGTAAAGCACTCGAGAGCTATCTGCCTAAGAGGAGGGATGCCTTAGTGGAGGACTTTCTAAGGTAAACTGTCTCGTGCACACCTTCCACATGAGGAAAACCACGAAAACGCCTATGCAGCCTGCCCGTTACCTGGAACTGGAACCCCAAACCGAACTACCAATGTTCATCGACTTTACCACTCGACCACTGGTAGGCCAGGGTGCGAAGGATTTTAGATAACAGTTTATATAAACGTTGCCAAAGGTGTCCGATTGGAATGATTTACATTGCTGCCTAGAATAATTGCTTGGAATGATTAACACACTGTTCTGATAAGTTACTAAAGCACTGTAATATTAGCTATAGTACTATGATTTGTTTTAGAAAATTAGTTCGTCGGCTTAAGATCGTTTTGCATAATAAATAATAGCATTGCAACTGTATGGACATAAAGTTATCCTTCTCTTGCGTACTGAATGCAATAGCTAATGAATGCAATAGCTAATGAATGTATGTTTCACAGTTCATTATTGTAGGCAAGTAGAGAGCTATCTATCAGTGGTAGAAAGCCTTCCTGGCGAGCTTTCTATTGTTATTTAAAGAATATATTATTATTCTACTCATTAAACAATTATATTATACAACAAAATTCACCCTTCTCGACGAAAGAACACAGCAGCTGGTTGGAAAAATGATGTCGGGATGAAACTACCTTTATCAACTTGTATTATCTGCTAGGCTGCTAAGGGAAAGCAGTAGCTGAGAAATGTGTAGGAAATGTAGTATAAATAAATGCTTCCGGAAGAAACAGAGTTACTGTATCCGTTACAAATTTTTGACTGCGCGTTCGGTGGTTTTATAAAGGTTTACTTCGATGAAGAACTGACCTTCGGATCATTTTATACGCAGATAAGCATACTTCTGATGAATCTCTGATACGTTTTTCTAGCATCCAAGTGAAATTCCTTTGATTGAGTCTCAGTTTTTCATATAATAAAATTTGTCATAATTTCCGTACCGCGAAGGCCGTTTATCTCTCTCTCTCTGTGGCAGTTTTTTCTACACCTCTTATAGACGCATTGTTTATTTTAAATTGTGATCGAAATGTAGTTCGCTTACAGAAGTATTCAGAATTTTGTTCTTGATGTGCTGATTTTATTCTTGATTATTATTATTTTATTTTATTATTATAAAATAAATAAATATATGTTATTTTAATTTATTAATATTTAATATTTTAAATCAATATATATTATTTTATTAATATTTACTATTTTAAATTGCGATCGAAATGTAGTTCACTTACAAAAATATTCAGAATTTTATTCTTGATGTGCTTCTATATGTTCCCACTATGTCAAAATAGCGGCAACATCCAAACGAGTTGGCTAACCCGCATATAAATTAGCAACGCAACAACCTTCAGTCTGGTGTAGATTGAGTCAAGATCTGAATCCATTTCGAGGGCAAAGAGGTACAGATCCCTCTTCGTCAGGAGGAAAGAAATCTGAAAGGTTGTAAAGCACAGTTCCAGTTTCCGCTATTCAGCAGGTACAGGCGGAACCTTCTGAACCAGCGACTTCTTAGCAACTTTGGAAGGTGTAATCTCTCCGGCTTCATCAGATTTATTGGTAGCAATGCTAGCAGCTTCGCTATCAGAATCCCAGGGCTAAGATTTCCTATTAATTGCGTAGTAATATTTTCTAGTAAGTTCTGAATTTTCTCATCAAAGATCCAATTAACCATTTCGTTTAATAACTGTGGAGGTTTCTTGACAGTTTCTTTAACTTTATCGCTACATAAAACCTTTTTCCACGTCTCTGCATATATTTCTTCTGAATTAGTCAGCTTAAGAAATACCATCTTGGATATTTCCGGAGGGGCAATCGTTTTTCAAGCTTCTTTCCGTGCAAATTTTTCTTGATGTGTTTTACACCCTCTGTATACGCTGACGTATTCATCAACATCAAAAATGCAAGTGGGTTTCTCATCTGGTTTCTTTGGGCATGTACTCTTTCTGTACACGTATTCTGTACTTTTCTGTACATCCTGGAAGCGATAACACCGTGTCGGCCGTTTTCTTGGCGTGAAGCGTTCGATTCTGATGTTCACACTGACCATGTTATTTAAATTAAAGATACAATTATAATTAAACATAAATGTGTTTTTATCATTCAAGCTAAAAAGATAAAGATGTTTATGGAATATCTTTCAACTAATGAAAAATTTTTATGGAATATCTTTCAACTAACAAAATAAAACGATGTTTATGAAACATCTTTATGAAAATTATAAAAATGACCAAGTTTCGCTTTTAACATTGCGTGTAAAAGTACATTAAATTAAGAACAGCTTATTTTGAATTAGCCTTTTGCACTGTAAACAAAATTAACATTTAAATTGACAATACGGAAAATATTAGAACGTATTTCTTCTCTTCATGACGCCCTCTTCTGTTTTGCTGTGTACACTTCTGCGTCTGCAGCCAAATATTTCAAAATACACTTCGAAAATAAAATTCAAATGAATATTCAACAAGGTTATTAATCGTACCTCCCTCTATTTGACCTTCAGCAAACTGGTAATTGGCTGACTGAAAAGAATCAAAGAACCTGTCTCCGAACGAAAGACGACTGACTCTGTTTAATTAATTAGACGCATGTGAAGTTGACTACATTCACAATTGTTCTTTCACTGATGTTTAAAATTTAGACCCTGAGCTACTGATTTTGCAAATGTTTTCTTCTGTAAAAGCTTCGAAACGTTTTTAGACATATTAGTACTTGTGTAAACAAAGCGATAATATATAAATATATACGTACTTATATTAACAGAATTTAGAAAGATGACTTTAATAAATTTATTTCGATCCAGCTTTTGTCGTGCAACCGGATATAAAACTTTTCTTCACTAGCTTTAATAAAGATTTTGTACTGTGAAAAATCTAAATACACATTAATTCTAATTTAAATTTTATTTCCCGTTAAATAAGCATTTGAAGTATTTAAACATCAATTGATTCAATATTTCAAGTAATAGGGTTGTGTATATGAAGGAATTAAAATCCATTTCCTGGGGCTATAAATTGCCTTTTGTGAAAAGTATTTCCTTATACTTTTCTCTGAATTACATGCATTGGTAGCTGAATTCAAAGTCTTCATGCAAATAATTGCAATGAGCTGTCATGACGCATTAAGGAAGAGTATTAGATGACTGACATAATCACGTGACCTCCCAGACTGTCATAGTGATTCATTATGTGCAGTTTTTGCAATTCATAGCCTGGCTGCGACGTGCAAATGTCTCCATTAGGATTAGGATTTCTTTCGGTGCAGAAGAGGTGAGAAATGAGCAATGTCCTCGCCAGGAGTCGAACCACGGACCTCTCGAATACTCGTCGACCGTGCTGATCACTGCACCACGAAGGCATGCTAAGAAGGCGCGAGATATACCTTATAAACTTTGCAAAATGTTAAAATGAAGATTTTCTTTTAATCTTGTTCTGTTTTGCTTGGGATTCTCCCAAAACCTCCGAGAGACTAAAGATGAGAGGGAACCGATTGGGAAACCGCTGCTTGGGACTGTACGCCACGGAGCAGGCTACCGTCTTAGAAACCCGTGCGGAATGATGCCTGTTCGGTGGAGGAAGCACAGGGTAGGACCGCCAGACGTAAATTTATTCGTTGTCACTGAAGAGTTTCATAGACAGGGTAGGTTATGGTTGTTTAGTCACCTTGCATAGGAATGCTACGATTATTCTTGGGGGGGGGGAAGATTACTTTAGACAATAATATGCCTTCGTGTGTGAATCACTAAATGAGTCCATAGTCATAGTAAAAGTAGAAGTGGAGAGTCCAGTGTACTAGGAAAATGTCATCCTGCCTTTGTGGATATTTCCGTGGAATTATACCTGAGAATAATGCACATGATCTGACGTTACTAAACCGTTATGCTATTATGCATAGCTATCACATAACGTGGGGATTGCCCATAGATTATGCATATTATCAATGGCCTTTCCATGGGGATGCATGCCACATGTTATTAACAAATTAATATGGATAGCCTCAGTCATACTTTAGATTGTAACAGATAGTAGAAGCCTTACACTGAATATCTAAGTACCGACACGTTTGAACATCATTGCATAGTGTGAGAGCGGTATATAGTATAACTGTACACACATTCGGTATACACAGTATAAAACAGTACGTAAGAAGACTTAAACCAAGTATTTAAATACTGACTTCCTATAACATAACACGGTTACTGTACATATATTGCATGCATTACCCATGGCTTTTCCATGGAGATACCTGCTACAGTTATGCCACAGTTCATGGGAATACCTGCCACTGCTTGGGACTAGAAGAAGTGATGTGCCCAAGAAGCACCATGTGAGGTAGTGCAAGAGATCCACTTTTGGTGAGATATTCACAGTTAAACTTCATCAGTCGGTTGACAATCCACAGTAATCCTTGTTATAATTGGTCAATCATATGATCTTTCATATGAGTGAAAAGGATATATTACGGGTGCCTCTCGTCCGAGAAAAGCGCGTTGCTCCACTCTTCTCGTTTCCATCTTCTGCCGGCAGCATGGTGGTCTTGTGTTAATGAAACACAAACCATCGCTCTGCGAGCATACAAACCCATATGGTGGAGCCAGTTTCGAACAAACCTAGTCGAAACTCCTGTATTAGTAGTCCTCTGAAGGTGCTGATGGAAGATTGCTGATGGAAGTGCGGTTTTTCTGGCCGTGACTGCTAAATACGGATCCTCATTTTGCGTTGCTGCTGGCGTACGACCTTGTCCCGCACAACGACGAGCATTTTAAGTTTCCCAAAACCGATTCCACAGTCTGGATATTACACTTTAATAAACTCCTAACGCTTCCTCTACGAAGGATTATGTTTGACCCGTCTCTAAACAATCGATGGCCTTCTAGGCTTTCGACTGAGCTACGTCGTCTTGCTGAAACATCTTACTCACTGTTACAAAACATTAAATACGTGTCAGTTGTTTTTAGCACGTCGCTTTTCACCTTTTCTCTAAAACGCGTCGTTTTCGACTCCACAGAGAAATTTTGCATATTGCCAAACTGTTCTAATTTTTCTTTCTAAACTCTTCTATTTCATTTTGGCTAAAAATGTTGTCGATTATATGCTTATTTCATACCAAACTCACCATATCCCTTAATTGTGAAAATTTTTTTTATTATTCCGGTGCATCTTAGTGACGTCTACGAGCCACTTTAAAGGTTTCCACGAAGGCATCCCTCTTCTCAAGCATAAGCCCTCGTGTAATATGCAATATTCCAATAACAAAAACAAACCATTCGACATCTTTTTTTCCAGCAACAGAGGCTAGATTGTAGGTTTACGAAAAACGTATGAGATTTATTAAATAAAATCAGATATAATTAGATAAAATCAAATTTATTAGATAGAATGTGACACAGTATTGCAATTTTATCCACACTGATTTAAAGGTTAGTCTTCCGAGTGCAGGGTTACGCTTAAACATTTTATGGAATCATTGTTCCATTAGTGTACGAATTATAATTTAGCCTAAGAAAGGGCCAAAGAATTTTTTTTGTTAAATAGTTTTTAATTCCCTGTGTGTTGTCGTAGATTAAGGAAGAGTAAATAATTTTTTTTATCGTCAATAATAAAATAATGCAATCTATCATATAATGTTTTACATGCTTGCTAAAATTTGTGGAAAGATAATAAATTAAGTATCACAGCTTGTCTTAGACAAAACAGTTTCAATACACAGCTTATCGTATTGAACAAACAAATAAAACTGCTAAAACCCTTAAAATTTAATTACATTTTCTCGATCGGCCCATCTTTGAGCATTTCTAAAGAGTCTGAAGATAATTAGAGTGTGAGGGATCGAAAGACCTCGTGCTGGTAATTAATTATTTTAGCAGCTTTATTCTCGTATTTAAGATTAAAGCTAGATTTAATGTTACTTTATTTATCCCATTACTTATTATACCTGTGTCCATTTTAAGTTTTTTTTTTTAAATTTTAATGGCAGTTTACAAAAACAAGTATAAACAGAACACGTAAAGATGAAAGAAAACATTAAAATTGAGAAAAAGAGTCCAGAGTATAATCTATAAGTCTATTCTGTGTTTCGTCTCCCAATATCTGTCCGAGAATGATACAGAATTAAATGCAGGGCAACGACTCTGATGTGAGGCATCCATTTTCTCTTGAAGGTTGCACAATTTACAAATTAGAACTGAGATAATGTTCGTTTCGGTAAAGGGGTTAGAAGGCAATCCTGGCCGGTAACAAAGCGAAAGATAGCAACAGATTTCTTTCTGGGCCATAAAGGAATACCAAAGTTCTGTTAACCCATTCGTTATGACTGTTGCTTTCGGTAACATCTTTTCAAAAGGATTCTTTGTAATAATTTTGGTTACTCATTTGGCAGTGTAAAAACGGATGTGGTCCTCAGTTATTTGGAGAATAGTGGTCCCTTTCTTTGCCAACAAATCTGTCCTATCATTTCCACGAAGGCCACAGTGTGATGGTATCCACTGCGTGGCAACGTCTTTGCCCTCCTGAGCTAAGTTGTTTAGAAACTGATAACATTTTAAAATATCAACAGACATTAGTCACTCAAAAGAAGAAATGGCTAGAAGTGTAGCTTTAGAATCATGCAGTATGACAACCTTTAAAAATTTTTCAAGTCGAGATTGAAGTTAGGATTCAGGTAGGCATAGGGCCGCGATCTCAGCGTCAAAAGTAGTCCTATTCTTTCCAACAGGATTATAAAATGAAAAGTCCATTGCAAGGTTGCCGCCTTAATTTTTAAGAAAGCTGTATTTTTCAATAAAAGCAGAAAACACATTTTTTAAGTAAAAAAAAAATACTTGCTCTTTTTAGAGAATCCTGCACATTGAATTAAAATAAAAAAATGTTTCCACTGTCACCACGCTTATCGCAAGTCGACATAACGTTGAAAACTTCAAACTTTATGCCAATAGTCCTGAACCGGATTTTGTGACGTAGCACAAAGTGGTTGCCTGGCAACGCAGCTCGGCTTAAACCACTTTTTCCCTTTCTACCGTCGTCTGAACGCAGCTTAAGCTGCTTCAAGTGGCATTTCAGCCTAAATATACATGTGCGCGAACCAATAGCGCTAAATGTTTTCACGTCTTACGCTTTAAGAGCTTTGCATAACGATTTGGAAAAATGTTCATTTGTTTCAATCTTAACTGATGCGTCCAATCACAAGAAAACAAAACTTTTTCCAATTTTATAGAAGGGATTATGGTGTAAAATTTTATGATTTAAATCCTTACCTGGTGAAACATCCGATATCGTCAGTAACTATTGAACTACCTGTCTTAAACAAAATAATTTAAACGTTATTGGTCTTTATGCCGATAAACACGAATTCTAACTTTAGAGGAGCTGATTGACGTGTAGAAAATAATGTTTTTGTTAAACTGAAACGAAACCTTAACCATAGTTTAATTGGAGTCGAATGTGGACCACATATTATCATAACACTCTAAGGATATCAACTAGATGTACTTTAAATTTTGTATTGTTAGAGTAAAAGCATTGAAAATTTCTACTTTTAGAAACCCATTTTTCAATAGTACTAGGGTATTTACGTATTCACAAACAAGATGGTTAACATTACCTCCCACCATTGAAAGGGTATTCCAAATGGTTTTACCACTGAAGGCTTATTTTCAATCTTAAGAAAAGTGTCCCAGGCTTATTTCAAAATTCTTTGAAAATCCAGCGGTAGAAGTTTGGCTACATTTTATTAACACTTAAGCTTCAGTATTTCATAAAATTATCACAACAACTGAAAATCAAACTGCGTCTGCATTTGATGTAATTGCTTCATCGGATATCTGAAAGCTTCAGTATTGCGCAAGACAGTAGATTCCAATAAGTGTTAAAAGTACTCTAGTGAAACTTGAAGATAATGGAGACATGTCAAAATACGAAGTGATTGAATTTCGAGAAGCTATTGCTTCATTTTATCAGACTGCTCTTACTTATTTGGAGAAATGGCCAAAAAAAAAAGTATTTCAGGAGATGGAAACGATAAGACATAACGAGAAGATCCAGCCACGGATATTCTAAACGATGGATCTTATTAAATGAAATCCTTTCTTGGTGTCAAGTGGAAACAGCCTTATTGTTCATTAATAAAATGATAACAAATCAGAAATGATTGGAAATTGATATATATCTATATATATATAAGGAATATGTTTACATTAAACGATATATCATGGAAGAAAAGCTATTGGAATGGCCAAAAAATAAAATGTACACAGTTCAGAAGGAGATGGAAATAACTGCATAATTTTAATAAGAACCGTATTCCTTCTTCAAATGTAAAATTGCCAGAGTTTTTCTGTTGTCGTACTGCCTCAGTTGCAGCAATAATGATTGCTGCAACTGAGCGAATGTTTAGCATTATGAACAGTTTTTGGACTAGCGATATGACACAGCTTAAAAGTGAACACGTTGAAGGGTATGTTAATCACAAAAATAAATTTTGATGAAAATTGTACGGACTATAAGAAGATCATAAAAAGATATTCTGAGAATTATTCATGCTTCAGGAGAAATATAAGGCTACTTCATCAAAATAATTTAGAAGGTTTACAAATTTATTATACTGCGTTTTGATTTATTCTTATTAAAAATATCACTATTAAAAATTAAAACAAAAATTATTTATTTTGATTTATATATATATATATATTGACCTACATATGACCTCCGCCACAATAACAATAATAATAAAGTAATTTATTTGTAAAAAACGTATTTAAAAAATTATATATATAAATATACATATGTATATATATAGAGAGAGAGAACGTCCCGAATTTCGAACTTCTTAAATCTGGTCACCTTGTAGAGTCATTAGGTTATTTAGAATCAGGAGAATAAAAAATGAGCAAAGCCTTCACCTGGAATCGAACCACGGACCTTTTGGTTACGCATCGAGCGTGCTGACCACTACACCACGAAGGCATGCGAAGAAGGCGGGAGAAATACCTTACATACTACCCGTTTAAAGGGCGATTGGGGACCAGGGGATCCAATCGCCAAATCCTGGTGGTGGAGAATCATCGTCCACCACCATTTTAATTCGGTTTCCAGTGTAGAGACATTAGGTTATTTCCAAGCCGGAGGCATAAAATATGAGCAACGCCTTCGCCGGGAATCGAACCGCGGACCTCTCGATTACGCGTCGAGCGTGCTGACAACTACACCACGAAGGCAGGCGATGAAGGCGAGAGAAATGCCTTATATACTGCCCCTTTTAAAGGGAGACTGGAGATTAGGTTTCCCCAATCGCCAAATCGTGATGGTGGAGAATCATCATCCACCACCTTTTAGTTCGGGCGCTACTTGTAAAGACATTTGTTTATTTCGGAAGCAGGAGCGACGAAAAATGAGCAACGCTTTCGCCGGGAATCGAACCACGGACCTCTCGATTATGCCTCGAGCGTGCTGGCCATTACATCACGAAGGCCAGCGAAGAAGGCGAGAGAAATACCTTATAACCTTATGAAAATATACTCACAAAGATTACTTGATTTTTATCCTAAAGTACTTGCATTTTACTGAAAGCATTTCTGAAGTCGCACATCTTCTCCCCTTCTTTTACATATATAAATAACGTTTTGCTTCTTGGAATTTTGTAATCTTTAAAATTCGCATATTTTCGAATATACTAGGAATTCAGGATTGTCCTGTCCAGACCCGCCCCTATGGTGGTAATCCTTTGCAAGACTCAGGCGCTCAGCTATTTGCCATATATGCCAGGCGTATAATATCGTTCAAACAATATATATAAATGGTAAACATTTTTTTAAAATAATGGTGTCAAATTTCGCTGTTAGTTTTTAAATGTCAAGTTATCACGCTCATTACAGAAGTTATCCGAATGATTCACACTTCCACTGACCATACGCATCTTTGTCGACTGCGTATGGTCAGTTGGGCAGAGAGAATATGCTTTGTTCAACACAGCACAATTAGACAGAAGCGACAAATCATAAGATATTCTAGAACCTTACCACAAGCATACGCACTGAATGCCTGCGCAGTATTTGGGACATTCATCAGAATTCCGCAGATTTGTGAAGTTGGACGGTTGAACTCATTCATTCGAATGTTTGAGAACCCCCCCTTTTGTTTTAAAACGCGTAGGTTTTTATCCAAATTCTTCTTTTTAAATAAACGCGGTTCATTTTACTTCGTCGTAAAGGAAGTATTGTAATCGCGAAAAATTTCGGGTATTGTATTTCAACCAAAAATATCCATTTTGACCGCTCTCGAATCCACTTGAATGATTGCTTGCGTGACATCTGTACGTACAGATAGACTAAAGGACTTCTTTTTCCAAAATTGCTTGTAAAATGAATTTAAAAGGAATTCAGAAGAGGTTTTTTTTGGTGAAGTTTGGCTGTGCGTACTTGTCTCTCATAACTGAAACATGAGTAGCCATAGAACGTTGAAATTTTACACGTCTCACTGTTGTAACATATATTTCGTTGCAATCGGCCACAGCAAACGTGTGCATATACAGAGGCTGTTCACACATTTTTTAGACGATTTTGGTAAGCGGTAATAAAAAATCGTTTGCTGCAAAAGAAGTAATTGTAATTGTACTATGTTTTTAAAAGTCAAAATTATCGTCTGCGGCTTGAAAGTTTTGTTTTTATTCAAAATGGCGAATTTAACAAAGCAGTGGTTCCAAGGCTACATTGACGCTCTTTCCGAAGAGAAATATGCATAGTCCGTTATCCAAAAACGATGTGAGAGTCATGGATTTGCGATATGTAAAGCGTCGATAGGTAATATCATCAACAAGAAAGGAAAAAAACGTCAAATTGGAGCCTCGAGTGGGACAAAAATTCCGAACAAGTATCCAAGGAAAAAAAGGACATCTTCGACTATTGCAAAGGTACGTTGTTTAATGTTAAAAGAAAATCCCCTTAGTCAAAGGACAGTTGCAAAATCATTAAAATGCTCGGTGTCCACTCTAAACAAAATAATAACCGTTGATTTAAATCTTAAGAAAGCGAAAAAACGCAATGTGCATCGTCTTCTTCCAAAGCATATCGCTCGACGCGGGACACGCTGGAGAATTCTATATGAGAAACACTTATCCCAAGAAAAATAGAAAACAATTGTCACAATAGATGAAGCATGGGTGTATTTAAATGATTGTAACAAAAAAGAGCCATTTATTATCATAAAAGGGGAGAAAAAATTTAAGTACATGGTTCAAAGAATCGAAAGAAGGTTTTTCTAAGGGATTCGTGATTGTTGCTGGTTTTTCTTATAATGGCAATTTAAAAATAAAGAGAGTGCAAAAGCATGTCAAGATTAACTCCAAGTACTATCAGAAACATAGTCTATCCCCAATTTTTCTGAATGAAATACCATCGCTTTCCCCACAGTGCCATCCATCTGTGAGACTCCATCGGGACAAAGCTAGCAATCACACATCAATATCCACTGTAAATTTCCTAAAAGAAATGCAACAAAAAACTGGTATCAAGGCCATACCCTTCATTGATATCCCTACTAAATCTCCCGATGTGTCACTTTTGTGCTTTCGGACTTTTAAAAACTGCATTATCCAAACGTTGTCCCAAAACCCTAACAGGACTTCAGTATCTTTTTGCCCAGTGGGACCAAAAGTGAACTTCCAATTATGTGCATCCGAAAATCTGGTCTTCCTGCCCGTTGGCTGAATTGCTCGTTTTTGCGTACAAACTCTGATTTTAATTCTAAAAATTGCCTTTTTACCTGTGTTTGGTGTTGTATGTTTTTCTGTATTTTATAATTTTTAATGAAGACTGAGTTTTTATGTATTTTTGTCTTGCCTCAAAGTGAGAGGTGAATTGATATAATGAGAAAAATAAGTGAAATTCAAGGAAATAAGCTTACATGAAGTGCCGCAAAAAATGTCTGCAATTTAAGAGGCCGTACGAGGAAGTCATAAAGGTGTTCACATCAGATAATTTACTAATATTCTGAGATCCTTTAAAATATGATTAGTTAAGAATTACTAAATCAATCTAATTTATTATTATGTATTTGATTTATCGTTATATTAATAAGTATGAAAGCATAGGTTATATAATAATAATAATGTAATTTTGATATTGTAATTATGTAATACAATGAAGATTGGACAATAATAAAAATATTACATATAATGTTTATTATAATATTATTATATACTTTAGATGATTTATCAACTATATATTTATTTAAAATATGTTTTACGTACAATAGTTATCATTCCAAAAATATGTAAAATTTCGCGCAAGCAATAATTAAAAAATGCTATTATATAAAAACTGCAAGAAATGAAAGATGATGATTGAATATTTGAATTTGCAACAAAAATGGCATTACAGACATGTTAACGTCTAAGAAACTTTGTATACCAGTATAATTTACTTCCGTTATCCCTAAACGTAAGAACAAAACAATTCATCATTCTTTTGAAGTGTATTCTGTTAAAATTACGACAAGTTCGATTACTGTTCTGAAACTTTTTGAGTATTAGAAACAAATGCATACCACAGTAAAGAACAATCGCCAATGGAAGTTGGCGATGTGTGTTTGCTTACGCGTCAAAATAAACTATTACGCTACCAGCGTGCGTATCACGGACTCTTAAGAAACTGATAAAAATATTCTAAAGCATTCATTTATTTGCTGAAAAGATGTTAAATAAAATATTATTCATGTAAATAACAAGTTCTTTAATAAGCCTAACTGAACTACACGCACATATTTTGCTAATTCTATCAATTGTTTTGTTGCCACTTCCAAGCAACTAAAGTAACAATAAATATTAGTGGCCAAACGACATTAAGTAAAAAATTAAATTAAAGCACATATAAAATAATAACTACATTCAATTTAAATCCAACAATGTGTAAAAATCTACTCAGATAACTGATATTCAGATATAGAGTCATCTTTTCTGCAACATAAATCATATTTTTTTTTTCTTTTTTCATTTTGTAACATTTATTATGCTGTCAGAGCGAGCAAACCGATCGTTGCGTTTGGGTTTGTTTGTTTTACGCAGCTACGCTCCTATGTGGTTTTAAATGAATTCCATGAACCAAATGTATGGTAAATGACTCGTGTTAAGACCGCCTGGGAACTTCCAGCAATTCCAGTTGTGGTTTCAATATGATACGAATAAAATGTTTAAGTTCGAGTTTAATGTTGTTCGAACGCTGTGAAGTATAAGTGAGGCAGAAGAATAAATTAATCTGACATGAAATAGTAATGATATGTAGAAAAACAAGTATTCAGAATATGTCTTTACGCTCTGTTGCCTGTTTAAAACAATTAAATACGAACTGCTACTTGTCTGGGCGTTACGCGTAGTAATTTTACTTTTTCAATTATCTTTTTTCAAATTAAATACAGTTAGTCAATTTTAAATTATACGTAACTATCAAACATGCGTAACAACAGAATTAGGGTCGAAATATTATCTGCAATGAGTGTTTAGAAGCTTATTTTGCGTGCACTAGAAGGAAAAGGTTAAACCAGGTGATCAGGTCGAATGATCGGGTGAAGAGAAAAAAAAAATTATCATAAGATAATCATCGCTTAGATAGTGTATCATTCCTTTAGTGTTAGTTTTAGTCAGAAATTCTAGTTGCAGTTATTGGAACTTAGAATATGATGAAAGATGAATCTTAGATAGAATATTTTGAAATCTTTGAAAAAATCGAAAGCAATCATTGAAATCTCTTGAAAATTTCTACAGAAAGCGAAGTTAAGAATTTTTCAACATACAAATTTAAGACATAAATGCCGTCATGAATTTTGAAGCTTTAGCAACTTCTGAATTCTAACCTTTTCATTAGCCACATCATGTTACATTAACCTACACACCAGATAAAACACCAGTCATTTAATACGTCATCCTCTCATGCAAAGCAAGAATTTTAAGATTTGTTGCTGTTTCACGTCGAAAACAAATTTTGATTTCATTTTCAACTTTTAATAATACATTGCTTATATCTCATGCGACTTGATAATTTTTGTTTCATATATTTTGCCTCTTTGTGACCACAGACTGGAAACATATGACAACAGCATCACTTCTTAAGGACGATTCTCAAAGATATTCCCACTTCATCAGACTGCATAAATTATCTATTTGTAGAACACATACTGGTGGAATCAATCGTTCATTAGCCGAGATGGGCTATTAGTCTCGAAACACAAAAGCTCAGAAGGGTTATTATTCTCTAAACGTCATCTTGCATCGGTTCATTATTAATGTCCGGTTTCACTTTTCAAATTGTTGCCACCAAATATTATCGTCCTGTTTCATATTTAAAGAAATTAAATAATGGAGAAACTGCATGAATGTGTGTATGTTTTTGGCACTGTGGAAAAAAAAAACCTAGAGCCATCAAATTCTGAATAACGTAGTCCTCCACCTGAATATGGGCACCTGGAAGCCGAATTTGGAAATTGAAATGCGTATGTAAATGAAAGAAAGTCCCTTTAGGCGTAAGATTTTATTTGTTATTATTTTGAAATTTTTTTCATTATTATTTATTTTTTCATGTCTTATCTATCATATTAGGGCTATTCTTAAGTTTTTCATGGACAATAAAAGATCAAAATTTGTTCCTTAAAATAAGTTCATTTTAAAAAATGCTTGTGATATGATCATGAAGGAGATGCAGATTGCTTCAACATCAAGAAAAAGTTTAATTTAACGTAGAAGTATTAAAGAATATTTCTATTTAATAAAACAATTTTTAAAATGTGGTTCGCTGTAAGAAGACTCTACTCTATTTATTTTTCGTTTTTTCAGAAACGTTCACAAACCTCATCGCATTTAAATAGGCGATCACACTACGATCTGAAAATGAAAATGAGAAGTTAACTATGTATCGTTGTAGAATTTCATGTAAGATTTAACAATAGAGATAAAGTAGCAAATCGTCTTTATTAATTTTTAAAATCGAAACCAAATATTGGAATAATAAAAATTATTATTAATAGCATTAACAATAAAAGGTTTCTAAATATCGAATGTTTTGAAGGCTGCCTCTCAGTAAGATAATAAATTACAGTACCATGTTGATTTCGATAATTGCAAATTTTAACGATTCTTGGTCCAAAAAATAAACTAGAAACATTTTTCTTTAAAAAATTGTAGTATTTTAACTCGACCAAAAATCTTTTATTCTTATCACTTGGAAACATAACATAATAGCATACGAAATAATAATAAAAAAAATTACAGTAGTGTTTTGTAAATAAAATTATAGGTTAACATTAAGCGCTGCAAGTTGTTCTCAGTTTTATAGTTTTCTACAAGTTCACTTTGAGAATCATCTATTACATCTCTCTTAAAATCAAATTCCTTTTGACATGTGTGTGGCGCCATCTAGTAGCTACATTTAAAAATTAAATGCAATGGATATTTTTATACTGAGAAGTAACACGAAGTTAAATTTTTTTTTCAAAATCGTCATATTTGTCCTGTAACTGCCCTTTTTTCATAGTTTGGTATTAATTAAAAGGTATGTTCCTAAGACTCAGTTTGATTTAATCTTCAACTGGGTTGCTTTGAATGATGTATAAATCAATTTTTTACTTTCAGTATAAAATTTTGTGACATACACATGGCACGTACTCATCAAGTTTGTTTTTAAGTTCCCTCCCCCCTCTTTGAAAACCCCAGAACGGTAAAAAATTTCGTTTTGATACTTAAAAGTTCTTTCATACTGCATAATCAGCAAAGTTACATAAAAATTACTTTTTTAATAACGTCACATTCAATAAAATTTTCACAATGAATTTTAACTATTATACACATATATAACGTGAAAAATGTTATATAAATTGCGAAGTAATGATTTTTTTAGATGCATTAAAAGTTAATGTTTGTAAAGAGTTTTTGACTGTAAAATTTATTAAGATTACGAGGTTTAATTTTTTAATCTCTCAAAGGAAGAAGGCAAATAAAATATCAAAAATGGTAACATTGACCCGGTAGATTATCAAGACGTAAATCGAACAAAATAGATATATCGGAAAATAAAGTAATTCTTTCCTTAAATCAGAATGCAATTTTCAATTTATTTTTAATGCAAAACAATTAAAAATCTGAATAAATTGAATAAAATAAAACTACCATTGTTTAAGAATTGCCAGAGCTAATTTCGAGCTATACGAAGATTTGAAAATTAAGTCCCTGTGTCACAAATTAGTGAAAATTTCTTAACATTAACCTCGTCTTCCCTCCTTAACATATGTTTATGCACACATTCGTCGGCTCAGGCAAATTGTTGGCACATCTGCAATCAGCCTTTTTTTTATTTTTTCCCTCCTTCGCCATCAAAGAGGAAGAAAATAGTATTTTCATCTTAAATTCTTTATGATCGGTTATTTCTTTTGTATTCATTCTTTTTGGTCACTTTCATTTTTTCATCACTCAGTTCTTTCTTTTTCATATTAACATTTACAGAGTAATGCTTGTATACTATTAACTAAAATATCTTTTAGAATGTATTAGACTGACAAGCGAATAAGCGCTTTCTCTGAAATACTATCAAAACAAAGTGTTAAAAAATCTTATGCGGACACCACATGAGTTCCTTCTGCGGCCTATTAAATTATACGCATTTTTTCCTGCGTTTCGTATAACTTATTTCCTCGAATTTCATTAGAGATATATTTGTCATCCAGTTAATTCGGTTCTCACTTCGCAGTAAGGCAATAAATTATACATAAAAACTGAAAACATCTTCGCTAAAAATTGAAAAATATAGAAAAAACATAAAACACAAAATACAGTTAAAACAAATAAAAAAAATTTTTTTTACACTTAAAATTAGAATTTCTACGCAAAAACAGGCAAGTCGGCCAGTGGGCAAGAAGGCAGATTTTTCGGTGCATCAAACTCAAAGTTTACTTTTGGTCCCACTTGGCAAAAAGACACTGAAAGTATACTAATTCACTCTGAGTTTCAAATGTAAACAAATATAGCTGCTAAGTTAGGCTTAGCCGCACTTGAACAACTTTTAAATTATTGATAATTCTACAACTATTGCACGCAGATTAACTAAAGTCATAAAAACCTTAACCAGAAGATAAAACAACATAATTCAATCATTTTTAAAGCAAAAAATGCGCACTCTACCAGCATAAAAGAATAAAAAACTGAGCTCACCGAGCCGAGTAACAGAGTCTGTGTGTGTGTGTGTGTATATATATATATATATATATATATATATAATTTTCTTTAGAAAGTTAAAACTTGAACGATAGTACTTCAAGGTTTTAAAAACTGCGCATCTAGCTGCAAGTTTTTATTACACATTTATTAATAAGTAAGAATGTAGAAGCTATGGTATATATATATATAAACTGCGCATTTATATATATATATATATATATAGATAGATAGATATATGCACTTTTGGTGGGGCCGATTGCAACCAAAAAGGGAGGTTACAATTACATGTGACAGCAGTCCTATATACAAAATTTCAACGCTCTGAAAAATACTGATTTTTGAGTTATGCGAGCTACGTACGTACGTACATACGTCACGAAAAATCCCTTCTGAATCCATTTGAAATCCATTTTGCAATCCGTTTGATGAAAAAGAGTCCTTTATTCTGCCCTTACGTTCAGATATCACTCAAAAAACATCGTTAATTGCATTCGATAGCGATCAAAATGGATATTTTCGTTGAAATATGATACTCGAAGTTTTTGCGATTACAATACTTCGTACAAGGAAGTAAAAAGCTTTAACCTTATTATTTAACAAGCGAATTCTTGAAAGGAAGAGGAAGCACAAATTGCGTATACAAGTACAGCTTGAAGTAAGCTCCCACGTATGTATCCATGTAATCATATTAGGTATCGCCGGACACTGCTGAGCTTTCGCCTGATTTGGAATTCCAAAGGTCTTCCAGCTCACCCCCACCGCCATGCAGAGTATTTCGACTGGCCGCATGTTTTGATTGCGCCTTTGCCGCACAAACACTATGCGCTTGCAAACATCCACGCCTTCTCCAAATTCCGCCACTTGCGGCTATTTAAAATAACATATATGAAACTCAACTTAAAAGTATCGCAGTCCGATACTATAAAAATTTAGGCTGCCTAAGTTGACTCAGGCACCTTTTAACATCGAGTAGCAAAATGGCTAAGGCCGGAATCTTAAGAGACATGACAGGTCGTAAATTGAGGGTGTCGATATCAAAAGCTTTATATATGAAATATTCAGAATCCTCCGCTTAAGTACTTCTTCCACGAATTTGCATCCTAATGAAGGCAGCGGAGCGGAGAAGTTATAGTAAAGGTTTAAGTCATAATAATTGGTTAAATAGCATAAAATAACTTAAATAAAAACTAATAACGCCATTTCGCATTAGAATGAAGCCGGTGAAATACATTGCAATTAAGGAAAATTGCATTGTCTGAGAAATTTTCGAATTGCTTTTCACGAAAACGTTTTAGCAAGAAATTTACTGCTTTGTGTAGGACAGATACATTAACTAAGCACCCGTTTTTAAACGATCTGCAGGTGAAAATGAGCAAAACGATGACGAAAAAATCGAAGACCAGTGACGAAAATTAAGCGCTTCCGTAAGCACTTCACTTTTTCTTTTATTAAGTTTTTATAGAATATGTATTTGTTATTTATAAATAAATGTTTCTTATTCAAAAACACTTAACAAAAACAACTGAGGTGGTGTTTTGGGAGCTGGAATGGATTAATGGCATTTCAATTAATTTCAGTGAGGAAAATTGCTTTGAGATACGAGCAATTTGACATACGAGCAAGGTCACGGAACGAATTAAACTCGTATGTTGCGGTAGGTACCACTGTAGTACTATTCTCAAACTAGCAGTGCGTGTGAAATAAAAGGAAATAATCTTGAACTATGCATTGCCAGCTACAGCAGCGCTTATTATTTATTTATTATGTCTCGATATGAATATGTGTATTACTGAATGTAAACTTCATAGAACATATTACGTAAATTCTGAATACCGTTTTATATTTCAGATTCCATTACATCAAATCATTGATGCAAATTTATATCTGATATGCTGCTTCTTTCTTTGACATTCTTCTGCATGATCTGTAATGCTTCTTCTTTCCTGCAAGGTAAGTATATCTTATTCTTCGTTCCTCAGTTGTTTAGGTAAATATTTATTAAGTTTAAATTAAAACTAAAAAAAACGTACAATCTGAAAGCGCTTAGATTTTGTAATACGCGCGAAGAGGCGTTTGTTTAACGTTTTCTATGTTACCTTTATTTATTAAATATCACATTCTTCGCACTTAAACCATAAATTTCATTTCAACAGCAATATCACAAAACATTTTAAAAAGAGCATATCTTTAGAACTGCTGATACATAGTCTCGCGCGTTGGAGATTAAAAAAAAACTTTTTTTTTCGTTAAGTGTTGCCATTGCTTGCTTTGAAATCGTTGAGTTTGTTCATCAAATATTCGGTGAAGTTTTACAAAATATGAAGTAAATAATAAAACAAATTCCAAATTTTTGCTTCCAAATGCCCATATTCCAGTGGAGGACTACGTTATCCAAATTGGATGTCTCTAGTACCATTGTTTTTTCACAGTGCGAGAAACATACATACATTCATGCAGATTCCTCACGATTTAAATTCTTTAAGTATAACGTAGAGCTCTAATAATTGGTGGCAACAATTCGAAAAGGGAATCGACATTTATAGTGAACCGACGCAAAATGCCAAAATGAAATAGATAGCCCTTGTGGGCAAATTATCCCTTTGGGCTAACAAGCGAAAGAAAAATAAAAAATAAAAGTAAGTTAAAAAAACACTCCTATTTTGTTGTTGTTGTGTCTAATCTTGCTTTGTCTGATATCAGAACAAATTCAGGAAATACATCGTGGCAAGAAGGCAAGATTGCGGCTGTCGTTGGCCTTGGGCACCATACAGGTGACAGTACGACTTTGTTCAATTCCGCCCCAAATTTTGAAGGAGAGCAACCGGGAGGACGGTGTCCGAGGGTCGCCCACCCTTTGACCCTATCACTGACTTCCCGCTTGGACGGCAACGCATATTTTAAATTATTTTTAAATACTTGAGTGACAATTTTAGTGCAGCTCTAAACGTTTTAGTGGTATTAAATTAGTGGCTTAATTAATTAGTATTAGAGTAAGAGTAAATTATGCATAAGCAAATTAGTATTAGAGTAATAGTAAATTAAGTATAAGCAAATTAGTATTAGAGTAATAGTAAATTAAGTATAAGTAAATTAGTATTAGATTATCATTAATAGATAGTAAATTAGTATTAGTAGACAATAAACTAATATTAGATTAGTATTACAGAGGCTGTTCGTACATTTTTAGACGGTTTTCGTTATAATTACAAAAAATTTTTTCTTTAAATTTTTATTAGTCCAAAGGGGCAATTTGCCCAGAAGGACTATTAATTTCGTTTTGGCATTTTGCGTGGATTCACTAAAAGCGTTGTTTTCCTTTTCAAATTGTTGCCATCGCTCTGTATTATATTTAAAGAAATTAAATAATGAAGAATCTGCATAAATGTATGTATGTTTCTCGCATTGTGATAAAAAAAGGGTATCTAGAGCCATCAAAGTTTAATGACATAATCGTACTGCGAATATGGGCATCTGGAAGCCAAAATTTGAAACTGGTTTTTATCGATTGATATGAGTAAAACTTATAGCCTTGATACCCGTTTCTTGTTCCATCTGTTCTTCACATTTTTCCATTTGTTCACTTCTCCAGCATCAAAAAACCCAAATGACTCTGCAACAAAAAGTTAAACAAATTTATATTTTGGAACTGCTTATACAAAGTGGGTTTCTTAAAGTTTTTATTTACGAAACATAATGTGTAACAAATGATGTCCCCTTTTGCGATGACATGTTCTGAGCTTTTTTTAGCACGTCTCCCAAGCCCTCCTCGCGTCTCCTACGGATCATCCTGTCTTTTCAAATTTGGCTACAAGTTGCAATATCGTGGGTTTAGAAGGAGTATATCTGACATTAAATTATCGTCGACAGTTTCCCTGAGTAGAAACAATGCTTCTTCCGTTTCCAAATATAAAAGTCACGATCTTTATCTTCTCTGCAAACGTGTTTCTCTCCATATCGAAATTCCCAAGTATTTATTCTAAAATTAAAAAATCTGATGTGTAATCCACATGCCTTCATTGTACGGATTATTAAAAATTTAAATCACGCGCATTTTTCCCGCATTTCATTTAAGCTTATTTCCTCGAATTTCATTAGAGGTGGATTTCTCATTCAATTAGTTCAGTTCTCATTTCGCGGCGAGACAAAAATACATAAAAACTCAAAAATCTTCATTAAATATTGAAAGATATAGAAAATCGTAAAGCACAAAATACAATTAAAACAATTAAAAAAACAATTTTTGCAATTAAAATTATAGTTTCTACGCAAAAACAAGCAATTCGGCCAGCAAGCAAGAAGGCAGATTTTCCTGTGCACAAAACTAAAAGTTTCCTTTTGGTCTTGGTCAGCAAAAAGAACTAAAAGTACAGAAAGACTCAATTCACTATTCTGCTAAGTTTCAAATATAAACAAATATGGTCAAAATAATTAGGCTTAGCCATACTTAAACAACTTTTGAATTGCTGATAATTCTGCAATTATAACATGCAGGTTAACTAAAGGCATAAAAACCTTAACCAGAAGATAAAAACAACAATTTACAAACGTATAAGAATAAAGAAACTGAGCTCACTGAACCGAGTAACAGAGTATATATATATATATAATTTTTAGAAGTAGTATAACAACGTGAAAAACCTATTTGGTCAAAAATTTTGCGCATTGAGCTGCAAAATTAAATTTAAAGATAAGCAAAAAGAGTTAAATTCTAAAAGCAATCGCCTAAAAGTAAATTTGATACCTACGTTCCAGAGTTTAAAAAACTTGAACAAAAATTAAATGCTAAAAAGCAAAAGTAACTGCAAAACAAATTAAAAAAACTAAATGTTGGTATTGAAGAAATTCAACATTTAAAAAATATTAAACACATAAACAATTTAAGACCATTTTAAGCACAAGCTAAAAAAAAAAAAAAAAAAAACCAGAATAAATTACAAAGAATGGCAGTAAATGACAATTTAGCCTAACTCGAGTTTAACACGGACTTATCAAGGGAAAAGCGTGACAATCTCGTGCACAGCTAAACTCCATTGCTCATTTCGTCAAACAATAATTGAGACAGAAGCGAAAAAACATTAATAGAAAAAAATCTTCACAATACAGTTGGTTTCAATTCTTATCGTTACATTTCTCGACGCGCCTGCCATAAAATTAAAATCAATACACAACTGAAAAACTATACAAAAAGTTTAGTAAGGTGAATGTACAAATAAACATTAAAAGCTAATTAGGCGTTAGTCAAAAATTACGTAATTTTAAGGGAGATCCCAATGAGCTAGAAAAATTAAAGCGGAGAAATTTAAAATTAAAACACAAGTATCTTGATAAGACCAATTATATTAAAAAGTGTAAGAAAATGTACTAACCAGGAAGCTAAGCTTTAGCTGCATCAAAATAAAATGAGTCAAAAATGTTGAAAGAGGTTGCCAGAATTAGAATTTTAAAAAAGGAAGCAACCAGAAAAGAAATTGAAAATCACCAATAAGGTGTAGCTCGGAAATTAGGGGTATGTAAACGTCATGTTGCTGAACCAGTGAAGCGCCACGGCCAGTGTGGAAATCTGGACAGAGGGAAGGGAGGGCATACAGGGGTAATCTTTGAAGGTCGAAGATGGAAGCTTTTCAACAAAATGGCATTCAGATCAGTGCTGAGTCACGTATATATACATATACGTATATTTATATACTTTTGCTGGGACCGACTGCAACCAAAATAGGAAGTGCACATCTACATGTTATAGCAGTCCTACATACAAAAGTTTAACGTTCTAAGGCTACTCTTTTTTGAGTTATGTGAGATACATACATGTATACATACGTACGTACTACAGACGCTACGAGAAAATCTCTGCAGAATCCATTTTAAATGAGTTTTATAATTTTTTGGGGGAAAGAGAGTCATTTATTCTGTCCTTACGTACAGATGTTATGGAAAAACATCGTTAAGTTCCATTAGCGGTCAAATGAATATTTTCGGTGAAATATGATACCCGAAATTTATGATACCCGAAATTACGATACTTCCTTTACAAGGTATTTCTTCCACCTTCTTCTCGTGGCTTCGTGGTGTAGTGGTCAGCACACTCGACGCGTAACCGAGAGGTCCGTTGTTCGATTCCAGCTTTGCTCATTTTTCATGATTCCTGCTTTCAAATAACCTATTGTCTCTACACTGGCGCCCGAACTAAAAAGGTGGTGGATGATGATTCTCCACCACCGGGTTTTGGCGACTGAGTCCCCTGAACCTCAGTTACTTTTAAAAAGGGGGAGTATATAAGGTATTTCTCCCACCTGCTTCCCAGACCTCCGTGGTGTAATGGTCAGCAAGCTGTGCGCGTATCCCGAGGTTCGAATCCCGGCGAAGGCGTTGCTCATTTTGCCCATCTCCTACTTCGAAATAACCTAATGACTCTACACATTTACTTCGTACACGGAAGAAAAAAGGGAAAATAAATATTAAATCCAGAAAGATTTATTGAAATTAAAAATCGTTAAAATACTTTTGTACCATCCTGTAAAATTGCAAATTTCTTAGATTATCGAACTGATAATTGGAAGATCCAAGATTTCGAATCGGCTTAGGCCCAGAGGTTATTATTACCAGGGCAGAAATTTGTTTTTAAATATTTATTTTAAGAAGACATCGTATCTAAGACTATGATTTACATTTAGCATGTACATAATGTACACATTTATTGCAAATGTAAAGTAAATTTATATGTCTTAGTTCTAGCACTTCTTTTATCACCTTAACGCACAACTAAGCTAACTTTGTGTATAATAATCTTAGTACTACTAGTTTACGGTAGCACTTTGTGTATAATAATCTGTATTACGCAGTAGCGCCAAACAACCCGTCTGAAGCACTCGTGTATATCATTTCGCTGAAAATACGTTACCTAAGATTTTCAAGCAGACAGATTTTAACTTAAATGTAATAACTATTTACCTTTGTTAAATGGTTTGTTAAATGTAGCAATTTTACGAGTAAGGTACCTTAATTTTGCTCTAAAACTACCTTTGATATAGGGTACTAAAAGTGCAAAAGGGAGAATAAATAAAAGTTGGAATGCTTTCTGTAACCGTGGGTTGATGGAAATTGGCGAGTAGAAGAAGATGAGGATTTTCTTGAAAGAATTATGAATAAATGCCAGTAGCATGCCTGACTTGGCAAAACTCAATCACCTGGCTGGATTTAAGGCTAATAAAACATCTTTCTTCTTATCCCTATTTTTTGGCAATCTTGGAATTTTTATGCTCCCATCTCACCAATCTCCAGAATGTGCAAAATGAGAGCGAGCAATTTATAAAAGTGAAGCTTCAACAAATAAAATTTAATTTATTGCTCAGTCTTTCTTCTCGTTTAATGAAATCCTCGAAGAAGTGAATTAAAAGGCATTTTATAGCTCCAATTAAGTCTGAACGGGCACGCAGAGATTTCTCACTGACGCCTTTAAATAAAAAGAATTTAAAACACGGGGAAAAGTTGTGTTTTAGTCTTCGTAAATTTCAATTTCTTCGCGTTGATTATTTCTGCTTACTCAGTGATTCTGCGAAGTTAGACACCGGTCAGTCTAATCTGCTTATCTTAAATTAAATACTAAAATGTATTAGATGAATAACAGTTTATACTTTCTTGGAGGATACTGATAATTAATTACTAATTAAAAATTCACAGACGCACATACTTTAATAGTTTTTATTTGGAACATCATAGTTGAACGATGAGATATTTTTCAGAGAACGAATGTACTGTGTATTTTCGTAAACGTTCTTCTATAAATGCAAACGCCGGCTAGCTCTAAAAGTATTTATTAATAAAGCACAGAAACAACTGCAAAGAGAATATACGCCACAACAGAACGTACACCAAAATGGAACAGCTAACATTTAGAATTAACGTTCGAGTCACGAAGACACAAATCCAGAAAATTAACCAGAAATTTTATTCGTTTCGTTTGAATTTTCTTTTGAAGCCGAGGAAATGTTGCAGTCTAAATAAATTTTAAATATTGAATTGTTGCTTTGCCTTTTTGAAGAACATTTTGAGAAATGTTTATTGTGTACAATAATGAAATACCAATGTTTTATTTCCTTTAATGAATGTATTGAAATATACTTCTTAAAATGAAACGAAAATCTGAAAGCTTTCAGATTTTATATTACGCCCAAAGGGCATTTTTTAGCGTTATCTTTATTTATCAAATATCATGTTCTTCGCACTTAAACCACATAAAATTCAATTCAACAGCACACACACACACACACACACACACACACGCACGCACGCACGCACGCACACACACACGCACACAAATTGATAATGAAGTCAAAGGTCGGACGTAAATTAAATATAAATTTAGTTCTAAAAATTATAAAGGTCTGCCTATTCTTATCTCCGGAAAATCTTTGCAAAAACCGTACAAATTAAAAACGGAAGTGTTAAAAGTAAATCATAAAAGCAACAGAACATGAGACTGTAAAACTACAAATTGCAATAAAATTGCCCAAAAAATTAATCTCATCTGTTTAATGCTTCAAACAGAATTTGTCACAACAAACGAGTTTTGAAGCCTTAAACTATATTGGTTAATGAGTTCCGAATACAAGTTTCGTTCCTCTGAACCATTTGAGACTTTAGATCCCTTTTTCAATACTTTAATCATAAATTTAAATTGGAAAATTTCGAATGAGTCTCAAATGCTCAGACCTTTCCCCTACATGCATTCGTACTCAAAACCAAACACACAAAAAAAAATAATAATAATAAAAAAAAGTAATGTACAAATGCTCAATACATATATATATATACATGTTTAGTGTGGCCGATTGCAAGGAAAACAAGGTGCACAACTACAGGTTATAGCAGTCCTATATGCAAAATTTCAATGTTCTATGGTTATTCGTTCTTGAGTTCTGCGAGATACATGCATATGTACGTGCGTACAAACGTCAAGAAAAGAATCTCTTCTCAATCCATTTTACAATCTTTTTTAGCAAAACGTCTATGAAATTAATAATTAATTGATCTCTATTAACTTAATTAAAGGATACTTATAATTTAATTAATTAAAAAGTCTCTTCTGAATCCATTTTACAATCTTTTTTGACAAAAACGTATTCTGTTTTTGGCATAAACGTATTCTGTCCGTAGGTACAGATTTCACGTAAAAACATCATTCGGATGGTTACGAGAGCGGGTGAAATGGCTACTTTCGTTGAACTATGATACCCGAAATTTTTCGCGATTATAATACATCCTTTACTTCGTACAAGGAAGTTAAAATGAGTTATTAATTTTTCAGGTTAAAAGAGACAAATCTTTTCATAGGGAGTTATGCTAACATAGTTATTTTGGATATATAGTGCGAGAGATGTATATTTTTAAAATCAATTATTGTGAATTTTATTTATAAGAGCCATCTTTATTTTGAATATAAATTGTAAGAATTTTCTTTTTGTGAAATTACAAACGAATTTCGTACTATGTAAGCTCGTTTTTGTTTTTCATAACCCTCGCTAAGTGAAAATTTCGCCAACTAAAAGTGTATAAAGTATACACGAATAAACTCGCTATAGAAGAGGAAAAAATATTAAAATTTTTTTTACAAATTCCTAAAAGATTTTCTGAAGGTGACAGAATGTTCCTCAGGTAATTTGAATAAATAATACAAGAAGAACTCTAAGAGATGACATAAAAATGTTCTTTCATATTAAACAAATATATTACGGTATTCTAAACGAATTTTCATGAATGCAAATAAATGAATATTTATACTCACATTTATCCATACAGCGCTTAGACACAAATGTTCCTTCTTTAGTATTAGATAAGTAAGTTTCCCACTTGAGTATATCTAGTATTTTCGTTAAAAACTGAATGTAGTATAATAGTGATTAAAATCGATCGCGTCCAAATATCCTCTGGTGCGATAGTAGGTTATTCAGCAAGAAGGTCAGAAATTTATTCTTTTCTTAAGAGATTTAACAAAAATTTTTTCCCTTAAAAACGATTGTAAATCGAATTTGAATTTGAATTAGTGTTGTTTCTATTATGGATAAATTTTAACGTATTTTTTTCCAAAATCATATTTAGTGAGTTTAACTTGCCTATTTAAGTTTAACATTAAATTGAAATACATGTTTTGGATATGAGAGTGGTAAGAAATCGGAAATCTAAAAAATTCATCAAGAATGTATTTCTTTTTTTCTATCCAGTAGGCTCGTCTTCGGGCTTACAGGAGATAGGCGGCAGGTGCCCTCCAGGACAGTTTCCCTGTAATACCACTGACACTTGCGTTGAACAGAGGAAAAACTGTGACGGACATAAAGATTGCGAAGATGGTTCAGACGAGATGTGGTGCGGTAAGTGATAATATTCGCTTTTATCGCAATAATAATTGTTTAAAGGAGACTAATAATAACTGTAGTCCAGAAACATTGAAAATGACATGCGTAGAAAATCGATTTTCAGTGGAAATTTTTTAGAGGGGTTCAACTTTGAAAATAACCTGCGTAGAAAAAATTAGAATGCTCGAAATTATCAGAAGATGATTTCATTTTGCATTTTTAGGGTTATATAATTAAAAAAATTATATAATGAGCCATAAATCAGCTCCGAGGTTTGCAAGCTTGTCGATAATCTGGGCGATAATCTTATTACAAACGTGCCGAAGGGTTGCCAGGCATGCAGCATGACATGAGACAGATGACAAAGATTACCCTGCGTCTCTCCGCTTGAAATTATATTCGCTTTTGTCTGCTTATTGTATAGCATTGAATAAAGCAACTTCGAAGATATACTGCTAAGGTAGAATATCAACTGGTAGCATGGCATTCGCAGGCGAAACATTCTCTGCAGTCTAAATACTCTCTTTGAATACCATCTTTCTACCTCATTTAAATACGCGCGAAATAAAATCAGCACTCTGGCAATGAAGCGGAAAGGGAGAAGTAACAGTAAAGCTGTGTAACATAAGACACCTGTTTAATTAAAATAAATAAAGAGTTTAGAACTATAACTTCTCCTTTTCCGTTTCCTCTCCAGAAATGTAAATCAGTTAGAGAGTATTTAAGTTGATATTTTTGGATATAAGTGTCTCTACCTGTTTGTCCCAAGTCTCCAGGTTTCGTCTCTGATAAGATTGAAATTATTCGGCTCTAGGTTGTAGCTGCCGCCATTTAAATTGTACGACGGTGCAAAATTTTGAGCCAACTTAGAATTAAAGCTGATTTCGTAGTCTTCGTCTACTAAGCTTGGTTTAAATTCTGAAATTTACTGTTAGTTTAAGTTGCATCGCCATAAGTGGTGGCTGATATTGTGAGCAGGAGGCGGGCGTTTATGTTCAAGTTCTGATAAAAAGGTTATTTTAACCTTTTTAAAAGGTTACCATAACTTTTTTTTTGTGTGTGAAAAGGTTATTTTACTTTTTTCATTCAAGACTCTGTAGTTTATTTCAGACACAATGATAATTCTCTTGGATGTCTGTAGGAGTCTGGGAGTTCATGCTACCGAATGTCGTTCATGCTAAGAATAGCATTCTTAGCATGAATGTTCATGTTAAGAATGTCAAACTTTCTATATTACACATAAATATTTTTGTTACGTAGAAAAACTGCTTATAAGAATATTTTCTTATTTATACCACTTGATATATAAGGTATTTTCTCCCTCCTTCCAGCATGCCTTCGTGGTGTAACAGTTAGCACACTCGGTGCGTATTCGAGAGGTCCAAGTCCGAGTTCCGGCAAGGGCATAGCAAATTTTTTCATTTCTCCTGCTTGAAAATAGCCTAATGACTCTACAGTGGCGCCCGAATAGGAAAGGTGGTGGATGACGATTCTTCACCACCAGAATATGGCCATTGGGTCCCCTAATCACAGTCGCCCTTTAAAAGGGGGAATTTTCATCCTTTCAGCATGCCTCGTTGTGTAATGGTTAGCACACTCGGCGCGTATTCGAGAGGTCCGGGTTCTAGTCCCGGCGAGTGCATTGCAAATTTTTCATGCCTCCTGCTTCAAATTCACCTAATGTCTCTACATTATATTAACAGACATCCATAGACATATATAATTTACGTGCAAGCTATTATAGTAACTTTCATATAACAAGAAGTTAACTGAATTCTTGTTCATGCTTCTCAGTTAATTAAAGATATTTTGTTTGCGTAAGTTTAATCAACTTATCTGTGCATTCGGAACAATTTTCACGCGGGAGAAAACTTTTCATGGATGTCTCGAAGTTGAGAATTTTAATGAGTAATTTGCTACAACCTATTTACAGAGCTTTAAAAATTTTCTTACCTTCATCTTGCTGATTTGAATTCGACATTCTGCATATCAAGATTGTCATCTGCCATCCTTTCGAAAATAGATATGTGGAATGGAGTAGTAGGAAGATAAATAGAGCTTGAAATAAGAAAACAGAGCACATAAGCCCGGATGCTAAACAAACGCTCTTATGGGCGCTTCGGTTTACTTCGGAATCTCATATTTGTTGACAGTAAATCGATCTGAAGAAGCTTTTACATTTGAAAAAAAATTGTAGGCATTAATGGTAACATGACAACAAAAATATGCTGTGGTTATCCATCACTCTCTCATCCGCCAGATTCTATTATCCGTTCAGCTACTGAGATAGCCCGGTGAATAGAATGAATCCATTGGAAAAGCAATAGTAACAGCAAAATATTGTTTTAAAACAGGTTACATCGTATAATAAAATAGGATTGTTTTGCTATTGCATGTATAATAAAAAGGCTAAAATGCTGTCTTTTAAATACAGCATTAGGTTCTCAAATAAAGCTTCGTAGAAACCCTTTCTAAATAAAATTACGGCGACTTTTATAATATTGCTGTCTCAGATATTCCATGAATGATTAACAGGGTAATTTGTAAAACTATATATTTCATTATTTGTATTCATTTTTATATTTACGTTTTGAATAGTTTTGCAATTAAAAAATGCAGTATCACTTTTTATTTTAAATTAAATTGAAACATTCAACTCTCTAGAAAAGATATTTCTTATCTATCTGTTTTGGCTAGAGACTGTTTTGGATTGATTTAAATACTCTGGTTATCATAAATTAAGGAAAAATCACAAAAATAGAGATAACTCCCTCAAAAATAAACCAAACCGTGTAAAATTTGAATATGTTGCCAAGTACGATGGCTGAGTAAAACTGCAGTATGCAAATTAGTGGCGCTGCACTCGGAGTACGTCATCTGCGAGGAGCATAAAAAGCCCATGTTTGAGAGCAAGCCCACATATTTCACTGTGATATTGACATCAGAAATCTGAGATAGCCAATTCGTAACAATGACCTCCAGGCATCATTTGCCCGCAGAACTACGATGGAGAGCCATTGGGAGACTAGAGGCAGGACAAAGTCAAACAGAAGTGGCCAGATGCCTAAATGGGAGTCCTGTGGTTCATAGACTTTGGAAACAATCTCAAACCCCAGATTCGGCATCTAGGAGGTTCAGCCAAGTACGCCAACTGCTACGACGAGCGCCGATGAGCGATATTTGACATTATGTGCACTACTCTTCTAAGATCCTTCCTTGCTGAAGCCACCGGAAAGTTGGTGTCAACGTTAACTGTGCGTAGAGGGCTTCACGAAGGTTGTCTGTATGCGAGGCGACCAGCCATTTGCGTGCCGCTCACGTCACGCCATAGGAGGGACCGTTTGCAGTGGGCACGACAACATGTCCACTGGACGCCTGATCAATGGAGGGCTGTTCTCTTTACGAATGAGTTTAGTCTAGAAAGCGATAGTAGGCGTTATTTAATATGGAGAGAATCTGGAACCCGTTATCATCCGTCAAACATCCGTGAAAGAGATGCATACGGAAGAGGCAGTGTCTGTATTTGGGATGGCATCTCTTTGGCACAGATCTCATGTCTTTCCAAGGGGAACCGTGAATCCTCTGGTTTGTAGAGATGACATCCTTGATGCTTATGTGCGCCCATATGCCGGGACAATAGGTGATGCTTTCCTGTTGTAAGAGGAAAACGCAAGACCACACAGTGCTTTGAGGTGCTTTAGAGAGACGTCTAGCTGCTCTCAATCCGCCCCCTTAAGACCCTTGCCGCACTTGCAACTGTTCCGCAAGAGCAATGGCTCTCGCTTCCTATGGAACTGATAGACCGCATAATTGAGAGCATCACACATCGCTGTATGTGCTGTGTTCCTTCTAGAGGCGATCATATTCCAGATTGAAGGTAGTTTTCCTATAGCAAACTGCCACCTTCGATTTGTTCATTTTATACATGTGCTAATTTCTATACTACCATAATTGTCTGGTAATTTCTTTTTATGTTATTTCATACCTTACTATATGATGTATATTGTGGGTAAGTTTCATAAATTTCTAGATGTAAAGTTTTCAGTAATCGTGATTTTTGTGATTTTTCCTTAATTTATGATAACCAGTGTATATTAACTCTTTCACAACGAGGCGTCTGTATCGCCCGTGCATTGAATATTTGCTTTGCTGTATATAACAGAAAGCTTATGGAGCTATAAATGAATAAAGTTTAATCTTGATCTTAATTCATGGGTACTAGGCTAACAATAAGTTTCTCATGTCAATTCCTATATTTGATGGTAGTGGGAAGAAATTTTACTATCCGTCTATTCTCTTACATATCGAAACGATTATCGCTTTATCTACGGCCCCCCAAAAAACTTCTTTTTTTTTAGATTTTTAGGTCTTCAGATTTCAGAGAGCTTAAACATTATCCTGTAGTTTCTTATAAGATGTTGACTTTTTTCATAAAGACTAGGGCAAGGAGATACTTGAAAGGAAATTGCGCTTAGCTATCCAGAGGGTTTTAATCGGGCCTTAACCCTTTCCCATCGATAGAGGCCGAAATCTATTCCCTTCAAGCATCTGAAACGCCCGTGTATACGAATTTCTGTTGGTATGGATTTCCTTCTCCCCTGCCAAGTAGCATGCCACAGCGTTAACAATAACCTACTTAAGTGAAGTGAAAACTTCTCTCTAGCCGTCCAAACGGTATAATGATTAGGGGAGCCTGACTGCGATACTGAAGGGTCCGGGTTCGAATCCCGGAGAAGGCATGTCTGTAAAATTGTCTGTCCCTTCATAGGAGGTAACGATGGTCGCCTATTAGGTGCCTCTACATTAAAATGGCCACCGCTTCTGGCCTTAGAATGCCATTATATTCAAGTGCCTGCCACAGGAAAAAAATGACCTCTCTTGGGGATCTTTATGCGGTTTCACCTACTGCGTGCAGTTTCCCCTTAGCTGAGGATTGCAAGCGCCAGCATCAAGAGCTAAGCGTTGACGCTAAACAAAGAAGAAGGAAATTTCTTCAGAAGAATTTATTCATTTCAAAAGAATGATAGGCATGTCATTGAACAACTCGTGAAACCATGCACTAACGTGATGGGTGAAGGCACGAAGCAGAAAATGGACGTAAGCTTCGGGTGACCTGCGGATGTTTGAATGCATGGGCGTTATGGGCGACTTCGCTGTGAAAGAGTAAATAACGATTGAGACTATGGGTAATCGAAATTCCATTGTATCTAAAATTCTTTCCAGCGTAGAAAAAATTCAAGTACTGTTTAGTATCCATAGAATAAATGCTCTCTAACTTCAATTAAACAATTAGGCAAAACTTAGCCTTAACTTGCTGTTTTTTATAGGTAACTCCACCGATTTCAACCTAGTCGGGCAATCAAACGCCTTCCTCAAATTCAGAATACTTTTGCTTTTTGAAGAAGAGGGACCTTATTTACCTCACTTCTCAGGAATTTATAAATTTTCTCAGTGTTAAATTTTACTTAATTTTGTACAGCTCTATAAGCCATGCATATCCTTCTTTTTAATTAGAACTCGATTTTTATGGTATCATAATTACTGTATTTCGGTTAACTCAGCCTTTCATTGAAAATTATTGTGTTTCTTGGCATCCGAGCTATGTGCACTTCGGCTAAAATTATTTGCTTTTTAAGGGCATCTTTGAATTTTCATAAATAGAGTTCGAATATTCGTTATACAAAATTTATCTTATTATTATTGTTCTTATTTAAAATCCTAAAGGTACATTTAAGGAAATTCTAAAGCTGTCTAGTCCAATATACATTATAAAACAGTTTTTCCTTTTTCCGCCTTCAATTTCTTTTCAGGATTTTGTCAAAATATTTTGCAACTTTTAGTATCTTATTTTAATATTCTCTAAGTCAAATATTTATAGAAAGCATTCTTACCTCTCAGCTGTTTATGCATGTTTGTCGTTGGTGATGGGGTTTTGTGGCACAGAGGTCACCAATTTAATGTAGCATCAATTCAATGGTTAGTAAAAGTTTAGTCTTTCTGAAATTAATCACATTCACATGTGAATAAGAGGCAGATACTTACAGTGTCGGCAGAATAAAACAAGAACTTTTGTAACGATGATTCATTTAATTATTTCTATCCCCAAAGAAATGGTTTCGGCTTATGTTATACTCTACATTCTACTGATCTCGTTATGAAGAGACCAGTCCTACCTACCCACCCACCTCGATCCCATGACTTGACACCTTGTGACTTTTCCCTATTGGGATAAGTTTGATTTATGATTTATGAGATTACGGAAAAGCCTCGAGGGCTATCTGCCTAAAGGGAGGGATGCCTTCGCGGAAGGCTTTCTAAGGGAAACTGACTCGTATACCTGTTACACATGGGGGAAAATCACAAAAACGTCCGTATAAAACAAAGGCATTCGTGGGATTTGAACCTCAGACCGAACTACCAGTGTTTAGCAACCTTACCACTCGGACGCTGTTGGGCCTTATAGGAGTAAACCAAGTCACAAGTTTACTAGAACAAATCCATTAATCTATTAGAAATCGAACAAGAAATTCGAACGTGTCTTCAACGAACTTGATGGGGAAACGTGTCATCGAGTAATGGTTAATTTCATGTGCAGAGTGGTCGCGTGTAGCGCAAGTAGAGGGGGGATCATATGCCATATATGTTTTTCCAGTTTGAACTTGAACATTTCCTAAAGAGATCGCTGTGTTTTGTTTGCTTATTTCAAATAAATAAATTCGATTTATAGTAGCTTCAAGTCCGAATTCCTTTTTGAGACACCCTTCACCAATTCTCTCCCTTTTCATTTCGTTTGAGCCTCAGAATATCACAGCAATCATATTTCAGCGTAAGACTGGATATGCAGAGACTTAAATCACAAAAGCCCTTAGTAGGAATGTCTTGATTCTTTGCACTCTATCCACGCAAACTAAAAGTATTTGGGGGTGGAGGGAGGCAAAATGACTCTTAGTCGATCTGTTTATCGTCTGCCTACCTCACCAATGTATGAGATCAAAAACTAATTTATATCGCGCAATTAAAGCTAGTGATTGCAAACTTCTAAAAATGGGCGAGAGGAAAATGAAATTAAAAGGATTAAAATAAATATCGGCAAAACAATTCCTTAATTGCTATAGCTGAATTAAAGAAGATGGGTATTCGGAGATAATAATTCAAAATCAGAAAAGCTGCATTAAAACAAAGACTGAGGAGGAGAAAATTTCCATATAAAGAATTTGTTTTAAATAATTTTTAGAATGTAGTTTAATAATAACAGTAATAATAATATTGAGGAAAATTATCTCAAATTAAAGATAACAGAAGGCACCATTCGTGCTTACGGAAGCCGGCATGTATGGCTGAAATCAAATATAAGGAAATTGACTTAACTAAGTACACTCATGTCCATAAATTAAGGATAATGCAAAATCAGGCAAAAGAAGAGTTAGAAGCGAAACAAATTTGACTTATTTGTAAAGCTTATTTATTAAACAAAAGGTAAAGAGCAAAAAAAGATGCTATATGTTTGATATTATTAAAAAAATTAGCGATTTTTTCTCCCTGGAGCAAATTACAAAAATAGCCTATTTACAAAAAAACAATACCACATGGTTGATTAATATGATTAATATTACCATATGATTGTTAATACATTGCATGTCTCCCAGACGATGCAATACAGTCCGTACAACGCCTAGGCATGCCGAGTATCAAATTATCGATTTGATCTTGGGGGATATTACACCACTCAAAAAGCAATGCTCTCCGAAGTTCCGGTAGACATGTAGGAGGAGGTTGATGGGCTGCAACTCGTCGGCCAAGCGTGTCCCACACGTGCTCTACTGGATTCAAGTCCGGTGAGAATGCTCGGCAGTCCATACGGGTGATATCCTCCGATTGAAGGCATTCGCTTACGATGTTTGCACGGTGAGGACGGGCGTTGTCATCCATAAACACAAATTGTGCGCCCATGGCGCCCCGAAACAAACGTACATGTTGTTCCAGAATGACGTGTGTGTATCCTTTGTGTCATAACTGTTCGGTTATTGCACTGAAATGTTTATAAAGCGCCTGCGGACAATTTTACTTCTTTGCCTGTATTCCTTAGATATCACTCTCTTACAGTCTCGTCATTGTGACGTACCATCGGTGTCATCTGGTTACTTCCTGAAATTTGCATATGATTCTTGAAGATGTGTATAGTGATTTTACAGGTGATATATTTATTTTACAGTTCGATTTCCGCCTGACTCCGAATTATCCTTAATTTATGGACATGAATGTAAATGTAAATTAGCCCAGCGGCCACACGGATAGAAAAAACGCGCAAGTTGGTTCTGACTTAACGTTTGCGTGTAAATTGTAATGGAGAATAACGCAACGCCGCAGATACAGGTTCGAGGAGAATCAAATTAGCAACGTTGCCTTCAGGAAGCGGAACACGCTCTGTTTGTGCGTCTCCTTTCTAGCACGTTTGAATACAAGCGAGCTAGAAATTTACATTTCTGCAGAAAAATTGGGAACAAGAAGGACAGAAAAGCACATTAACATAAAATAACAGATCAGTTAAATGAAATATATATTTTACAAATTAGTGTTTCTCATCCAAAAAAATGAAATTTTCTTTACGTATATGAACGATTTCAACTGACATTAGATTAATGTTCATTATTTTTGCATTCCAGTGTTCTGGAGAAAGGGAAATCCGTTTAAAGAAAATTACGACATAGAAGCTTCTTTTGTTCAATTTATTTCAAGCAGAGATTTCGACGGGATTCGTTTTCAAACTAAAACTATTGATTATTCAAAGATTTGATAGGGAGAGAAATTTCCCCGCGGGGAGGCTCAATTCCCTGACATTTTCTCATTTTTCAGGCCCCCTTTCATTATTTTAAATCCACCTGTTTGTGACTGAGACTTAAGCTCTGGTAAAATATATATTCCTATCCTCAATTTAAAGCTGGAATTATATTTTATTCACTTCTTTTAAGAGCAAGTGAATCAATTTTATTTGGTTTTCTTTATGGAAATCTTCGCAGAATGTTTTTCTTTACTTAGGTTTTTTGTTCTCTTAATCGTAGTGATAGATCCGAATTCAGATTTCCGGTATTTCTCATCTATAAATTTTGTGTAGGCTATGCGCACGAATTTTGATTTAATATTTGTATAATTGAGAAATGTGGAAATTAAAAGCAAGTAAAAAATAAATATTGCAATTGTTGAAGGCCTTAGGAAAGTATATTTGCTTTTTTCTACGCTAAAAATTGTAAACTATTCATTTATTTTTCTTAACCAGATATTTTCAGTTAAAGTTTCCTGTCATTCTCCTTTCCCGTTTTCCTGCCAGAATGCTAATGTTTAGTTCGCGCGTATTTGAACCACGTAGAAAGAGACAGTATTTGAAGGAAGGTTTTAGATTGTTGAATCAGAGTGTGTTCCGCCTGCTGAAGGCCACATTATTCGTTAAATCTGTCGATAATTGTCTGACAGCGGCGATGCGTTATTATCCCCATGTGGCTTATCACGCCGGTATTAAGGCCGGTTTACATTTCTTCGAGTAAGCTCCGAGTAAGCTTCGTAGCGAGCCGCTCGTTACTTCCCGGATAATGTAAACGCTCACTTCGACCGAGTAGAAACGTAGGGAAGATGAGTCAGCGAGTCCGTTTCTACTTTGAACCAGTTGAAAACCTAGCCGGGTTAGTAACTCCGAGCAGAGTTCTTAGAGACGCCGTGCCCAAATTTTTGTCCTATCGAAAATGCCGAGATGGAGCGATAATCTAACTATGGCATTTTTTAATGCGTATGCATCTTGTGAAGTGTTATGGGATACTTCACTACCCGAATATTACCACCATTGTTTACTAATACCTAAATATAACGTGGATAGATCAGAATGAATTTAGGTTTTTGATATTGTAGAAAAAACGTAGCAGAAAATTAAATTAGGGTATCGGATTCAAAATATTTATTTTAAGCATATTTATTTCTGAATTTTCTTTAATCAGAAAATAATTAAATTATATGTTATTCAACTACCCAATAAAATACATTTTCAATTAAAAAACTGAGTGAGAGGGCAAATATTTATTTTATTTTGTTGATATAAATTTCGAAAAGCGAGTTTCTATTCATGGCCAATTACACTTAATAAAATATAATCTAAAATTGTGAAATTTTGTTCTATAGACTGTCCTTTTGATTTGAACCCCAAATCAGATTTTATTTACAAACGATGAGTCGGAAGTATTAAAATAAAAATCGCCGACAGAAGGCGTAGGAGGCTATTATTAACATGTTAAAATCCGAGGGTGTTGGAAAGTTCCAAGCAAAGGATTAATAATTTTCGCTCAACCTCATACAAGAAAATGGCCTCAAACGCTTCTGGAATAAATATGCTGATTGTGCATTTTGGCACTTGAAATAAATGTTGCAGAGAACTGTAGGATGCACCCGCCCACAGAAACCGTAGCACTATCTGCGTTTTAATTTTCATATCCTCGCCCCGAAGTTCATTTAAAAGTTGATTTAATGCTCCCAATTCATCACAGCGAGGGAGCTACACAGTTACTTTTTGATTTCCTTTTCTTTTTCGTCCCCCTCCCTCCCCAGAACAGAAATTAATTCCTTGGAAACTGCTTCACAAACTTCAAGCACAGGAAGCTGCACGTCGGTATCCATTTTGCAAATAAACGGAGACGAAGTGTCAGTCCGCTCTGATTGGTGTAAACGATCTATCCGAGTACAGGTTCGTTTTACTTGGTTCGAGACGATCGGACGAGGGCCTCACCGAAAGTCACGCGGAGCTCACTCGGAGAAGTGTAAACTGGCCTTTAGGCTTGAGCCAACTTCCGAGTATTCTTTCTGTGTAGCGGGCGCACCATCGGCCGAACAGTAAAATCCTAAACACGGTTCGGTTCGAGGTCCGAATCTCGCGAACGGGCTGGCTGCGTGGGCTTTTTTGTGGTTTTCCCCATATGTAACATGTATACGAGCTAATTTCCCTTAAGTCCTCCACGAAGACATCACTCCCCTTAGGCAGATTATCCTCCAGGGTTTGCCGTCTTCATATCAAACCAATTTTTCTGCGTAACCTTTGGCTAATTTAGGACTTAGCTTAATAAAATTTTGAATTCATTATTTTTTAGTTACCCCATAAATGCTGGCTAGTTCTGTAAGCAGCAGCGGTGCCTTCTGTTAAAGTACTCAGTTTAATAGAAGGATCTTTTGTACCTTCAGTATGTCTGTGTTATAATGTCCAAGACATACCAATAATTTGCTTACGTCTTATACGGTCTCAAGTTAAAGAAGGTGAGACTGTATAAAATTTCTAAATGCACTCTTAAATACGGTTGTTCAAACAAAAAACGATGCTTTGCAAAATTTGAATGAATTTTAATATTGGCTGTTTATAAATAACTAAACAGATAAGAACCTACTAGAAAATAACATTTAAATTTTTGTGTATTTGTTTGTAATTCTTTCGTATGTTTATTTTTTATATTTTCAATTTGTTCATCAGAAAGATGTAATATCATATATCTGACTCCCAATTAAAATGATTCTCTCATTTCTATATGAGCTGATTTATTTAGTTATCACAAAACAATGCACAGATGTACAGCTAGAAGACAGTGCATTTGTAGACGAAAAAAATTTAACGAAATCGACAGACGATGTTTCTTGTGATATTTTTTTTTGTTTTAAATGAAAACACACACATCACATCTTCTTCACTTGAATAATGTCAGCATTTTAAATAACGAATGAATATTGTTGATGTCAGCATTTTAAATAAATAGCTGTATTTTATGGCAGTTTTTGTATTTCGGGTTGGTATAACTGACATGATAATTAATACTACGTTAATTCCTTTATTGATATTAAGAAAATGTTGTTATATGTATTTAAATGATGACGTCATACGTATTGACCTGAAGTGTCAAAAGTTTTTGTTTTCTGGTTTGGCAATAACAAAAGTATTTACGAATGGGTTGTTGCTTGGAAAGAACGAACTGATTTCTTTTACTGAAATGTTTTCATACATTTGCTTTTTAGGGTTACATAGAAGTTACAAATTTTGCTTTGGCTGCAGCCCGCTTGTAATATAATATCAGGTGATTGTTTGAAGTAAATAATAGTAGCGTTATTTGAAGCATAAGAACTGGTTTCAGGGGAGAACTATACATGTTTTCCATCTTTCAGGGCTGTGGTGTCACGTTTGGAAGATTTCTTTCGGTTATATGAAAAGAACGAATGAAGTGAATCCTTATCTACAGTGTTGCCGATATGTCACATCTCAGATCGTCGCTGACCTAGATGTCAACAGAGATGAAACTTTCTGAGGGTGGATTTGTCAACAGAATCTTTTCGCCCTTGGAACCGCTTTCATTCATCTTCCCGGTGCCACATTAGAGAATCTATCTTGGAGATAACTTGCCACAAATATTGTTTTTGGATTTTTTTACCCCTCTGGCGTATGTCCAAGAACAATCAATGTTGTTTTTGTCCGTCCTTGCCGAACATATATCAGACAGAAATATTGATATACCACATGAATTTTTGGATGGTATTATCTCAAAAACGATATCCTGAATTCACTCATATTTATTAAAATTTTACTCATTTCATTACGGATTGATTTTGATTTCCTTTTCCCATAATGTGATTTCTTTGTTTTGTAGCTTATATCAAGCATATTTCTGATTGAATTTATAATAAAATTTATATAAAAATTGATAATTGCATTATTTGCGTTGAAAAGCTGTTCGAGATCGTGTTGCCTAACTACTGCGAGAACATGTAGTTGTATTATAAGTAATTATCGCCTTTTCCTGTGTGTGCTAACGCTGTATAACTGGTATCATGTCTGACTAGCAAAGGGAAAAACCGATTTTTTATGTTTCAGCATTTCTATAATCAGACGGCATGTGAAAATTCTCAGCAAGTTACTTAATTGTTATATTGAGAACTTTAGTACGATTTAGGTTTTATTTATGGCCACTTCTGTAAGTATCAATGTGGAATCACATTTTTCTATTTAAGATTTTTTTTAAAACATTCATCTATATGCAACCACAAATTTCTCTTTTTTGGCAGTCATGGAGACGTGGCGAATAAATTGCTTAAATGAACTAAAATTCAAAAATGTGTAATTTACTGAAATCCTTAACACTAAAATCCAACTTTTTTTTTTAGAGGATCACAACAGGAAAGAATACTACAACAACCTTTTTTGGAAAAGGCCGGATGAAGATCGAGAAAAAAATGTTGAAGGATGTGGTAAATAAAATTTTCTTTAGTTACTTTTTTTTTTATTAAATATTTTTCGAAAAATACTGAAGAGGTTTTTTCAGTGTTTTGTAGGTTCTACTTGCTAAATTTTATTTAATTCAAAATCCGTGGAATGATTTTATTCTGGAGATGAAATATTTTCTGTATTACTTTTTAAAAAAAATAGATTAATTTTCTGAAAATTCTAGGTCTTATTTAACTTAAATTTAATTCCTATAAAACTGACATTTTGTATTCCGGAGAATATCTTTAGAAAGAGAATTCTCCCGCAAAGGCAAATTTTACTTAGATGACAAACTAAATGTAAACTCAAAACTATATTATTGTTATTATTACTATCGTTACTACATCATTATCGAAATTTTGCTATTTAAATTTATAATCTAAAATTCACTCTTTCAGCAAGGTACTGAGTGCTGAATTTATTTAAAAGTTCCAAAACTCTTTCTTACGCAAAGAAGTTAAAATAGATGTTATGATTACATTAATTAATGGTGAAATTTAATTTTATTAAAAGGAATGTAGTTATTACAATGTATATGAAGTAATTAAAAGTAAATGATGATCTTAGTTTCCAGCTTGAGAGAAAAATTTCTTACAAGTATTGAATTAAATAATGTTTCCTCTCATAATACTTAACAGTAAGTTTATAAACTCTCTTTCATAATTGTGAGAATTTATTTTGAGTGGATAAGGAAAGTATAATTCAATACATGAATTATCAAAGACGTTTAAATTTAAAAACGTTTTGATGTTTTATAAGAATTATGAGAACATTAAGAAAATATTTTTGCAGTTTTCAACTTTAGTCAGAGGTCTGATTAAAATATTCTCTTATCGGAATTAAAATAGTGTCTATAATCTCTTGATTTTGCATTTTAACATTTGTCATAATTCTTACCGCATTATGCTTTAATGCCAAATTTATTAGATCTTAGAGTTGACAATTTGCAGGGCATAATAAAATCTTCGATTTTAAATTATAGTACTTTATTGCTTATTAATGCCAGTACTACTTGAACTAATTAACGCTCATTGTTAACAAGAAATGTGAAACTTATCTCATTCATTAGTGCTGATTTTTTTATAGCTTAGATCGTAAATGTTTCCTCAGGAAACATGAAATAAAAAACTATCAGTTCATTAAAAAATGAACGCTGTTTCTTAACAAAGAACATTTAGGTTATAAAATTAGTTGTATTCTACTGTGATGCATAACATTTAATGGATTGTTTGGAATTTATTAATTATGAATTTCAATTTTTCGTCTTTGTAAAAAATTATTTCTAAATTTCTTAATGATAATTATGTCTTTAATGATAATTTTTCAGCGGCTTAATGCGCGAAAATACTATTGTGCTAATACTAGGCATATGTATATTTTGTTTTTTTAAAAAACTTGTAATTAGAAATGCAGAAAGTGTACTTAAATCTTTCAGAAAGACTGCATTCAGCATCAAAAATATAAAGTAGGACAAAATTCTGTATCCTGCACCATAACCCGAGATAAAAGCATAAATATTGTTTTGTGATTCGCATTTCAGTTTTCAAAAACGCAAAGTGAAATATTAAAAAAAAAAACATTATTATTATGAAATGCTCGCTTGCAATATGTGAACGTTTCACCTCATTGAACCAGTAGCAAATTCTAAACTTTCTTGAATGAAAATTCTAGAAATTGCCTGGAAAGCTTCACGAGAGTTTATAAGATCTGTCAGGACTGAGTGTTCGGTGCATATTCTTGCCAAACATCTTCGTGAACTCCTTAAATCCTGATCTGGAACAGGGAGCTGAATGCAGCTATGTTCTGTGGTAGAATATTGTGATTAAGTGGTAGAAGAATTGCACTTTAAAGGGATTTAAAATCCTCTTTTATTAAACCACAATTATTTACAACCACTTACCAACTCGGGAGGGATACAGAAAGTAGAGACCACACTTGGGTCTAAAATGAACAATCAAATAGTTTAAACTAAAAGCTAAATAGAAATTAAATAGTCATTGCTCACAGAGCTATAACGCGAGGTTGGCCTCTAAACTAAACGGTGCGTAGCAAGATTTAACTAATACTGACGCACTTAGAACTACTTCAATAAGTAATAGCGTAACAGCGCTACGGCTTAGAATTTAAATACTAGCTAGTCAGGCGAACGTCGAATAGAGTAACCGTGGTCTGAGACTAAAAGCTCTCTCACACTGAAAGGTTTCTACCTTTCGTTTAAATACTACCTGGCTCCATTTCAAATTAGCATAAAGCTGAAACGCGCGCTTATTCTAACGGGAAGTTGAAATGAGAAGGGATAGAAAGATTCAAATTAAAATAAAACTTTGTTAGTTTAACTAAAACCTTACAGATCTATCTCTCCTGTTCCACATAAACTAATCTAGATCCTACAAAATGAACCTGGCGCATTCTCGCACAGGCGTGAAGCAATACCAGCACAGAAGAAGGGTGAAAATAACCCTTTATTATTATTATTATTATTATTATTTGCAATTAGAACAGAAAGGCGCTCACTTCGTGCTTTAAAATAACCCGACAACTTGCGGTGGAACTTAAAACGTTATTACATCAATCAATTCAAGTCTATAATAGGAGAGTGCTGGATTAGCGCGTAAAGTTACGGCTAACTTAGGTTGACTGAACAAACCTAAAAGGCGTGACAAAATAGCGTATTAGAGTAGCAGCAAGATCAGAAACGAAACGTGCGGTGACTAGCGAAAACACACTCTGAATAAACTCCAAAATTCAGCCGTTTAAATACTCACTTAACTTTAAATTTACATCCTGGCAAGGAAATGCGACGGGAAGCTGAGGAGTTCAGTAAAGATAACAAAAATTTGAATAAAAGGTTAGGTAACTAAAACCGTACAAGTTCAACTAAAAATCGCCTGCGAGCAAAAAGCTAACAAAATTCTCATCATTGATAATATAATTATAAAAATTATATAATTATTATTATTGTAATTTTTTTAAATGGAAAATAAATCAAATGCGATTTTCCCAGTCTAGAAATCTTTTTTTTAAAGCGCCATTAGGTGCTCGAAATAATTATTAAAATTTTACAGTAGCGTAATAATAAGCTATTACAGAACACGTGATATTTTATGGAAATATCTTTACGAAAGATGCTCTTTTGTTGTTGCTGTGACCAATCTCATTTGTTTGACATCAGAACAAGCCCACAAAATTCATCGTGGTAAGGAGTCAAGATTGCGCCTGTCGTTTCCAAGAGCATTGGCAACATACAAAGGACAGTTTGATTTTGCTCAGTTTTCGCCCCCCCGCAGATTTGAAGGAAAGCACCTCCGGGGGGGGGGGTAACTGTTCCGAAGGTATTCCATCCATCTTCTGTTTCCACCAACCTCTCGAGAGGATTTTCATCTCGCCGTAAATTTTGAGTGCCCTCATGCCGAACAGACGTTTACATTTACAAACCTCCATGCCTTCTCTGGGATTCGAACCCCGGGACCTTCGGTGCGGTAGCCAGAGTCACTAACCACTAACTCGGCTGGGCGGCGTGCAGTGCTCTAATTGAAATTTGATACGGATAAAATGTAATCAAATGAAATATTTTAATTTTGAAAACGTTTCAGAGAGAATCAAATAAAATAATATATTGAAAATTTGTTAAGCAACATCTACGGAGCTGCAATATATTTGTTAAAGCTATCCTTTGGAGCCGTTTATTTAGTATTATGAAACATTTGTAAATGAGGAACTTACTTCTGAAGTATGATGTTATAATATATGCACTTATAATGGAAGTGCTCCGATATTAAAAAAAAACTACTATACATTTATTTTAAAAACCAGATAAAATGAATGTGTGCATGCACGGAGACTAAATTTCAGATATTATTCTTATATTTCAATAAAACATTAAGGAACGTTTTCATTGCATCTCTTTTATGATACACGTAATTTAATTAAATTTGTAACTAAATTATTGTCTTTAAATAACAGACTAATTAATGGAATTTTTTTAGCCCTCTTTTTGCGCCGTTGCTGCTGCTGATAATTGAAGCTGATAAGTTTTGGTGACTTATATACTGGGTTATAAATGATATTTTGATATTTGTTACTTATGCACCGAGTTATATATGGTATTTTGATAGTTGTTACTTATGTACTGTATTTTGATATTTGTTACTCGTATACTGTGTTATATATAGTATTTTGATAGTTGTTACTTATGTACTGTATTATGTACTGTATTTTGATATTTGTTACTCGTATACTGTGTTATATATAGTATTTTGATAGTTGTTACTTATGCACTGTATTATGTACGGTATTTTGATATTTGTTACTCATGTACTGTGTTATGTATGGTATTTTGACGTTGTTACTTATGTACTGCGTTATGTATGATATTTTGATAGTTGTTACCTATGCACTGTGTTATGTACGGCATTTTGCCCCCCCCCAAGCCGGTGCAGTGCTTAGCCATCCTGACTGCCGTAGCGATGGGCCCGGGTTTGAATCCCAGAGAAAGCGTGGTCATAACTATCCGCCCCTTCATAGGGAGGCAACGACGGCTACATGTTAGGTGCTTCCATAATGAAATGGCCACCACTTTTGGCCCTTGTAGGGGCGCAACGCTAATAGCTATTAAAGAAAGCGCCTGGCCATTAAAAAAATGTGTGGTAGTTTGACATTTAAGATTCAAATTTAATTCGTGTTTATAAATAAAAAGTTGTTGATTTGGAGTGAGTGACGACATATGTTCTCATATATGATTATATAATACATGATTTTGAAAATGAAATAATATTCTGATACATTTTATTGCAGAGTTACGAACAGTTCCTAACGTTTGTCGTTGCTCTGGCTTTAAGTTGTTCTGTGATCATCAAAACTTAGAAAAACCTCCTCAGAACTTACCACTTAACGTGCAAGAATTGTAAGTATCATTTTACGATGCGGATGCGGACTTTGAATTAAAATATATTAAACTATTTCTGAACCCTTGTATGAATTTATATATTTTAAAACTGCTTTATTATTTTTTGATTAAGTTACATATGATAATATGATCTTAATACATTAATCTCATGAATTTAAAATTCCATGTATGTTGCTCGTTTAGATATGATTGCCTAACTTATAATGTTAACTTTTACCAAGTGGGTATTTGATGTCAACATACCATTCATTACTTTTTAAATCTATACTATTAAAATCTGTTTGTTTATGGCATTATCTCCTCTAGAATGGCGGGGCGTTGAGCTTGGAGGGAGGTATCTCCAGATTCCAAAAATTCGTCCGAAGGCTTTTCGACCGTTCTCATCTTCGTACAACTTTAATGAGCCGAGATATTAATTAAAAATTCTGAAAACCCTAATTTTAGCAGTCATTTTTCCGAGTGGCAACAGTCTCGACCGCTGGAGATAATCACCTTCTTTAATTATTTGTAGATGATTTGAGGCCTAGGGAATAGCAGAGATTACAGTAAGCATGGACGAGAGGAATAGAAATGAAGATACCTTTTTGGATATTGCAATGTTAATACTACTATGTATAGTTATTGGAATGCTTATTGGATTTAGTAGTCTTGAAACGGCATTTTGTATCGAAACACTTAAATGCGTTGTATCACGTTTCAAATTGTTGCCACCAAATATTATCGCCTTGTATTATATTTAAAGAAATTAGACAATGGAAAGTCCGCCTGAAAGTAAGCGTGTCTCTCCTATTGTGAACAAACAAAGGTACCTACAGCCATCCAATTTTGAATAACGTAGTCTTCCACCCGAACGAGGGAACCTGGAAGCCAGAATTGTTTTATTATCTATTTCCTATTTTGTAAAACTTTGACGAATTTTTAATTAACAAATTCAACAATTTCAAAGCGAGCAGTAAAAAAAAACACTTTTATTTCTAGCGCGCGTGATTGTCTACCGGAAATTCTAAAGATATGCTGTTTTTAAATAGTTTGTTATTTTGCTGTCGAATTGAGTTTTATGTGACGTAAGCGCAAAGAACGTGATACTTAATAAATAAAGTTAGCACTTAAAATGTTAATAATAAAAAGGAAAAAAAATGATTTTGTAAAACTATCTTAGTAAGAAAACTGAAAATTGATGTGATGAACTGAGAAAAGACGGGGGTGGGGAGGTATGCCAACACTTCACGCAGCGTCGGGAATTCTACACATATACTGTTATGCTGTTTTTAATCTTTTTGCAATTTTGCCGTTGAACTGTATAACGGCGTAAGTGGGATGAAAATGGTGCTTAATAATAAAGCTAAAAAACAGGACAAAAAAAAAGGGTTGGTAGCAGTGAGTGTAACAGCAGAGCGTGAGCTCAGCGAGGGCGTAAAAAAACCTTAACAAACACTTTTGGAAGACCATCAAAATCTGAAACTTTTCAAATTAATTTTTTGTTTGTTTACGTTGTTTTTTATTTATCGTATATTTTGTTAATTTAACTGAAATATAAAAACCATTTAATTTACAACGCTTTTTTTTTTCAGAGATTTGTCCGGAAATATGCTGGTGATTTTGGAGCCGAATTACTTCCAACCGAATGAAAATTTGAAAATACTGTAAGAATTTATATTTTTATAATCTTTACCGAGTTTAAAAGCCCCGAAAATTACATTCGCATTCCTTATGGCCGTTTCACTTGGATAGCGGAAATGAAATGGCCATTTTTTGCTTTTGTAGCATGACTGAAACCTCGGGCATTCCTAGTCATTGAGTCGACTACAAGAAATGAAATACTTTTATGTTGCCAAGGTTTCAAGACGCATTTGCGTTTTCTAGAGTGATATTTTGGCGACGTCTTTTCTAAATTCATTTAAGCGAAAATTCTGAACGTCAAGTAAAATGAAATAAGTACTTTTAATGCGAGTTGTTCTATAAGTGCCTTTTCCTTTGCTCTTTCTAATTAGTTCCAACAGGCATTTGACTAAGGGTAATAGAAAAGACTATTTACGGGGTTTGCGTGTAAATTGCCTCCCAAAACAAAATCAAAACTTAAATCGTAAGAATATAGATTGCTAAATTATCTGTGATTATTATTTAGATTTATGGATTGTCAACCAAAAGAAATAACTATCTTTCAATACTTTTAAGCATCAGTCATAAAATGTCCTGATTATGTTTAATGGATCAAACAGTAGAAAATGTCTGTCTCGGACATGCGCAATAATATCCTCCATAGACATAGACAGAACAGTAAAATTTTAAGAATTATATTAAAGAAACAAAGCGCATTCAATTGATAGGTTGATATTTGTGTGCGATTATATCTGTGAATGAACTGGGTTATTCAATGAAAGTAAAATACGAGAGGGATATTTACGCGAACTCCATTTTATTCTGAATACCTCTGGGAGAATGAATCGAACATAATCTACTATGTCTCTTTTGACCAGTTTTTCGGGAGAAGTTGTTTGCTAGTTTCGGCAAAGAAACTATGTTACTGTGAAAGACCGAAATTGGAGAATGTCGACTTTCACCGGAGAATGTCAACATTCACCAAATACGTCGGTGAAAGATCGAATGTAACATTGCATTCTTGTACGTTCGGACCCTCACCGGTGTATGTCGACAATCACAAATATGCTCTGGTGTAGGTCGAAAAGAGAGGCGACTGGCTGTTTCCCATAAATGCACTCGTAAAAATAAGGGGCTCTTGCGCAATTCAAAGTCTCATAATAGTTTAAGTTGTTGCAATGAATCAGATTTGAATCACAGAATTTAGTAAGTTTTTTTATTACTATTATTTTACTTTCTCATTTACTACGTACTGTATAATTAAGTAAGTTTTTTGACTTCTATTATTTTCCTTTCTCATTTCGAATGTATTCTGTGTTTTAAGCACTTGTGTGTTTTTTCGCGACTGAATGACGGAGAAGAAAATATAATATTCTCATATATTTAACATTCACCATTAGTACATGGTGAATGTCGACATTCACTGGTGTAAGTCAGATATAAGAGTATTTGGAAAATATTTCGGGCATACACCAAGCGACTATGTGAATGTTGACATTCACCGGTGAAAGTCGACATTCTCCTGATTTCAGTGTTTTACCGTAACAACTATACACATAAACGTCTCCCCTTCATCCGCGATTCGAACTGTAGCTTAGCTGTACACCAATCGGTGGCTGCTGATTGGCCAGGCGTCTGTTTTTGAGTAAGATCCACTAAGGGATTAATTTATTTTGGACATACTATACTAACTTGTGCATTGAAACAGTAGGTTAAGTATTGTAATTAAACATATATTTTTAAAATGCATTTATTTCACATTATTCAATATTTGTAAATCTCATTATTAAAAATTTTAAATATTTCGTGTATTGGTATAAAATGTAATTATTTTTAAGAAATTTCTCATTCTTTGATTAGCTAGCTACCCCCCTAAAAAAAGATCTGAAAAAAAAACGATACATACTACTTAAAAGTCTATGAGATACATTCTGCAAGAGAAGAAGAGGGGAAAAGTGGTTACGTGGTTTAAGAACAACAATCTCTGCGCGTCTCTTAGAGTCTATAGCCGATGTACTACTAAAATTAATTGATTTTTCTAATTTAGAAATTCACAGCTATTGTGAAAAATTAAAAAGTACTTTTGGAAGTTATTTCTCTTTTCTTGATTTTAATAATAAAGGTCTTCTCTTGTTCAAGGAAAAACACGTTAATAACATTTGTTTTAAAGTAATGCCAGATAGTAAGGTACTTCCAGCAAGCTGTATTAAGGCATAAATGAAAAAAACAATTAATTATAAAACGTCTGTGGAAATTTCTGCAGAAAATGAGGTAAGTTTCATAAATTTTCTTTTATGCACAATACTTACCAATATTCGTCTTCTACTTTGTTAGGAATATTAAGTGTATGTCAATAGTTGAAAAATATTCCCGAGACCTTGAAGAATGTTTTCCAAACGGTACTATGTAAATATTTGTTAATAGTTCATGAATACTTGTTCTAAATTATTGAAATAGTTGAATCCACCCAAGATCTGCTTATTTGCAAAAGCATTAACACCAAGCCAATTTTCTCTTATTAATTACAGTGCCATAGAACATGCTATACCATTAAATTTTTATTAATTTCATCACGTTGTGTTTTAATAATGTGAGTGTTCTAATCAAGTTTTAATCAATACGCATAAATGTAGTATATTTTATCGCGTTCTACTATAAAATAAAGAAATATCTATGACCAAAAAATTATAAATTTCGCAGCTAAAATTACAGCGAACTCAGTTGTGCAAATCCATACAATTTTCTTTTTGACATTTGTACTCTAATATAAAAATTACATGTTAATCTGAAGTTAATGCTATCTGTAGATTAAGAGTCAGTTATGAACAATTAAATTTCAAGGGGTACAGAATTATGTATTAATTTTGAACGGTGTATAATATTAATATCACTACCGTCACATAATTTTAGGGCAACTGTATTTATAATCTTCCAGACATCTGAGTTTACCATTTTGAAAACCATCTTGTTGTGCTTGTCAGGCTGATAAAATTGTGACTTAAAATTATAATAATAATTATATTTTTCTTTTCAGTGTAGAACAACAACATACATGAACATTATTTTATGCATTTCCTTCTGCAGTGTACAGAATTATTATTGCAAACGATTCATGAGATTTCAAAAAAGTACTGGAAATAATTTTAAAAATAAAGTTAATTAATACTATATGAAATCAAGTAGAACGCTTTCAAATTTTACTGATAAAACTATAAATGTTCAATGTGTGTTCTAGTTTTATGATGTTCATAGAAATGAGTATCCCAATCCTCTCAATATGTATTATAACTTTTTCTACGCTGTTTCTTTAGAAATGCTTGGCCATCTAAAGTTGTTGCCTTTATATAGGCAAGTATTATTCTTAAATTGTCAATACCGTCTCTTATTCTGGTGGCTTGTTGGAATATACTGTTACCGAATATCTGAATTTTCACCACATCTACCACAGCACAAGCTTGTTTGTTTATATTAGCAGTTCTTACATCACGTGACCTCTGACGTCACCGGATTGTTATCTCATTATCTGGCTTCTAGCTCAGTGATTCTCAACCTTTTTCTGTCCCGGCACACTTTTAACGATTTCAAAATTTGGCGTCACACAAGGAAAAAGATAAGTTTAAAAGTTGCTTACTTACCTATAATACACTGTGTAAAATGGTTTATGATAATAATATTAATGTGAAATAAAATAATATGTGCTACAAAAACAGCAGTCCGTTTATTAAGAGATTCATTACAAGTTAAGAATACTTTTAACGAGAAATTTGAGCTTGATGTTTTTTGATAGTTTCATTTATATTAGGTCGTAAAAATGACAATGCTACTCTCATATCGGTTTTCTACATTTAACAGTCTCGATCTTTCATTCGCTTTTATGTTGGTCAATACAGAAAACCCTAATTCACACAAATAAGATGTAGAAAATTGTAATAATATTTTTAAAGCTTTTTTGGCCGTCATGGGATAATGATGGCCGTCATACAAAATGAATTAATGGATTCTTCCGAATATTTTAAAATTAAATCTCGATTATTAAAAAGCCAAATTGCTTCTTCCTCTTCATTCAAAGTTAATTCAAATATGGAAGTATTCGTTATCACAAATGGATTCCGAACCCCATCAAATGTTTTTAAGGTCTAAGTTTGAAAAATAATGAATAATTCTCTCCTCTAATGTTGTCAAATGGTCAATAACAATTTTATGAATAGTTTTATTAAAATCTTTTGGAACTGACTCAAACTTTTCAAAATTGCCTTGCCGAGCTTTATTCTTCCATAAAGTGATTTGTTTTTGGAATCCCACCAGTTTATCTCTTGAGTTGAATTAATTTTCTTTCGGCCCTTGCATAATTGAATTTATGTTTAGTAAAAATAATGTTGCGTGCACAAGGATTCGCTATGGATTGAATGCGCAAGTCGTTAAAAAGTTAACAAAAATTTATTCCTTCCACAAGAAATAAATCAAAATGCTGAAATATTTCTTCAGAGATATTCGCACAATATCATAATATCTCAATCGTTTAGCAAAAACTCAGTAGTTCAAAACAGATAAAATAATTCTATCTCACGGCGAAATCGCTACAATCAATAACAGCATTAAGTAAACAAACATCAGTTCGCTTTTTACAGCCACAACTACAACAACTACTGAGATGAGGTGTTTCAATTCGGCTTTTATAAGCTTTTTAATTATCAGTAGAACAATCTCGATTTTTCTAGATTTTTCTGGATGGCAACAATAATTACGAGATATTTATTTATTAAACATTAAATGCACGCGCTCCTTTATTTTTGTTTTCTTTCTTTTATTTTTTCGACGTAGCTTTCTCTTCAAAAATCGTCTGCGTTGCACGGGAAATGTAAAGCAATTTTAATTAAAATTCTAAATAAATAGCCAAATAAATATGAAATCCGTAACAATAATAACGATGTCCGATAAGTAAGTTAATCTCCTATCTGCACAAATTAGAACTTCTCAATTTAAATTATATACTGAACATGCGCGAAAATGTTCGGAATTACGCTCTCCTCCAGAGCATCAAAATCGGCTTGGATACCACAATTGACGCGCTTATTAATGTTTTAAAAACCGAATTTCGCAGGAATTTTCAATGACTTCCATAACGAATTCTATTAATTATACACATTTTGTTCTGCATTTCATTTAACTTATTTCCTCGAATTTCATTTTCATTCAATTAATTCAGTTTTCACTTCGCGGAAAGGCAAAAATACGTAAAAACTCAAAATATCTTACTTAAAAATTGTAAAATACAGAAAAAACTAAAACACCAAATGAAGTTAAAAAAACAGTTTAAAAAAGAATTTTTGCGAGTAAAATTAGAGTACCTCGCAAAACAAGCAATTCGGCCACCGGACAGGGAGACCAAATTTTCGGTACATGAAATTGAAAGCTAACTTTTTTCTTTTTGTGCAAAAAGACACTGAAGCTGATGCACCAACTGATTTAATTCACTGTGCTATTAAAAGTTAAACAAATGGCGGCCCCGTTAGGCTTAGTACCACTTTTAAATTGTTAATAATTTTACAACTATTCCATGCAGATTAACTAAAGTTATAAAACCTTAACCGGTACATGAAAACAACATAATGCAGTCACTTTTAAAGCGAAGAATGCACCATTTGTCAATATATAAAGATAAAAATACTGAGCTCGCCAAGTCGGGTAAGAGAGTGGGAATATATATATGTTCTTTTGGTGCAACGAAAAATTCAGGTATACAACTACATGTTATAGCCGTCTCATATACAAAATTTCAATATCCTACGGCTACTCACTTGTGAGTTATGCGCGATACATTCATTTGTACGTACGTACAGACATCACGAATCTTTATTAGAAGCTGTCTTTCACAAAAGCAGTCTTTAAGCAGAGAGAAAGCTCTTGCGTTCTTTGCTCTATTAGGTTAAGCAAACATTTCCCAATATATGTTCTTGCAAGCTTTTAACCTGAATGAAACATTCAATTCTTCATAGCATATTCAGGAAATTATTCAGTATGAATAACAAATCTTACTTTCCAGAGCCTTGACTATGTGCGTTAATAAAATTGACACTTCCTAGTATGGTAAGTTCTTTCTAACAGTTGATACAATTAGAACTAAGTTCTTAGGAAATATGTTCTGCAACATAAAATGATGCAGCTGACGAATATAAATTTATTTTTCATCTGTCTTTTATAATAGGCTAAAGCTTTCAACAGCTCATTTTCACTGGATATATTGTTCATTTATTTTCAAACTAGAATCAGAAGCTGTAGCTTTAATAAATTGTATGTAAATGTTATATTTGTTTCTCTTTTTATTTTTTACAGAATCTTGAAATCTGCCGAAGTCACTTTAGTAAACAGAGATGCTTTCAAAAATATACCGAATTTGGAAAATCTGTGAGTATTTTCAATATTGATCTCATACAGCATAGCTTTGCAACTGTACACTGCAAAAAAAAGGGACAGTTCTATATATCTCGTTCTACTGGACCGATTGACAAAATTCAAATTGCGTTTTTCATGTCTCGAAAGCGCGACTTAGGATATATATGAGATTTATATATAGCATTGTTCTAACAAGGTACTTGGATCTTTTCCTGATATAACATACCAATTTTTTTCCAAATTTCGATTCTACGACTCAAATTATGCCTAAATATTAAATTTTGTAAAATTTGTTGCGAAATTTACGGAGAAGTTCAAAAATTTTACTTGGAGCATTTTTATCAGCTTGAGCCAAGAATAATTCACTTGGCGGCTATATGGCAAGCTATTTTCCTTACCTTTTCATTGTGTAGGAGCGGAAAAAAAGTCACATCGTTCCTGCTTTCAAATAATTTTAGCAAAGTGCGTAAACCACATTAGATGTTATTGCCGCTTTCAACAAATATGCCAAATTTCAAAACGCACCAACATATAAATTCACGTATACCTTCGAAATTTTAAATAAAAAGCTCTCATTTTTTGCAGGTATACTTAGAAATACATCTACTTTAAGTTGATGGTAAAAATTTTATAGGTTATAATTCAAAATTTTTTCTAAAAATTTATCAAAATTTTTTAAAACTACAAATTTGAAAAACAAGTCATAAAAATGGTTGAATTTTATTTGGAGTGAACCTAAATTTCGAACTGTGAAAGAAGGAATCGAGTAAGTGTAATAAAAAAGAGATATTAAAACATACGTACCAAACTGAATTAACATTAAGGAACTAAAATTTTGAGAGCTAATTTTTTAAAAACTACTCTTGCGATTTTTACAAAACCTGGCAGTTTGACATAATTTGAATCGTAGAATAGGAATATAGAAAAAAATTGGCATGTCATTTCAGAAAGAGTCCGATTTTGTGTCAAAATACCTATATTAGAACAATGCTATATATAAATCTAATACATATCCTAAATCGCGCTTTCGAGATTTGAATTTCGATAATTGAAATGCAATTTGAATTTCGTAAATTTGCGCAGTGTACTTACCGTTTCTGAAGTAACTGAAAAAACCAGTTTATCACTTCTCTTCAGAATTCTAAAACGGGCTGAGTGCAACCTTTAAATTTCAAATGTATAATTTAATGATGAAAAATTTGATATAAGTTGTTCAGAATCAAAGAAAATGTTAATTAAATTAACATTTTAGTGACAATGCCCTCATTATCATTATATTATATTGCACGTAAAACATACACTGAACGTTTATTCTCAGGCTTCCATTTTATATATTTTATTCACATATAAGGTATTTCTCCCGCCTTCTTAGCATGCCTTCGTGGTGCACTCGTCACCTATTTCGAGAGATCCGAGGTTCGAATCCCGGCGAGGGCATTGCTCATTCTTCATTACTCCTGCTTCAAAAAAAATGATGTCTCCTCAGTGGCGCCCGAACAAAAAGGTGGTGAATGATAATTCTTCTCCACCAGGATTTGGCGATTAGGTTCCCTGAACACCAGTCGCCCTTTAAAAAAAGGTGTATATAAGATATTCCTTCCGCCTTCTTAGCATGCCTTCGTGGTGTAATGGCCAACGCACTCGGCGCGTGAACGAGAGGTTCGAGTTCTGGCGAGGGCATTTCTCATTTTCAATGAATCCTGCTTGAAAAAAATCCTAATGACTCTATACCCTAAGTAAATGATAACAAAATATTTAAAAAACATATATTATTTTCAAGATCATGGAGTTAAAGAATTCTAAAACTTTTATAAAATAAGTAAACCTTGAAAAATTTATAAATGGAAAAAATATACAGTTGAATGAATGTGGACTTTTGAATCTACTAGCTATTAAACATGATCTTTTTCTCTAAAATCTTATTTAAAAGTACGAGCTACTGAGATGAAGCATTGGAAATTGTAATTATCTCAAAGCATATTAACGCTTTTTAACTAAAATTTGTGTTCAAACATTCTTGAACACATTCTTTCCTGCATTCTTTCTAAGTCGCGTGTAAGCAAAGCTCCTTTATAACTGTTTTATTACATCCCTATTCATTTATTTTCGGAATTCGAGTAATTGCATTTCAGACGATTTAAGACGAATTTGACAATGATAGTAAAAGAGGTATGCAACATTCTTCAGGAATAAAAATAGCATCTGATTTAGTTAGTTTAAAACTTAGAAGAACGTTATTAGAATAATCGTCCACATTTTAATCCCTTATTTTTCTTACCAACGAATTTCAACTAATTAGCGTCACTACATGAAATACAATCGGTTCATTTTGGAGTCAGACAGCTGTTCATTCCATAACGAACGTTTTTAAAAATAAGTTCAAATAGACTGGTAAGAAAGACTGGTGAGTCACGTAAATATTCGTCTGCAAGTCACTATCGTCACCGATGCTCTTCGTAAAATATTCAGAATTTCCGATTTAATTTAACTTAACAATTAATATCGTAACTTAAATTGAGTAATGATAGTAAAAGAAGAAGTACTTTCAGAAGAATTTTTATTTTTAAGTATTAATAAGATTTTTTTCAGCAGTAAGTGGTCTGTTAACGTTCGCGTTCGCAAGCAAGTAATTTCTGTTTCTAGTATTAAAACTCCGTTTTTCTATACAAAGCATTTACTTGAATATGTCAAATATCTTCCATTCTGTTGGATGACCTTTTGCCATTTTTCTAATATAACTTCATGACTCCACGTTCGTAGAACTTTTGTTCTTCATCAACAAAAAACGTCAACAAAGTGCAATTTAATGTCATCATTATCACTGAAGTTTTTACCATTTAAGAAGTTTTGTAAATTTTGAAATAAATGGTAATCCGATGGTCCAAGGTAGGGGCTATACGGAGGATGCGACATCAGTTTCCAACCAAGCTCCAAAAATGTCCTCCGTGTTGCTGAAGACGAGTGAGGTCTCGCGTTGTCGTGGGGAAACACGGTTCCTTTTGCGATTTGCCAATTCTGACCTTTTCTATTCGAGTGCTTCCTCCACTTTCATAATTTGTTGGCAATAAACATTTCAGTTGATCGTTTGGTTGTTTGGAAGCAGCTTAAAACACACAACACCTTTGTAATCCGAAACAATTAACAGTACGATCTTTTTCTGATGAAACTTAGCTTTCAATTTGATTTGTGCTGATTCATCATGCTTGGAACATAATTATTTTCGATTAATGTTATTTTAGACGATCCATTTTGCATCACCAGTGATAATTCATTTAAAAAAAGGGTAGATTGCTTTAGGTTTGAAATGCGTGTTGCAAATATTGATTCGCTGTTTTAAGTGAATTTTTTTTTTAATTCACCCGAAAAGAGATAGAGTTCAAGATATCTTATGTAATTTTTGGTTACTGTGTGTGATACTATTAACCTTTCTGAAATCTCAATATATAACGACCCGATTCAGTTATGGCTTTAATTTTTTCATTATCAACTTCAGAAGTCGGCCAGAACGTTGGTCATCTTCAAATGGAAAATTTCCAGTAAGAAATTTTTTAAATGAATTCTGATACACGCGTTCTGTTGAGCAATAAACAGCATGTGCTTTATAAGGTACTTTAAGCCTTCTTGGCATGGCTTCGTGGTGTAGTGGTCAGCACGCTCGGCGCATATTCGAGAGGTCAGTGGTTCGAATCCCGGCGAGGGCATTGCTCATTTTTCACATCTCCTGTTTCCAAATTACCTAATATCTCTGGATGATGATTCTCGACCACCAGGATTTGGCGATTGGGTCCCCTAATCCCCAATCGCCCTTTAAAAGGGGAAGTATATAAGGTATTTCTCCTGCCTTATTATCATGCCTTCGTGGTGTAGTGGTCAGCACGCTCGACGCATATTTGAGAGGTCTGTGGTTCGAGTCCCGGCGAAAGCATTGCTCATTTTTCAGTCTCTCTTGTTTTTAAAAAATATCTAATGTCTCTACAACTGCGTATATCTTTTTGTAAGCCTCAGCCATTTCCTCGTCTTTATGAAAATAGAAAAGTAAAATATGTCGAAAATGTGTATTTTTGCAGAAAACTGACCGTAAACTAACAAAACAAAAAAACGCAACATTTGTTTCTTTGCTATCCAAGTCTTTACTGCCAGATCTCAAAAGAAAAAAAAAGAAAAAATTGACAGAAAAATTACAAAACGAACACAACGCTACCTAGTATTTGTTTAAATCGAAATTACTTGCTTGGCAACCCAATATTTTATTTCATTTTTAGCGTAATATTTGAAACTTTAAAAGCGTCGGTAATCTGTGGGTATGCAAAGTTAAAGAATCCTTCATGATTTGATTTGAATATTTATATTACCTACTTTAAGTTCCTTTGATATGAATTGAATCCTTATTTATTATATATTTACTTGTTAAAATAAGATACAGTAGTTATATTTGAAATCTTTAATGCAATGTTTTAATTCTTATCAGATATTAGGTAGTTTTGAATCAAAAATTTCTAAAAACTCCCCCGCGATAAAAAGTTTCGCTTTAGAGGCTGTTGCGCGGATTTATTAAATTTTAGTCATAAATTTAATTTTAAAACGAAAGAAAAATTTCTATTGTTTCTGGAAATATTCGTATTGGAAGATATATTATCCGGCAAGTCTTTGTCTTAGTTCCGTCTTCGCCTTAAGGAGGTAGGAACATCTCAGTAAAAGAACAATTTTCGTATTTCATTCCATTTCTGTCGTAATTCCTGCAGAGAATTCAGCTTTCGAATGTCAGTTTGATTGGCAGTCATCCTTAGTAACATATATATGGATTTACTTTTCTCCTCCCCCGAGCGAGTTTTATATATCTTCGTGTCGAGAAAAGAGTGCGAAGAAATCGAAAATCCATCAAAAATTCCATGTGATTCTTGGCTTAAAATATGTTCTATATTTAAGAGCAAATAAAAAATAAATCTTCAATATGATTTTATTAAATAAAGTTTCGTGAGTGTGTTTAACTTTTATATTATGTATTTTCAGCTATCTTACTGGCAATCAAATAAACGCTTTGATGCAAGGAACAATGGCCTCTAACAAACACCTGAGTTTCTTGTGAGTATTCTTATCAATTAATTCTACACATTAAGCTATATAGTTTCATCTTCTGAAAGTGATTGCTACTTATTGCTTAGTTAAAAAAATCTGTATAATATCAGGATGTAACGAAAAGCGATGTGTTTTGAAATTCCATCGCTAATTTTTTTATTAAAAGCGTTTTTTTTATACAGATACATTGCACAAGTTATAGTTTCCCTTTTGAAATTTGTATTCAATAGAAAATGTTAAATATTATGGGCAGATTAGATACGTTTCACACAAAATAATTCTATTATTCAGAGAAATATAACCTAACATATCTGAAGCATCACATCTTTTGTTTCTTTCCATAATCCTACGGGAAATTTTCGTATACAGACCTTGCTGTGACTGCTGATTGTGATAATAAAAAAAAAATAAACGAAATGCCCGGTAACATGAATATTGATGACCGGATAAATATTATCTATATTTGGTTTCCGTACCTGTATCTCTAAATGAAGCATTCTTAATCCTTTCTTTCATCGTCCCTCCTTACAGTTTTATCTATAATATACGGCATACAACATGATCATATTACGAATAACTGCACGTAAATAACCTAAAGATAGCAATTACACGAAGAATACAAACAAAAGTTTTGAAAAAATATCTTGTGTGGATACCTCATGACTTCCCTGTAAGGCCTGCTATATTATACAGTTTTTACTGTATTTCATGTAAAGTTAGATATATTTATCATTCAATTAATTCAGTTCTCACTTCGCGACAAGACAAAAATGCATAAAAACTCAATCTCTCTTCATTAAAAATTGAAAGATATAGAAAAACATGAAATGCCAAATACAGTTAAAACAATAATTTTTTTTTTACAACTAAAATTACAGTTTCTACCTAAAAGCAAGCAATTCGGCCAGCGGGCAAGGAGGCAGTTTTTTCGGTGCACAAAACTGAAAGTTTACTTTTGTTCTCACTGGGCGCAAACGCACTGATGGCGTAGAAACAGACTCAATTTGTTGTGGACGGTATGCTGAGTCAATATATGGAATAATTTAATAATATAAATGATAATTTTAGTATTAATTAAGCATAATTTAATTCGCAATAATAAAAGAAGATGCTACTTTGTTGTTGCGAAGCTTAGTTTCTCTAGATTGACAACAAGTCCACTATTTTGCTAAGTTTCAAATATAAACAAATATGGCTGCTATGATAAAGAAAGTTAGGCTTAGCCGCGCTTAAATAACTTTTAAATCGTTGATAATTCTACAACTTTAACATGGAGGTTAACTAAAGGCATAGAAACCTTACCCGGAAGATAAGGACAACATAATTCAATCATTTTTAAAGCAAAAAATGCATAATTTACGAACATATAAGAATAAAGAAACTGAGCTTACCGAGCCGAGTAACAGAGTGCATATATATATATTTGTATACTTTTGGTGCGGCCGATTGCAACCAAAATACGAGGTGCACATCTACATATTATGGCAGTCATGTATGCAAAATTTCAACGTTCTAAGGCTACTCGTTTTTGAGTTATGCGAGATACGTACGTACGTACGTCCGTACACAGACGCCACGAAAAAATCTCCTCAGAATCCATTTTAAATCAGTTTTATAATTCTTTTGGGAAAAAAGAGTCCTTTATTCTGTCCTTATGTATAGATGTCACGCAAAAACATCGCTAAATTGCATTCGATAGCGGTCAAAATGGATATTTTTCGTTGAAATATGATACCCAAAATTTTTCCGGATTACAATACTTCCTTTTTATATCGGAAAGGAAGTAAAAGGATCAAAAACACAACTGTTGGAAATGTCGCAGAAAACGTTGACCTTTGGAGAATCACACTCATATTCCATTACACCATGTGGAGTTTGAGCATGTGGATTATCCCAAAATGGTTAACTATAGCGATTAAGTTTGCCAGAAGCGTGAAAAGTGGCTTCATCCGTAAACACAAGTCTGTTCACGAAACTATTTATCTGCAGCTTGTCTTGCAAATTCTCACAGAAAGGTTTACTTCAAGGTTTGTCGGAAGGTTTTAATACCTGCACCATCTGAAAGATTTATGGCCAGAATTGTAGGCATTTCGGCAAGACGCGCCACACCTTTACATGAGGCACTTTGAGTTCAGAACTAGAGCGACGCGTTGATTTTGTAGCAGCTCTTAAAACCTTTCACGAATTTGTTCAACCACTTCGGTTTTGGCTGCTGCTCGTCTTCGGCTGGTTTACTTATACAAGCAGCTCGTATCCTGAAACTGCTTTACCTATCTTTCGATGTTCTGACGATGCAATGATTCTGTACCAAATTTCGTGCAAAATATCTTTGAACGACGATAAACGATGGTGATGTGCCGTACTCCAAAGCAACAGTACGCTTTCTTCTGCATGGAAGGTTCCATTTTGATTAACACTACCTGTAGTGACCATTTCGTATCCGTGAGATTTTTCACTGTTGCCAGATAAAACTTGTATAATTTTAGTTTCAGAATTAATTTGTTAAGGCTTAATAAATCGATTACAGAATTTACACTAGGCTATTCTTTTTGTTCCATTGAATACGAAACACCTTGTACATTTGGGGGTAGTTTAACTGCTTTACTAGGCATGTCATTACAGTAGGTGAAAGTAAATTTTATCCTGTCAACCTATAAAGCGAAGATAACAATTTATGGCGTGAATATTATTCAAGTTAAACAGCTCCTAATGAATGTGGACGACTATGATATGGAATGATTAAATAAAAGACACATTACTTTTACTTTCGTAACTGAAACTGAACGGAGATGAAGTTGTTTTTTAAAAATAATGTGTGGGTTTTATTTTATTTTCCTAACACTTAAGTCTGATTTTGGAAACAGCCTTTCCTTTACATTCTTATTTTCCTATCCATGCTTTCCTTCTAGAATGAGATTTCAGTTTCCCGCTGTATGCAAAGTAAGGTAGGAACTACTTTCTGAGCTGAAGTCTGAGCTACTTCAGAACACAGCATGTTCTGCGTTTCGGCCATATTAATTGTCTGTTAATCTACGTCGATGATATTAGCCAAAGAGCCAACTACGCGCTGAATATCTCTGTGCGATTTCGGGTGATTTTTTAACTTAGAATTAGTTTAGTTTCGCGTTTTCTACTTTTAAGCTAAAGCTATAAATTCTGGCTATTTGTACGCACAAGCGAGTCCATCTGGGAATCTAACTTAGTTAAAATAAAAAGGTATTTTAAACCTTCTTCTGTTCTTATGACTGACCCAATAGAACTCGGCGAATAGTCGTTATATACAGTTCTAGGAGGTTCTAGCATTCAAGTAACTTTAATTTAGCTAGAGCAGTATAAATGAAAATGTTAAAGTAAAGAATTTCATATAGCGTCGTAATTGAGAAATTTCTATTTCTTGTCGTATTACTGTGTTGTGTTTCTCGTTTCGAAATTTTAGAATTTTAATTTTAAATGTTAGATTTAAGTATGTACATGTTACGATAAAATTTTAAATGCAGATGTGCGCAAGTGTTTCGCAAATAAGCGACAACACGAGGAAGTGAAAGGAAGAGATAAAAAAAGAAGAAAACAATTCAAGGTTTATCCGAGATAAGATGACGAACCAGGCACGAGAGATACTGTTCTCTTTTTAGTGAGGAAATCCCCAAACGTAGTGTAACTGAACATTATAAGTTCATTTAATCTCTGAGCGCGACACACAAATCTACTCTTAATCTGTCGATAAGATTCTATATTTACTGATTTGTTTATATTAGTAAAAGCGGAATAAATATTTCTAATGCGCACATTTATGCAGACTGCGTCGTTCTCTGATTCTATGATTATCTCCCTAAAGAGAAATTTATGCCGTAGACCCAGATTCGTGAGAATTTTTTGGAAAATTTACGCGATAAGAAAGATGGCAGGAAAAACGGCCTTAACTTCGATGTTGCGAGCCATGTGGAACAGATCTTACTCATCGTAAAATCCGAATGTTCTGAGTTACTGCAAGATAAAGGATAAAACGGACTTGTTTTACCTCTTAAATATATTTTGGCGCTTTTTGATAAATTTTTAAATGTAGTGTTTTGATTCTGCGAGGACGAAGTTGAGAGTTGAAAATTTAAATCATAATCGTTTTTCATAAATTTTGTATCGAACTGAAAAATTTTTTTTTGGCATTTATGCAGAAGGTTTGACGACTATTTTTAAATGCGGGAACAAAACTTTGCACTGAATATTTAATACTCTATGCAGGTCACGATGGATATTTGATAATTAAACCAGCCGGTCTTTTTAATTAGTACTAAAAACTCTTTGTTCTTCCGGACATTTATGGCAACTCTGTCGTGTTCTGAATTAAAATGTTTTTTATTTTTTTTTATTTTTATATGAACCATTTCAGAATTACGCAATACTCATTTTTATAAAGTGCTCATGTTTATATTAATTTCCTTTTGGCATTTTGAGGCGTTTCACTTTTTTCAAATTGCTGCCACAAAATACACAGTCCAGTCACATTAATGTGACCATCTGTCAAAAGCCAGAATAACCACCTTTCGCAGAGCGGACTGCTGCGAGACGTGCAGGAAGAGAGTCACATAGGTCCCTGAAGGTGTTCTCTGGGATGTTGAGCCATGCCGACTCTAATGCCGTGGCCAGCTGCGCTAGATTACGCGGTTGAGGATCCATGGCGCGAACAACTCGATCGAGATGGTCCCACAGATGCTCGATTGGGTTTAAGTCAGGTGAGTTTGCTGGCCAGGGGAGGACGGTAAACTCATCCTGGTGCTCTTCGAACCACGCACGTACACTGGCAGCTGTATGGCACCTCGCATTGTCCTGCTGGAAGATGCCATCATCCTGAGGAAAAACAATGCGCATGTAGGGGTGAACATGGTCCGCAAGGACAGATGCGTACTTGTATTGATCCATTGTGCCTTCCACAATGATCAGTGAACCTAGAGAATGCCAGGAAAACATTCCCCAGACCATAATGCTCCCGCCTCCAGCTTGGACCGTTCCGGCAATGGTTGCAGGGTGGTTCCTTTCAGAGGTTTCACGCCTTATACGCCAACGTCCATCTGTCCGATGGAGCATAAAACGCGATTCATCCGAAAACGCAACCTGTCGCCACTCAGTGGACGTCCAGCTGCTGTACTGGCGTGCAAATTCTAGCCTTCGCCGTCGATGAACAGCAGTCAGCATAGGTGCACGAACCAGGCGTCTGCTTCGGAGGCCCAGACGCAGCAATGTTCGCTGAATAGTACTTTGGGAGACACTTTTGGTAGCCCCTTGGTTCATTTTGGTGGTCAGTTGCTCAACGGTAGCCCGTCTATCTGCCCGAACGCATCTCCGCAACCGTCGTTCGCCTCTGTCATCTATGGCCCGTGGTGCACCACATTTGCCACGTCGCTGATTTTGGACAGTCCCATTTTGCCATGCACGGTACACTTTTACCACGGCGGCACGCGAACAGTTCACAAACTCAGCCGTTTCGGAAATGCTTCCACCCTTGGCCCGAAAGCCAATGATCATGCCCTTTTGGAAGTCGGATAAATCGCTTCGTTTCTGCATTACGCCAACGATTGAAATGTTTTCCGAAGCCCTCACACACCCTTTATATACGCTCAACTGCTCTGTGCTGCCACCTGCCTTCTGTGATTGGTTATTTAACTCTGACATGGAAAGTACGTGGTGGTCACATTAATGTGACTGGACTGTGTATTATCGCCCCTATTATATTTAAAGAAATTAAATAATGAAGAATCTGCATAAATGTACGTATGTTTCTTGCATTGAGACAAAACAACGGTAACTAGAGCCATCAAATTTTGAATAACGTAATACTCCACCCGAACATGGGCACCTGGACGCCAGAATTTTGAATTTGTTTAATTATCTATTTCACATTCCGTAAACCCTTAACCACTTTTTCACTCACAAACTCAACGATTTCAAACCGAAAAATGGTAACACTGTACAGAAAATGGAACTTTTTACTTTCCAGCGCGCAAGACTGTCTATCGAAAATTCTAAAGATATGCTGTTTTTAAATATTGTGATATTTGCTGTTGAATTGAATGTTATGGTTAAAGGGCGAAGAACATGACATTTAATAAACAAAGGTAACACATAAAACGTTAAAAATAAAGGTAACACATAAAACGTTAAAAATAAAGGTAACACATTAAACGCCCCTTTGGGCGTAAAATAAAACCTAAAAGCTTTCAGATTTCTTTTTGTGTGTGTTAATTATTTTTCACCCAAAGGGGCAGTTTGCCCAGAAGGGTTATTAATTTCGTTTCGGCATTTTACGTCGGTTCGCTATAAATGTCGGTTCACTTTTCAAATGATTGCCACCAAATATTAGAGCCTCGCATTATATTTAAACAAATTAAATAATGAAGAATCTGCATAAATGTATGTTTCGCGCACTGTGAAAAAACAGCGCTACCTAGAGACATCCAGTTCTGAATAACGTAGTCCTCCATTCGAATTTGGGGATCTGGAAGCATTGCTGTTGAACTGAATTTTATGGTTTAAATGCTAATAACGTGATATTTAATAAGAAAAGGTAACACACAAAATGTTAAAAAACGCCCCTTTGGACGTAATAGAAAATCTGAAAGCTTTCAGATTTTTTTTTCGTGCTGTTTTTCTTTTGCGTCGATTAGTGTCGTGACGATTTTATGCGTAATATTTTATAGAGTGAATCGATATTGCATATTATTCATAATTTATTAATAATTTAACTGTCTATTTGACAGCATGCATTTGTTAATACGAAGAAGTTTTAGCAAGTTTCTTTCTTTAAAACTCTTATTTGTCATCTGTATAGCATGCATTTATAATACTTGTAGTAAAAAATTATTAACATTTTCTTAGATGCAATAACTTATAATGCAAATTAATTGGTTTATTTTTCTAAAATGAATATATATTGAGAATGTATGTGATTAAATTTCAGTTAAATGTATGTGATTATATTTCTGGCAGATTTTAATTGTATGTTGGTATTAAATAAATAAACCTGTAGTTAGACTGAGTATTATTTAGTAAAATTTAATTTAAATTGGTTAGAATGGTAGATTAAATTCGCGAAAATATGAAACGCAAACATGAAAAGAAATATGAACATTTGTACAGCAGTTTCTTGAAGAGAATGATTTCCGAATAATCCCCCAAAATCTGTTGACGGGTATGTAATATGTAAATCTGTGATGAATATACTACAGCATGCATATGGGTTCGTAAGAGATTGAATGCACACAGAAACAAAGACTGCTTTATAAAATTTTTTTAAAAAAAATACTGTTCTGGATCTTTTCACAAAAATACTCGTACAGATCTTCTCTGTAACACACAACGCAGTCAGTAATTACACTTCAGACTACTAAGAACGTTCAATACAACGTAATACAAAGCGCATCTAATAAGGCGAAACTTCTACGGAGATCTCTCAACACTCCGAGCTCACGCTGAACTAAACAACTGCGAAACGAATGCTCTCTCTGGTCATATCTAGTTTTTTCTCGGTCGCCGAGGAAACTCTTTCACTTCTCGAAATCACTCGAAGGCATATGACGGCCGGATACGGTTAAAGCTGCATATAGGGATCAATTACATTTATTGAATCGTAATAAAAATTACAGTTATACAAGGAACCAGAATGTCGCCAAATAGCGACCGTCTGATAACCTTTGGCGATATCTTGCCAATTTAGTGTGATAGTCATTTATTCAATGTTAAATAGACTTATATACGAAATCCGTAACAGTTCTGTATTTCTTGTTTCACTGATTCGTTAGAAAGCATTAACTGAAATCTTCAATGCATGTTGTTGTTATATTGTGACTTATCTCACTTATGTGCCAGTAACTTCAGAACAAGCTCACGAAATTCATCGTGGCAAGGAGAGCAAGATTGCGCCTGCCGTTGGCAAGGTCATTGAGCATCATACACGTGGCAGAAGGACTTCGCTCAGCTCCGCCCCCCCAGTTTTGATAGAGAGTACCTTGGGGGGGGGCGGGTCCTAGGGTCCCTACCACCAACCTTTCGACTCGACATATATTTAGAGTGCCCTCACGCCGCAAAGACACTATACATTTACAAAACACTCATGCTTTCTCCGCTATTCGAACCCGTAACCTTCAGTACCGCAGTAGGCTCTCCTAACCACTATGCCATCTGGGCGGCTAGTTAAAGGTATAAAATATTATTTTATACCTTTAACTAACTATGATGCATTCGTTACAGAAATGCTGCGGACCTCTTTGGAATTATTTTTACATTAAAATTTAAAGCCAGAGTTCCTAATCGCCATTAAAAAGCTATAATAGATATTTAGTTACATTAAAATTAGAGAATCCAAACAAAACTACTTTCTGTTAGTCTGGAACATATAATTTGGGCATTTGCAATCCTTTTTTCATCGCGAATTCGAAAGGTGTCTTAAAGAATAGTTTGCTTCAACTTGTAGACATCCGGAACTCGTGTGTTCTACATTAATCCATTAATCTTACAAAACCTTGCTTCATTTAATCTGCAGTTTTCACAATTAATTAATACTAAGACGCTGTCTGTGATCGTTTTCATACTGAAAGTTCAAGGGACTAGTTATGCATTTTCAACGATGTAAATGCGTTAGCCTTAAAATGAGATGAAAGTTATTTCTTTGAATCATAACTAATCCACGGTACTGAACCAGTGAGGACAATCACATATGAATTTTAATGAGGAATTTGTCTTCAGGAAAGGCTAGAAAATCGATTACGAAATGGTAAAATTTAGCGTGAGAAATTTTCTCCCTTTAATCGTAATTCATATGACTCGTTCGTAAACAAATGTATTAAATCCCATAAGAAAGGAAAGGAGAAATCGTATACTCTGCACATAAAAAAGCGATAGTTCTATATTTCTCGTTTTTATGCGCGGTCGAGTGACGAAATTTAACTTGCGTTTTTCACGTCTCGAAAGTGTGACTTAGATTATATATCAGATTTATATAAAAAATTGTTCTAACATAGGTTATTTGGACACAAATCGGCCTTTTTCTGAAATGACATTTATTTACTTTTTCCCATATTTCGTTTTTTCGACTCATTACGCGTCAAGATTAACTTTTGTAATATTTGCTCAAAAACTTAATGAGAAATTTAAAAATTTATTTTGGCGCATTTTTGTTTGTGCAA
>KK121340.1:320362-444340 GCA_000611955.2 Stegodyphus mimosarum | reverse complement strand
CATTGTGCATGAGCGGAAAAAAAGGTGCATCGTTCATTCTTTCAAGTAATTTTAAGAAAGTACGTGAACCACATTGCCTAATTGTTGCTTATAATAAATATGTTAAATTTCAAAACGCGCAAATGTATAAATTCAAGTATATGTTGCGGAAATTTGAATAAGAAAAACTCCAAAGTACACTAAGTCTGGCTTTCGAGACAGGAAAAATGCAAGTTAAATTTCATCTCGGCCCAATAGAACGAGAGATATAGAACTGTTCTTTATTTTATGCAAGATGTACATGTGTACATAGGAAAGTTATTTATAAAACATGCCTAATGATGCAAAAATATGCTTTGAATGAAAAGGCATAGAACCAAACTATAAAAAGGTGCTATAGTTCTGAAAAGATTGTATTGCTTGTTGGTCTTCTTCTTGTACGTTCTAAAGCCTTAATGTATACTTTTGGTCTATGCGACCGAAAACCGAATAAATACTTCTGTTTAATATTCAATATTTCGTTCTTGAAATTTAGTATATTTAGCTGTAGTTGTTTAATTCAGTTCAATGGAAATAAAGTTTGGAAAGTAAAGTAGAATTTAAATAGCGGAAAGTTTGTCTATGTATAAATAAGACGATGAAAGAGTCCACAAAAGAAACATTTACGGAGTGATATTGTGTATACGAACGGGCAAAATTATTTTGGATAGAATACGCATTTGTTAAAAAGGATTCAAATAGATAAAAATATATAATTTTAAGACTTTGTGAAAAGTTTACTTTAGATAAATGGAAGGAAAGAATTAAAAATACTCTTCTTATTTTTTTTTTCAGAGATCTATCTTACAACCCTTTGTCAGTCCTAGCAGAAGGGGCATTTGATGGTCTGCACAATCTTCAAAGACTGTAAGTGAACTTCTTAATTTCTTTTTTTAGTGATCCACTTCACAACAGTATGACGCATCATTAATTAGTACATCGAGTATGCAATGCATACTACTTTTATATAGACTCTATATACGATTTCTCTCTATATATATATATAAAACATGTTATTGTAGAGACATTAGGCTATTTCGAAGCAGGAGACACGAAAAATGAGCAATGCTCTCGTCGGGTCTGGAAACCGCGCCGAGTGTGCTGACCATTACACCACGAAGGCATGTTAAGAAGGCGCGAGAAGTACCTTATAATATGACTTCGATATGCAGTATTATTTATTTATTTGAACTTATAAAATAATTTATTTATTTGAACTATCATTATTTACGTGTTCCGTCCTAAGGCTCTATACGGAAGGCAGGGATGCCTTTGTGGTGGACTTTCTAAGTTTAACCGTCTCGTATTAATTATTCGAACTTCGAGTTTGATATTTATTTTGCATTTGCTCGTAAATGTAAATAAAAATCGAAAGGCGCTTTATCGTTTAAAAATAATTCTTTCTTTTACACACGCTGAATTCTGAATCCCATTATAACTAACATAATAGGATCCCCAAATGCTTATAATCTCTTATATGTCTTTATATATGAGAAATAAGCTGAGTTCGGACTATAATTTAGGAAACCAGTCTTATGAATAATAAAAAAGAATCTCAAAATCGAGAAACCTAAAGTCTGCTACTTTCTCAAGATTTCTAGAAAAGTTCGATCAGACTTGGCAAAAAAAAAAAGTAGTATTATTTCAGGTGGCTGAAGTTTATCGACATTCATAATTTTTTTAATAAGATCTATGATTAAAATAGATCATGAACGCTTACGAAAATTTACTCAATAATGGTGCAGAGAAAATGCTCAGACATTTGTGAAACTGTGGTAAGAAATGGTGAAACATAAATAGCGAGATTTCTCTTTCACATTTGAAATTCCAAAGCTAGAGGATTTGTTTCGTTCATAAATGTATATAAATAGCATTGTAGAGTCATTAGGTTTTTTTGGAGCAGGAGACGTGAAAAACGAGTAATGTCTTCCCGGAACTCGAAATCTGGACCTCTTGAATAGGAGTCGTGTTTGCTTCCAATCACACCACAAAGGCATAAGGAAAGGCGGCAGAAAATATCTTATATACTAACCCCTATTAAAAGGCGACTGAGGATTAGGGGACTTGCTTGCCAGATATTGGTGGTGACGAGTTCTTGTCCACCTGTGGTGAAGGGTGCCATTTGTAGAGTCGTTAGATTTTTTGAAGCAGGAAGCATGAAGAAGCAGCAATGCTCCCGCCGGAATCGAACCCTGGACCTCTAGAATTCCTTCGAGTATGCTTCTAATCACACCACAAAGGCATGAGGAAAGGAAGAAGAAAATGCCTTATAAACAGAGGCTGTTCGCACATTTTTAGACGATTTTGGTAAGCGGTAATAAAAAATCGTTTGCTGCAAAAGAAGTAATTGCAATTGTACTATGTTTTTAAAAGTCAAAATTATCGTCTGTGGCTTGAAAGTTTTGTTTTTATTCAAAATGGCGAATTTAACAAAGCAGTGGTTCGAAGGCTACATTTACGCTCTTTCCGAAGAGAAATATGCATACTCCGTTATCCAAAAACGATGTGAGAGTCAGTTTTGTGATATCTAAAGCGTTGATAGGTAATATCATCAACAACAAAGGAAACAAAACGTCAAATTGGAGCCTCAAGTGGGACAAAAATTCCAAACAAGTATCCTAGTAAAAAACGGACGTCTTCGACTATTGCAAAGGTACGTTGTTTAATGTTAAAAGAAAACCCCCCTAGTCAAAGGACAGTTGCAAAATTATTAAAATGCTCGGTGTCCACTGTAAACAAAATGATAAACGTTCATTTAAATCTTAAGAAAGCGAAAAAACGCAATGTGCATCGTCTTCTTCCAAAGCATATCGCTCAACGCAGGACACGCTGCAGAATTCTATATGAGAAACACTTATCCATAGAAAAATGGAAAACAATTCTCACAATAGATGAAGCATGGGTGTATTTAAATGATTGTAACAAAAAACAAGAACCATTTATTATCATAAAAGGGGAGAAAAAAATTAAGTACAAGGTTCAAAGAATCGAAAGAAAGTTTTTCTAAGGGATTCATGATTGTTGGTGGTTTTTCTTATAACGGCAAGTTAAAAATAAGGAGAGTGCAAACAAATATCAAAATTAACTCCAAATACTATCAGGAACATATTTTATCGCCAATTTTTCTGAACGAAATACCATCACTTTACCCACAGTGCCATCCATCTGTGAGACTCCATCGGGACAAAGCTAGCAGTCACACATCAAAATCCACTGTAAATTTCCTAAAAGAAATGGAACAAAAACTGGTATCAAGGCCATACCCTTCACCGATATCCCTACTAAATCTCCCGATGTGTCACCTATGGATTTTTGTGCTTTCGGACTTTTAAAAATAGCATTATCCAAACGTTGTCCCACTGGAAAGCTGTTCGGGAGGAATGGGATAGAATACCTCTTCTGAAACTTCAAAAGACATTACTATCCTGGAAATTGCGGTGTCGAAAGATAGTTCAGAATAAAGGATGTCAAATAGAACATTTAAAACACAAGAATTTTATGTAATTTCGTTTTGTGAATACAATATACATCGTCTAAAAAAACGTGCGAACAGCCTCTGTAATATACTAAATGAATATATAAAAATAGTATATTTTTTACTTGTGAGCCTCAGATGCTGCATACGTAGGAATGCTGCTTGCGTTTATGTTACGCACACATTTATGGACATTTTATACGCCAACATTAATGAAGTAAAAAGGTGGTAAATGTTGGAATTTTTATACATGACATGTCCACATAAGTAAAATAAGAAAACTTATGTGCTCCTACATAGAGAAGAAACCGTTTAAATTCGCTTTCAATTACAAAACCTTACAAACTTGGAATCTACGAACGATTTTTTTTTTTTTTTTTTTTTGCGTTACTTGGAATAAGTGGCTTTTGTAATACTTATTTCTTTCTTTTCCAGGGATCTTCGCCACTGCAGTCTCAAATCACTTCCCCGGGGTGTCTTTGACAGTCTAGTCAACCTGAAGATATTGTGAGTAGGAGTGGAATTAATTAATTACGATTTTCGCATTTTGTTTGAATATCTTGGAATAGTTTCGTTTCTTAGATTCTCTCTTTTGAGAATGATATGGCCAAATGCGAGTTGAGCAATGTTGTGAATTACTTGAATATCTCTTCTGGCTATAAATTCCATAAATATTTACTTATAATTAAAAAAAAATAATTACGATAATGATTCTAGAATGTTTGCGAATAAACGGAAAAGAACATTTTTTTTAATAAAAGTCGTAAGTAACTTGAAGAGAATCTTCAAAGGATCAGAAATAAAAAAATTGCTAAATTAATGTCTTTAATTATTGTATGAATAGTTTAATAAATCATTTTTCTTAGACTGTTTTGTTAATATAGAAAATATGGAAATATGGAATCAGAAATAGAAAATCTAAATAGAAAATATGGAATCAGAATCGAAACTGAATCGATTGATGATTAGTCACAAATAGAATTGATTTTTTATTCATTTAAATTGATTGAAAATCATCAATCAAGGATTTTTAATTTTTTTAATTAACAGAACTTTAATGCCTTTTGTACACGATTCTTAATTCATTATTCTTCTTAATTAGTTCTTAAGTCAGTAGGTGATCCTTAATTAATTAAAAAAGCATGTATTTGGGAAATATTGAGTGATTTCCGTTTACGAGGGCCTAGGCTTTAGCAAAGCTTAGATAAATGATGTACTGGCCTTGAAACATCCATATCTTTCTAAAATTCGTCCAATACTTTTCCCCCCTTCTCGTGGAAAATAATAAGAAAGGTGGATTTTGGCCGCCGTGCCTAGAGTCCGAGGCTTCTTAACCAATCTGTCCTCTTTATTATACAAATTCTGGCCATTTGTATAATAAATCACTATCCAACTTTCAACTCTATATCAAATTTAAAACAATAATATAAATGAACATGCAAATCTTTATAATAAAGAAATTTAAGTATATTTTAGATTTCTTTTCAATTTGTTAACTAAACATAAAGTTATTTCAGTTTACAGATAGGAAATAGGAAGAACAAATTTCAAATAAATATGTTTACAATAATAATGAGGCAATTTATTTCAAATTAATTTAATTAGAGCCAAAAAGAAAACTCCTATTTGGCTTTTATTCTACTTTCAAATACAATAATCTTGAAACTGTGGGCAAAATTTAATTATTAAAAGTATGGCCTAAGAGCTAATTTTAAATCTCCTTAAATCTCACATTCTAAAGAAACTAATCTATTGCTTGTTTACTCGTAGAGTTCTGAAAAACAAATAGTCAAAAAATTAAGTCTACATTTTCTGTAGGAATGTGATATAAAAATACTCGTGAAAATTTCTTTTTAAACAAGTTTATGCTAGTACTTATGCTAATTTTGTCATATATCTCAAAGTTAAAGTAATCATGACCAGTCTTATTGAGCTTTTGAATTAATTATATCTTAATTATATATTTATGAATATTTATATAACACTACATAATTATATATTGTGTATTTGAATTATTTGTACCATTTTCAGGATTAGATTGTAATATTTTAAAAGATGCTGTAAATTCTACTAATTTATATTTCCTTCTTTCAGATTTCTCGACGCCAATCGTCTGTCATCTATAACACCTTATGTATTCCAGAAACTGGAAAATTTAGAGATGTTGTAAGTTATCAGGATGGATTAAAATACGGGTTATTTTTACACCTTATGATTCTTTTACTTGATAAATATTTATTATTTCTATAGAATTAATGAGATTTCTTTTCTTTCTTGTAATGTAAATAGATTTAATCTTCGATAAATTTAGTTTATGATAAAGATGGAATTTATCTCAGTTGTAATCCAACCTTATTAATATTATGAATTCTATAACATTAAGAAAATGAAGTCTTTCCTATGTAAGAAAATGAAGTCTTTCCTATGTAACATATAGTTGAAACAAGCTATTTTTGATATAGCTATACAAATATAAATATACAATTGTAAATTAGTGATGAAGAAATTTTGTTTTAGGATATATAAAAAAATTCTGTTTTGGTAAGTTTGAAGGAATTTTTGCCGGAAAGCTTAAATTCTAAGTAAATGTTTTCAAATTTCGCAACATTTGATATATCGGTACCTTGAAAATAATAAATTAATTAGCAAACGGTGGAAAGAGCAGGTGTGAAGTTTGAAACTAACGGTAGGACAGAAATTAGATTTTTTTTTAATTATTGCATTGTACCCCAGGTGCAATACGAATACGAGACACTTAGCAAGCGCTCTATGACTGCAGGAATCCCAAAGGAACACGTTCACTTAAAAATTTGTATTCCAGATGAGATTACAATACCATCCTTCTTTACTGAACAGTTAACAGAAAAGAAAGGTAAAATATTGCAAACATATAATTAAGATTTATTCTTGAAGCTATCCTGATGTTTAGGGCTTTCTGTCGAACACCAAGATGTAGTTATGCGATACGGTAATGCAGACATATTTTGATCTCTCTCTTTCAACACAGAAACAAACAAACAATACAATACTTGTAAAATAAACTACAAATCATTGAACTCCAGCTAAATAAATATAGTGTCAACATTTGCTATATTAACTGCTTCTATTAAATTAAAAATGTTTAGCGTAGATGTACTGAATAACTCTACCGATTTCGAGGGGAAACAGGTACAGGGCCTCTTCTTCAAGGACAAAGAAATCTGCTAGACTGAAAAGCAGTCTAGTCTAGTCTGGAAATCTCCAAGTTCCAAGTTCCTCTTTAAGCCGCGATTAGCACGCAGTAATTACGTGCTGTGTTCCGGCTGTCTTGATATAGATGCTACTAAGAGCGCTGCAGGTGGGGAAATGCTTGAGCTGGGCGCTGCAGGAAGCTGAGATGTAGAAAGGGGTGTGACCAAAGTCACGTGAGCTCTGAGATGACATCTGATTGGTGTTGAAGTATTCGTCAAAAAGTAACATATATATTATACAAGAAAAATATAAAATAAAGTGCAGAATAAATAGGTGAAAAACAATATGCTAGGTTAAATAAAGATTATATACATATGTACATAGTATCAAGAAAGCTTGATTGCATGAAAATACATCTGTATAGCTGTGTGCACAGATCACGTGGGACGCCACCATCCCAAGTGCTGGCTCTGATGAATGCTTCGTTTGGTTTTTTTTAGATAGCAATTACGTAGGAAAATTCTGATTGCTATTCAGGACAAAAGCAGCAAAAGGACGGAGATGTCTGTCTTCGTCTAAGATTTCGTAATGAAATAAATTAAATAAATTGAGATGTTCACAGTCTTTAGCTTTCCTGAAGAACTTGTCATTTGTTTTGCGTAAGAAAGTATCTAGTGGCTCGATTTTTAAGTCCCTGTGGAGTACTTCGTTCCGCACAAAGTAATGAGCACTATGGAAATCTCGAAATCTCTGACTGACTGACTGACTGGCTGGTATTGCCGGTGATGCAGTCCGAAGGACTGCGTGTCCGGCTCAATCAAATAGCCGAAACGGCAGCATAACGATGAATCAATCTTCCTATAACAGCGCAAGGAGATGGCAACAGGGGGGCCAACATCACAGGCCAGACAACCAAGGATCATGGACAGAATGAGGCAGGGTGAAATGTCTTCTATTTGCGAGTACATAAACAGTGAAAGAGTAAATAATAAATCAAGGTACAATAAATAATTCAAATTTAAGGTACTTAATAAACTATGTACATTATATACAATTCAGGTGGGGAAGTTTGAGTCACAGAGGTGAGCGGCAAGCGGGCGTAAATCTCTATCTTCAATTAGAATCTCGTAATTGAATGTATTAAAGCTTTTCATATGCTCGCACATCTTGGCTTTATCGTAAAATTTTCTGTTTATTTTCTTGATGTGATTGTCCAAAGTATCCATTTTAAGATCGTGATGAAGTGTAATATTACTTACGTACATATGGGCGTTTGTGATAATACGAAGTACTTTATTTTGTATGATTTGTAATTTGTTCAAATCTTGTTTACGTACGGCTGACCAGGCCGGAGAAGCATACGTGAGTATTGGCCTGATAATGGCTGTGAATATGAGTCTTTTTCTACTCAGATCGAGTTTCGAATATCTTCCAATCAGTGGTTTTGTGCAATTAATTACATGAAAGGCCTTTTTCCTTACATGCATGATGTGATCCTTCCATGTTAATTGATTGTTAATGATTACTCCTAGATAGGAAGCCTTTTGAACAATTGGCACTGTTTCATTAAATAATGTGATAACTTCACGTATTGGCATTTTCCTGTGTTTCCTTCTTATTATTAATAGATTTGATTTTTGCGCATTTATTTTAATTCTCCACCTGGTACACCAATCTTCTATGGGTGGAATGGCAGTCTGCAGTTTACGAATTGCATGATTTGCATTCGCGGATTTCACGGCTAAAGCCGTGTCGTCCGCATAGCAGCCTAGATAAAAATTACTTGCATCAATTTGAGACTTAGGAAAATCAGCCACATATATTAAATATAATATTGGTCCTAATATAGATCCCTGTGGGACCCCAGCATTTATATATCCAATTTTTGAGTGGTCTTTACCTATGGCCACCGTGAAAGTCCTATTCTGAATAAATGAGGCAATGAGTAGTATGATTTCTCTCTCCAGATGAAAGTGTATTAATTTATATATAAGCCCCTCATGCCAGACGCGGTCAAAGGCTTTCGCCACGTCTAGCATGAGGATGGCAACATTCTGCTTTTTGTGCAGCGCATCGCCGCAAAACTCCATAAGTCTAACGAGCTGCTTTGTCGTGGAGAGCTTGCTACGGAACCCGAATTGCTCAGGTGGCAGGAAATTCAAGTGCGGTTTTAGCCTGTTAAAAATAATTCTTTCGAAAATTTTGGCAAATCCAGATAATAAACTTATTGGTCTATATCCTTCGGGCTTTGTTTTATCTTTACCGGGCTTTGGCAGTAGAATTACTTTGGCATGCTTCCATTTATCAGGGAAGTAGCTCATATTTAGACTTGCATTTATAATGTTAGTAAATTTGATGATGCAGTTTGTCGGCAGGTTCTTTATGGCAACATTACTGATCGTGTCAAAACCAGGTGCTTTTCTTCTCTTTAATCTTTTGACAATATCTTGTACCTCTGCTGGGGAAGCAAACTTAGGTAAGTTCCTGACAGTTGGGGCGTTAAGCCAATTGCGTAGATAATAACATACATTATATGTAAATTCCGTGTTTCTCGGAGAGCGATTCGGAGTGAACTGCTGCTCGAGGTGTTCTGCCAACACATGCGCCTTATCCTTGTTTGTGGTGGCTATGTGAGTGTCTGTATAAATAGGTCTATTGCACATAGGAGTGCCTTTGAGATTCTTAACAAATTTCCAAAGTGTCCCATCATTTGGGTTTAGATTTAGGATTTTTTCTTCCCACATCATATTTTTGTGTTCACTGATTTTCTGTTTAATTTGCCTGTTTATCTGATTAAGTTCTCTTTTGACCGTAGGGCTCCAAGTTAGATTCCATCTCCTTCTTAAGCGATTACGTTCTTTTAGAAGGGCTCTAATATTTAGCGGCAATCTGTTTGCCATCATATCACTACTAAATTGTCGGGAGGCGCTGTTAATAGCATCGTTAATACGTTCAGTAAATAACTCAATAGCTATATCTATGTCCTTTTTGCTTTTTAACCTTCCGATATTGGGAGGATTTACTTGTAAACTATCTTTGAATAGATTCCAATCTGTGAGTTTAATTTTCACGTCACTTTTTTCTTTGGCAACTCCAAGCGTGATCAGAACCGGTAAGTGATCAGAATTTAGTTCGTGGAGAACTTCCGAAAGCATAGGTATAGACGTGTTGGTTAAGACCAGGTCGAGAATTTCAGCTCTTTGCAAATTAATTGGGCGATATGTGCAATCAGACGGAACCTCCAGGGAAACAGGATAATTATTCAGAAAATTGTATAAGGTTTTTCCATTTTCATTGGTGTTGTGGCAACCCCATTCACGGTGTTTGGCATTAAAATCGCCACCAATTATGAATTGTGTCTGATCAGAGCATATGTCTTTTAGTATTTCTTCATTAAATTTAATCTGAGGTGGGTTGTAAAAAGCCTTAAAATATAAAGTGCCCATGAATGGTAATGAAACTGAGACTGTAACCAGCTCGTGCGAGTTATCTCTATCCTCGGAAATAAGGCATGACTGCAGTGTGTTTCTAACGTAGATTGCTACACCTCCACCCCTGTGACTCAGCCTATCACAACGATACACACGGAAACTGTTAATCCTAATGTTACATCCAGGGGAAGCATAGGTCTCTGTGATAAGAGCTATGTCCACGTCATGTTCAAGTAGGAAATTATCTAATTCTGATAGTTTACCTAGAAGGCTATTCGCGTTCCAGTTTACTATTCTGATAGGTGCCTTAGTAATAGAACTATTGGCCATTATGGTCTCCGGCTTTAGGGTTTTCTTCAATTAAAGTTTTTGCCTGTTGTAATTGTTTGGAAAGTAGAAAGCCGGAACTTTTGATTACGCTAACAAGTTCCGCTAAATCCTCGAAAACTTTTTTGGCCTCTTTCACAGTATCCGTGTACAAGCCGGTAGAGAGGGCTTGCGCAAAGGACTTGTTTTCGACGACACGACTTGCGTAAGTCTTAGTTTTCTCTTGCTTCTTCTTGGGAAATTTATCACACCCCCTAAAGTTCGCTGTATGCTCTAAAAGGCAGTTGGCGCACTTCGGGGGTTTCTCCTTGCTCTTATTGGGACAGTCATATGAATGGTGCTCTTCAGCACACCGTACACATTTTGGAGTATAATAACACCCGGCCTGGGTGTGGTGGAACCCCTGACAACGATAACATTGCAGAGGTCCCGCCCGGCCGAGGTATTCTTCAAATTTAGTGCTCAGACCACACAAATTTGTGAGGTTATAGATCTCTTTTGACTTGTCATTTTTGGGTAGGGTAATAAGGAAAAGCGGAAGGTTCGTAACCTCGCCGTTTCTCCTGCGAGTCATCTGTTTGATGGAATTGACAGTGTAATCCTTAGCTTCAAGTGCAATCTTGATATCTTCGATTTCAGTGTCTATAAAAAATCCACGTGCCACCACTTTCAGGTCCCTATCTTGAGGGAGTATAAATGAGTGGTGAGCAATATTAGCAGCTCGTAGCAGTCGGACAATTACTCTGTATTCGTCAGGGTCTCTTGCAAAAATTTTTGTGCCTTTGGGTGTATTCTTACTAATTACATCAATATTTCTTTCAAGTAGCGTGTTACGCAAATTCTGAAAGATTTTATAACTTGCTTTTACTGTAATAGGAGGAACTCTGCTTTTCCTAACAAAGTCCGCCTCGATATCATCATTTTGCTGTGAGGGGTTAGGTGTAACAGTTTCCGTTTGTTCGTCAGTTGTAGTGGTATCCATTAAATCATTTGGGTTAGAATTTAATTCATCATACTTATTTTTATTAGTCTTATTTGTGTTTACATTAGTGTTTTTACCAACAACTGAATCCTCAGATTGTGATTTACTCTGTACCTGCTGTGTATCAGAAGTATTATTGTTACTTTTTGCGGGTGCAGTATCGGTTTTGGGTAATGGTGGGAAATTACTCATGTTTTGTATATCATGATCGTATTTTGCCTTTTTGACTGTAGCCTTCACAGTACGGCTACGTACAGTCTGATCACCTCTTCGTTTTTTATGAATTTCTTCATCAGAGCTAACGTCTTGATCTCGAAATCTCGCACGCAACGGTCGTATTTATACCCTACGTCAGTAAAGCAACATGAATGTAGCGCCATCTGTCGGCAAAAGTATTAACGAAACTGAAATAGTAAATAAAGCCTTTTGAAAAGACAAAATTAACAAGACTTGGATAGCTAATTATAGTTGGAAATTTAATCGTGATTTTGACTTTGGGTTCGCAAAATTTATTCTAAAAGCTTATTCAATTGGTGAATTGGATTCTTTTAAAGCGTTTCATTTTCACAAAGATTTTTCTTATTTAGTTAATGACTTGAAGTCCAATTCAATCCTTCCTAACGCTTTTAAATTTGTGTTAACTTAGTTTTTAAGTTTTCTTAAATGACATATTAAATGAGTTTATATGAATGACTCAAGTACCTGCAGTTAAATTTCTACAAAACTTTGCCTGGAAAATTAATTTAATCTCAGTTTCGGAAAGAAACTTTCCCATTAGCTGGTTCATGTCGCGGGAGAAAGAAATCCTAAGTTTCAGCATTCTACATATCTAAAAGACTGCGTAAATATGAATTAGAGACTGAATTCCAAGGTCTTTCCGACCACTGTACTTAACTCACTCGCTGATAAAAACGTTTTTAATTTACGAAGTTAGTTTTGATCTCTTGACTTTGCCAAAAATAACAGCGCCACCTCCGCGTTAAGGTGTGATTGCAGCATAATTAAAAAAAATATCACGATTAGTCTTAAGACAATATGCTAAATCGACTACTAAAAACTCACAGTAGTTGAAGCTAGTAGCACAGTGACGATCCGTGCTTTTTTCAATCCATCTCCTTACCTCCGTCCTGGCGGATCATCACATTGTAACGAATCAAGCAAATTCAAGCGCCGTAAAAGGCAATATTTCAGCTGAGCCGGTAGCGTCATGCTTCGCGGGATAAATCAGCGGTAATTCAATATTGGTATTGGGTGGCTGTTTTCCAATCTTGCAGATTACTTTGCTTCTGATGAAGAGGGATCTGCACTTGTTTACCCTCGAAATTGATTGTAATTTTGACTAAATCTGCGCCAAACACGAGACTGTTTCTTTGCTAATATTAGATTAAGTACAGAGGCTAATCGCACATATTTTAGACGAATTTGGTAAGCGGTAATAAAAAATCGTTTGCTGCAAAAGAAGTAATTGCAATTGTACTATGTTTTTAAAAGTCAAAATTATCGTCTGTGGCTTGAAAGTTTTGTGATTATTCAAAATGGCGAATTGAACAAAGCAGTGGTTCGAAGGCTACATTGACGCTCTTTCCGAAGAGAAATATGCATACTCCGTTATCCAAAAACGATGTGAGAGTTATGGTTTTGTGATATCTAAAGCGTCGATAGGTAATATCATCAACAAGAAAGGAAAACAGCGCAAAATTGGAGCATCGAGTGGGACAAAAATTCCAAACAAGTATCGAAGGAAAAAACGGGCATCTTCGACTATTGCAAAGGTACGTTGTTTAATGTTAAAAGAAAATCCCGTCAAAGGACAGTTGCAAAATCATTAAAATGCTCGGTGTCCACTGTAAACGAAATGATAAACGTTGATTTAAATCTTAAGAGAGCGAAAAAACGCAAAGTTCATCGTCTTCTTCCAAAGCATATCGCTCGACGCAGGACACGCTGCAGAATTCTATATGAGAAACACTTATCCAAAGAAAAATGAAAAACAATTGTCACAATAGTTGAAGCAGGGGTGTATTTAAATGATTGTAACAAAAAAAAGAGCCATTTATTATCATAAAAGTGGAGAAAAAAATTTAAGTTCATGGTTCAAAGAATCGAAAGAAAGTTTTTCTAAGGGATTCATGATTGTTGCTGGTTTTTCTTATAATGGCAAGTTAAAAATAAAGAGAGTGCCAAAAAATGTCAAGATTAACTCCAAATACTATCAGGAACATATTTTATCGCCAATTGTTCTGAATGAAATACCATCGGTTTACCGGCAGTGCCATCAATCTGTGAGACTCCATCTGGACAAAGCTAGCGGTCACACATCAAAATCCACTGTAAATTTCCTAAAAGAAATGGAACAAAAACTAGTATCAAGGCCATACCCTTCACTGATATCCCTACTAAATCTCCCGATGTCTCACCTAAGGATTTTTGTGCTTTCGGACATTTAAAAACTGCATTATCCAAACGTTGTCCCAAAACCCTAACAGGACTCTGGAAAGCTGTTCGGGAGGAATGGGATAGAATATATCTTCTGACACTTCAAAAAGCATTATTATCCTGGAAATTGCGGTGTCGAAAGATAGTTCAGAATAGAGGATGTCAAACAGAACATTTAAAACACAAGAATTTTATGTAATTTAGTTTTGTGATTACAATATACATCGTCTAAAAAATGTGCGAACAGCATCTGTATGGCAAATATTTTCTGATATTTAATTAAAACTCTTAGTAAAAGCTGCAAAATATAACAAACATATTTATTTATTAAGTTTTATTTTTAATCAAAGCTATCATTGTTATTATGTGATTATTATTCTTTATACTGTAAAATGCATTTCTCTTTATATTATAACTGAGAGTGTTATAATATGTTTTCAGTTGCTTATCGTTACTTGTAAATAATTTAGTGTAAGAGACAGCGAAAATATTTTGATCAAAAATGGATAATGCTCATCATATTCAAGAATTAACTTTATTTTTAACATATATTTAATTTTGGAGTTAATTGCTTAAATATTTGACGTCTCTGTGAAAATATTACATTTTATGTGTTATGGGTTTTTGTGGCTCTTATCTATGTTTTTCAACAAGCACATTTACAGTTGCGAATATAAGCATAGACCTTTCGGAAGAATTTTTGCCTATTAAATCTCAGATCAAACAATGAAAGTGCTTCCGACGTTAATGGATGACAGCTTAAGTGGAAGTACGTTTTCTCAGTTTAGAAACAAAAGCGTAAGTCCGAATGGATTACGTTTGATGAAATATAGCTTTTATCCTGCAGATTTTCGGTAACAAAATACTGGTTTACCACAGAAAAGAGAAAATAACTTAGAAGCAGCATTCATTATTCGCTATTAAAAGAGATGTAAAATTTTTTAATAATGGAAAAACGAAGTGATGCTAATACAGCATAATCGTGAAATAATAACGTACAAGTTTTATTAAAAATCGGATGTACACATTGCATAACTTCCTCGTACGGCCTGTTAAACTATACGTATTTCTTATTACACTTCCTTTAAACTTATTTCTTGGAATTATCCTAATTTAATTAACCAACTTGTAGAGACATTAGGTTATTACGAAGCAGGAGAGGTGAAAAAGAAGCAACGCCTTCGTCGGGAATCGAACCACGGACCTCTCGGTGATGCGTCGAGCATGCAGACCACTACACCACGAAGGCATGCGAAGAAGGCGGGAGAAGTACCTTATAAACTTAATTAACTAATCGATCCCTCGAGGCAAGTTAATGATATCAAAAATAACGAATTTTTAAGTTAAGTATCCCGGTCACTTTTCGTCCTATAGGAGTAAAATTTCTAATATTTTTTTTTTTTTCATAACGACTACAAAACTATTCGAAATATAGGAATCTGCAAATCGAATTAAAATTTAGATTTCGGTTTTTGTCGAAAACTCATTTTTTTTTAAATTTGACATTGACAAAGCTTGAATATTTTTCTCATTTTAAACACTTTCATAATTGAAAGTACACTGAAAACAAAAGGCCTGTTCTATATCTCCCATTCTACTGGGCCGATTGACTATCGATTCTACGACTCAAATTATCCCAAATGGCCAACTTTTGTAAGAATCGCACGAGTAGTTTTTAAAAATTAGCTGTCACAATTTTAGCTCCTCTATGTTAAAGCAGCGGAAAGTTATAATACTTTGTTCTGCTGTAGTGAAGAGTTCAATATATAATTTCATTACTGTAGACAAGATTAAGCTGAATTTAATCGGATAGCTAGCATTGCAGTAATATCGCAATGCAAAACTCATTTAAGAGCGAAGCTAACACGGAGATATTTCAATACACCGAACTCACGCTGAACTAAACAACTCAGAAACCGATGTTCTGTCCGGTCTTATATATTTTCACTGGGCTGCCCAGAAACGTCTAGTGCCTTCCACTTCCCGAAATGACCGGAAGGCATTTGAGGGCTGGATATGGTTACAGATGCATTTGGGATCAATTACAGTTATTCAGTTACAATACCCGTTACAGTTATACGGGGCCAAAATGTCTCTCCAAATGGTCGCCATATTTGGCGACTTATGGTGATTTCTTGCTAAATTTGCAGACAAATATTAATTGCCAAAACTGTCGCCAGTTTGGCGATATCTCACTAATGTAACGAGATAGCCATAGACTTGCCTTTGTATTCTTATTTTTCAGGCACAGCATCTTCTCTTTCAAGCATTTCCGGTTACATAATACAAAAAAATACTACAATTTCTCACATAATTTCAATAAATTTATTTTCATGTGTACAAAATTTCGTAACAATATGCAAATTGCTTTCAGTTAAATTAAGAGTTTTATGTTATTTTATTTTTGTTCTTTGTAGATCGATTTCGCGTAATGAGCTGCAAAGTGTGAAAATGACGTACTGGGTGGGTCTTCGGAAGCTTAAGAGTTTGTAAGTATTACTTCTTAATTCTCCTTAGAGAAGTTCTAAAAAGCGACGCGTCGCTTTTTTTAATTTACAGGATTGTTGATTAAAAATGTGGGCTTCTTTTTATGTATTCGATTTCATCTGTACATGTGTGTCTGTTAATACAAAATAATTAAGATTACCCATTTATAAGATAAATAAAATTTTAATATAAAAATATATAGTGCTTTTCCTCGATGGCTGTGCTAATTACGTTTCATAAGTTTATACAGAATACCGAAACATAAACTCATTGCCTTTACGGCATAGGATTTTGATTAAAAAATTTCTAATTAGAAACTACGTCTTATTTTTAATTAAATGATGATCATATGTAATTCATAATTTGATAATAATAATATTGATGGCATTAAACAATTAAATCACGAAAGAATAAAGTAACTGATAGGTTTCCTAATACCTTTTTTGTTTTGGTTTTGTTAAAATTGATACACAGTATTCTTTGGTAAAATTTTAGTACATGGTACGGCCTTGGCGCGATTTTAAAAATTTTCGTCAGCGCCAAAATGAAGTCTTTATTGCTCATTATAAACAAAATTACCGCTATCAAGGCTAAACCCGAATGTCGCCAAAAGTCACTAAATCCCATGTATAACGTATAGTAGGATTAAGCCTATTCTTTTTTAGCGCTAATCGAGAAATGCAATGTAGAGTATTTGGTGAAAATTCACATTACTGTTTCAGTCGAATTAAGTAAATAATAAAATCTCCGTCAGAGAGGATCACATTTGGTTGTTTAGCATTTCATTTTTTTAGTAAATAAATCAGCTGCTCTGCAAGCTAAATGTACATATGAAATGATTCTGTAACTGTCAAACCATGCAATTTAAAGAGCAAAATGTATTTAATAGCCATTTTTCGTAAAAAAAAGTAATTAGCACAAAAAAATTAAACTTCATAAAAGTAATTCAAAGTGATAACGTAAATTAATTTAAACATGGACAAATAGAAGATACGCTTACGAATGTTACTGGAAAAAAATAATTAAGTGTGTAGCGTTGTTTTACCAGCTAGCTGAAAATTGTAAGTAACTGACAAAATGTAAATATGAAAATAAACTTTGTATATTTAACAAAATAAATTTAAATAAACACAAATAATTCATAAAAGAATTACAAGACAAAATTAAAGTAATGTAAAGAAATTTGCTTCGGGAGAAGAGGAATAAATAGTATGTCCGTGTAAAAATTCACCGAAAATCGAACTAACGGTAGGGCTTATAGTTTTTTTCTAATTGCCCGCTAGGGTGGCGCTGCAGAATTTAAAGGTTGTTTTCTACCGTTTGGTTACACGGTCACTTTATTGTCAAGTTTTCGTGAGCTCCAAATGCAAATTATATGCACATTCATTTAGTTTTCGATAGCTTGCTTATTGCTTTAACGAGGTAAATACAAATTATACAGGGCAAACTCTAACTTGCAATTGTCCTTTACTTTTCCTTTTTAATTTTTCTATTTTACCTTTCTGTGAAACAATAGTAATAGTAATTGTTTATAATAAACCTCTGTATTATTCTTATATAAAGTTCTGACGCAGATAACTTATGTAAGGCTTCAGCGCCTAACAGGTTTAGAAGTTTAGCTATTAGCCAATTAAGACAAAGTAAACCGAAACTAAGTTATTTGGGAATTATAACTCGAAACAGTTTCAACTGAACTGTCATCTTACGCACGTCACATTCCCTTGCTTCGTTTCTTGCTAACTACACTCGTTGCGTTCTTCAAAAATGTAAAACTTTCTAGAGCAACCACATTCACTGTTGCCACTTTATTACTGTTGGCTTAAAGATGTTTGTCAACGACAATAAAAAGGAATATTAAAATCGTACGTGATTGCAAAGATGTCTTTATGCTTCAACACGCCATTAGGATTTAATATATATATATATAATAAAGTAGTCAAAAGTGCTTTTTAAAAAAAACGATAGAACAAATAAGACTAATATGTATCAAATCATACATATATATATATATATATATATCATGCTTAGATGCATGTCGGAAAAAATTAGAAATATTGGATTAAAATTTAAGACAAAAAAAAGAATTTTAAATTTGCAAAGCTTATCAAAGAATGAAATGCTTCAACTTTAACAATATTGAAATTAGTTTTGGAAAAGAATGCGTATGAATTTTTTAAGTAAAAAACCATCATTTTTTGACGCCTTTGTTTGGATTAATTTTAAATTTAAAATTATTTTTAAGCATTCATTTTAAGGATGATAAACTTCTTTCTTAGTTTAGAGAAAACGTCAGAAGTTCCAAGTTTTCGTAGATTCTCATTTTCAAATAAAAAAATTCATTGATTATTTCTTTATTTTAAGAATCAAAAACAAAACTATCAACCTTACGGTTTTTAATCCCGGCATTATGGAAGAGGGCTTTATAATATTTTTTGTCGCATGAATTCGTAATATTTTTTCAACATAATCTTATAGTTGCATTGAAACTTTTATGAGATATTTATGAGATGTTTGCGACAAATATATACGTAACTTATGAAAGTATAAAATCTTTTTCTTTATTGCTAATTTTTCATTTTAGATCTTTATCCCAAAATTTCATCACAAAACTCGACACGACGTCGTTTGGAAATATCAGCACACTGCACAAATTGTGAGTATTACGAGTTTGATTATTGGTTTTTCAATTACCGATACGTTTTATAATGAAATAACACCATATGTAGTCCACTTTGGGTCACAGACTTTGTACTTTTAAAAAACAAATTTTTTTTTTTAAATCTGAAACCTTTCAGATTTTATATTACGCCGAAAGGAGTATTGCTTAAAAGTTTTTGTGTTACCTTTATTTATTAAATATCATGTTCTTTGTACTTAAAATCAACAGCAGTAGCACAAAATAATTTTAAAAAGAGCATAGCTTTAAAATTTCCGATACACAGTGTCACGCGCTGGAGATAAAAAAAATGTTTCTTACAATGTTGCCATTGCTCACTTTGAAATCTTTGAGTTTGTTAACCAAAAATTCGGTAAAGTTTAAAATATGAAATTGATAATAAAACAAATTCCAAATTTGGGATTCCAGATGCCCATATTCGAGTTCAGGACTACGTTACTCAAAATTTGATGCCTCTATGTACCGTTGCTTTTTCACGGTGCAAGAAACATACATACATTCGTGCAGACTTTTCATTAGTTAATTTCTTTAAATACTATGCAGGGCTCTAATATTTGGTGGCAAGAATTTGAAAAGTGAAACGTCGTTTTATAGTGAACCACTCAAAATGCCAAAACATAGCCCTTCCGGGCAAATTGCTCCTTTGGGGCTAAAAATATATATTTACAATGCATATATCTCCATCATATTTAGTTTGAAATTTCCTCAATAAGAGTAGATTACATCTGCCACGCTCTAAATCTTTCAGTTTTAGAGTTTAAAGATAATATCCGGGACTACTTAATTGTAAATACACTCACGTTTGTGAAAATTGCAACACCATGAAGGACTTACGCGAGTGAGCTGAAATTTTCAGGAAATGCAAAGTAGCGCATGATATGCAAATGATTAGAATTGCAAATCCGTAGCGCATGCGTATGCTGAGCAGCGCCCTCTGAACGGCTGATGGATCCGAATAAATAGACGGCTGTAGCGAGGCGTGTATGGTTATCGGTGGTTATCTGCTAGTGGTAAACGTTAACTCAATCTGTACTTATGCCTCGTCGACGAAAGAGAGCGAGATTTGAACAACTTACAGAGTTTGAACGAGGGAGAATCATCGGCCTTCGTGAAGCTGGATTGTCGTATCGTGCAGTAGCCTCTCGTGTGCAGCGTAACAGCAGCACAGTGATGCGCGTTTGGAAGCAGTGGACGGACGAGTGTCGGACAACTCGGAAATCCGGGAGTGGACCCCGAAATGTGACGTCAGCTCGCGATGATAGACACCTGGTCCGCATGGCGCGGACGGACCGTACAGCTTCCTCTAGACAATTGGCAGCACTGTGGTCAATAGCTACAGGTGTTTCATTGTGTGCTTCATCAATTCGTAGACGTCTGCTGCAGTGTGGACTGCGCGCACGGACTCCTTTATACAGGATCCCCCTAACGCACGACCATCGCCGCCTGCGGCTACAATGGGCCAATCAGCATAGAGACTGGCGTGCTGATTGGCAGCATGTCGTGTTTTCTGACGAATCCCGCTTTAATTTGTGGTACCATGATGGCCGCATTCGTGTCAGACGCTATGCCGGTGAACGCCACCTTCCGGAGTGCATTATCGAACGCCACAGTGGACGAACACCCGGAGTTATGGTCTGGGGCGCCATAGCATATCATAGACGATCTCAATTGCTACGAATTGTGGGCAATCTGAACAGCAACCGGTATATCCGTGAAGTTCTACAGCCCGAAGCTGTTCCCTTCCTTCAAAGCTTGCCAGGCGCTGTATTTCAACAGGACAATGCCCGCCCTCATACTGCTCGGATTGTTAAATCCTTCTTTGCAGCGCAGCAGGTACAGCTTCTTCCTTGGCCTGCGTGTTCCCCGGATATGTCGCCAATTGAACATGTGTGGGATGTCATTGGTCGGCGTCTTGCTCGTGATCCTCGTCCTGTTGCGTCTGCAGACGAACTTTGGGTACGCGTACAAACGATATGGAATGCTCTTCCTCAGTCAGACATTCAAACTTTGTTTGACTCCATGCCACGTCGTGTAGCAGCACTTATTGCGGCGCGTGGTGGCCACACAAAATACTGATTCTGATCTCTTGTTCTTGTTTGTTTGCTTTGAACATTTAATCATTTATTTGTACCACTACCACTCAACTGTGTATTAAATTGCATTCAATTATGACGATTCCTTCTTGGTGTTGCAATTTTCACAAACGTGAGTGTAGTTTTGGCAAGATTTATTTATGCAGCGCAACTAACTATAACAGGTAAGCATATTGAAGATCATAATGTAGATGCTTCATTATTGAGTCATACTATTTTAACGATTCATTGTACTCCTGATTACTCGACATCCGAAGGTACAATGTGTTTTTTTATCCTGATACATCGGGTAAACCTGATAAGCGATTTATTATCTTAAGAGGAGCTGATATTGACGACCCTAAACTATCTAATGTAATAAATCATATAAAATTGAATGAAGATTGTAATGAAGGATTTTTTAAGGGATGGGTTATTACGATAAATGGTAATAGCTTGATATAACAGCAGAATTGTTTTTTTGTAAATAGTAGTTGATTTCATCAACATTTATCCAAAAAAAAAAAAAAAAAAAAAAAAAACTTCTGTTTCACAAAGTGGACTACGTATGATGCTTGCTTATAAATATTTCCTCCTTTTTATGGCATTTTAAGACATTCTCAAAACACAGTAATTTAAAATTCTTGAAATTCGTATTTTAATCTTTTTAGTATTAATGTTTCGTCTTTTTCTAATCTTTTTCAGTGTCGTAATTTCGTATATATAAGATTACCTTAAACTGCTATGTTAATAAAAAGGTTGAAATTAGGCTGTTTTTTTTGTAAATATTTTAGTCTTTTTTAACATAAATTTGGAAATGACATAAATTTAATAGCCTAAATTATTGAGTTTTGACGGTGTCTTAAAATATCATAAAAGGGGGGAAATGTTTATAGGTAGCATATGTAATCTACTCTGAGAAATAGACCTTTTTCATATAAAAAGTCTGTATCACAATGTAGACTACATATACTGCTTAAAATGAATAGCAATAATTTGATTGTGCGGTAACCTGTATGTCTCTAAGAGAATAAGCAATTCGAAATTTATGTAAACGAGTTTATGAGCATTTTGTGCTATTTTAGTTTTATACAATTTATATAAATGATTATAACAGATGCCATAAATATTGAATATTACTGCCATAATATTTCTTGTTAACTTTCAAAAATAAGTAATTGATACTAATCTTGCTTCAGTTACATTTAATTTTGAAGCTATGTTCGTGTTTATATAATGTATCACAGAACTTCTTACATTACACATATGATGTATTATTTTTCAGAGACCTGCATGCAAATAAAATAAGAATAATTGACGCAGATGCATTTCTCGGGCTGTCTAATTTGGAATCGCTGTAAGTTCTTTAATTTGTGTACATCATGTTAATGTGTTAATACCTGTTTAACCGAAATATATACACTGCTGGCCACCCAAATTGCAACACCAAGAAAGACAAGATATATTACATCAAAATTTATTTAGTAGATAACTTGTTGATTAAGTATCAAATGGTTAAATTTATAGACTTCTGTGAAGTGTGGTTTCTTCCAGAATCAGTAGCCAGAGTAGCCGCCATTGTTGGAGATCACCGCTGCCATAGGCCTCGGCATTGCTTCAAAGAGACTTTGGATGTGTTCTTGGAGTACAGCAGACGAATCAGCTTCCACACGTGTTCTGGTATGGCAGCTTGGGATGTAATCTGGGTCAATCGTTCAGCAACCATGGACCACATGTTTTCTATCGGCGAAAGATCCGGAGAGCGAGCCGGCCAGGGAAGCAATTCAATCTGGCGATTGACGAAGAACCCTTGGACAATGCGTGCCACGTGTGGTCGCGTATTATCCTGTTGAAATATGGCTGTGGGCAAGCCCTGAATGTAAGGAAGGACAACTGACTCCAACACCTCGGAGATGTAGCTCTGGCTGTTGAAAGTACCGGCAATGCATACTAGAGGAGTGCGAGAGTGATATCCAATTCCGCCCCATACCATAATATCCCGTGAAGGACAAATGTGGCGGTGCATAACGCAGCTGCTCAGCATCCTTTCTCCACGGTGTCTCCAGACTCGAAACCGACCATCGTGGTGTTCCAGATAGAAGCGTAATTCGTCAGTAAAGACAATTTCATTCTATTCTGCCGTCCACATCCTCCTTTCATCTTACCATTGGCGACGGAGACGTCTGTGGTTCTGCGTCAAGGGTAGACGAAGCAATGAACGTCTTAAGGGCAGACCACTCTGCTGTAAACGGCGTCGAATGGTACGCGCAGCCACTGACTGATGCGTTACAGACTGAATGTGCTGTGCTATGATTTGTGATGTGACTGAGCGATCCGTCACTGCCATGCGCACAATGTTCTTGTCATCACGTGATGTGTTGCACTGAGGTGGATGCGATCGAACACGTCGGTCCGTCGTACCCTCCTGCATCCAACGGTCACATATATGCATCACAGTTGCTTGGTTTCGTCCAACACGACTACCGATTTCTCTGAAAGATAATCCACATTCTCAGTAGGACACTATTCTTCCTCTGTCGAACTCGCATACTTGATCAAACGATGATCGCCGTTTACTACGAGGCATAATTGGTCGTTTTTCTGAAAAAAAAAACCACAAGAAAAACACACACAATTGCCGAACTTGAAATTGTCGAAAACTAAAATCCTTAAATAGCGCTCTGAAGTTGCGCCACAGGCGCACGTGATGTGCGTCTGCGCTGAAATTTCTAATCATTTGCATATCTCACCTTCGCTAATGCATGTTGTAAATTTCATGTTATTTGCATGCTTCCTTCAGGGTGTTGCATTTACGGTGGCCAGCAATGTATACATAATTTTGCTACCGCGTAAGAGAAGAAACTTGTTTCTGTTTGTTTTTAGTCATGTAACAATATTTACCCATTAGCATATTTTGTAAGTGCGCATCTTTATCCACACCGAGGGAGTGGTTTCTAGAATGGATCAATGGGCTTCCAGTAATATGTTTGTCATTCTGTTCCAGTAATATTTCACATAACCTTCCTTCGCGGTGCTTTAAGTAAGATGGTGAAAATGTTTTACAATGCGTACAAAGTAATCAAAGCAGCATAAAAATTTTCACTGCGAAGTTAGATCAAATATAAGCAGAACTATATATGTACATGTATAATAAATAGTAGAAGTCCTAGCATATTTTACAGCAGTCTAGGTGAATAATAAAAGCCAATGCACAGTTTTCTTCAAAGTTACTACACATTTAGTGTGCTAAATTAATATTAATAACTGTTCACCCTTAAATGTATTGCTGTACAAGAAATACTCTCCAGACAGAATGCATTTATCATATTCAGAACGAATGTATTTAATTTATTCTCTACGTTTCCTAAGTTTTACATAACTTTTAATGTTAACAATAGATAAAATCAGATCATTCACAATACGTATTTTGAATCTTACACTTTCAAAATCAAAGGAATGCATGCATTGAGTTAAGAAAATACTAGATTCCATGTAACACGTCATGTAATTCCTAGTTCAATAAAAATATTATATACTTGAACTCTCTTTATCCACGGAATTTGTAAATGCATAATATTCGAGGCTAATTGTAGCTTAAGTTATTTTCTCGATATAAAGAACGATAATATGCTGTGGACATTAATCCGAATATCAGTGTGTGTGAAGATTCGCGAAAGTGAAATGTTAGCGATTAAATAAACTTATAAATGAAAACACTACGAGATTTTCTACTAAAATGATAGCAGCATTTATACGCATTACATTTATAATTGTGAAATAAATGCAAAGTAAAACGTGAACAACAGCATGCACTCATATACACAGTTTCAAACATTCAGCATCACAAGAGCAATAGAAGTTCATTGGTCCATTTTTAAACCGCTCCCTCGGTGGCGATACTGATGTGCAATTGTGAATGATACTGCCCGTTATATTGATGGGGCGAAGAATATATTTAATCCTATTAATATGGATTCTCAAATAAATAAGTTTTAAATAAAATTTCAAAACCTGATAAGAATGATGCGGCTCGTATTCTGGAAAGGAATGAACATACAAATTTACAAGATTATTAAAAATTAATTATTATTAACTTAACTGTGAAACAAAAACATTTTGTCTTAAATATTAAGAATGACAATGACATTCAACTATTCAAATGCGTTAATTTATTTAAAAGTATGAAATGCTTAATATTTAAACATATTGCTATTATTAATAATAGAAGTTTTACTTATCAACATTGAAAATTCAAAGACAACCGAATAAAGATGGATGATTCTGTAACAATTTACAGATTTTTGCATCTTAGAATACTTCTAACCCATAAAGCAGTTCTGATAAAGAGTAATTCCATTTTTCTTTGAAGTGGTAATACGTACAATTAAATAAAATATAAATGCGATTTAACAATGTTAATTTAATATAAAAATTGTTTTTGAAGTTACAGTTTAACTTGACAAAATATCTTACATCATAATAGAATAACAGTTAGCATTAGAAAAACTGTAAGATATTTTCAAAAAATGAAAAAAATTGGTAATTTACTGAAAACGCTTTTATTTGTTGCTCTAGTTCTAAGAGTTCATTGTCCTAGAAACAAATATGTCTTGGTGATTTATCCTGTTGTTTGCCATTTAGGTGTTTCACTTTCAGCACTTATATTTATGCTTTAAGCCAAGTGAATTAATAAGTGTAAGATTTCTCCGAGGAGTTTAAATATTCAACACATTCATGAACATAAATTGATTAACTGTATTCAAATCAGTCACTCTCAGGTGTTTAAAGTGAAATAGCATTTAATAAAATATTTGAGTATTAATTTTAGCACAGTTTTCTCATTGTATCTGATCAGTTGTAATGGATTAAATTTTTACTGGTTTAATTATATTTTTCAGAAACCTCAAAATGAATGAGTTGAAAAAGACAACCAAAGCGGTTTTTGAGCCCTTGGTTTCCCTGGAGTATATGTAAGAATCACACCTTTTTTTTTAAAATCACATTTAAACAAAATAGTATATATAACAATTGCATTGAAGTTCAGATTGTGAATAAATAATTTAATATTATTCCTTTATCCTCTTGCTTTCAAGCTGTTTTCCTGAAGGCCATAAATACACATACAGGTTATTTTTTCTTTAACTACAATCCATATTTTTTCATAACACTTTTTAAACTATTAAGTTTTTACTTCACATAAGCTCATTAATGACGAAATGCTATTTGATATTCATTTAGAGGACTTGTAAGGTTTATCCTCAGTTTTTAACAGTTATCTTTAGTTGAAGCTACTTTCCTGTTCCTTCTAATTTCAGCTTACACTTTCTTACCCGAATGTGTTTTTAGAATCTCGTTTAATGCAAATGAGTAGTATTTAAGTCGAAGTTCCACTGTCTTCGCGGGAGAGAACGTCGAGAGTTTCTGACTAGCGCGCGTTTACCTTTTGCCCACGACTCTTTCTAAGCTGTTACTACACTCGGCCGTATTACAAGCTCTTGATAGCTTCGCTAGCGTATTCGACATTGACGGGCCAACTGCGTAGAATTTTGATAGCTTCGACTATATCTCTTTACTGAAGCATTAGTTAAGTTTTAGTTCTTATTATTTTGCGTTCAAGCCCAAGTGGAGGCTTTGCTGTACGCCCTGAGAAAGGAGCCAACTGTTCATTCTTATTTTGAGTGATAAAAAGTAATTAACCCTTCTTGAGTTTACGCCTCTGTTCCTGAACTAAAGCGATTATTCACTTAGCTGTTCACGAGGTTCCTACACTTTTAGCTGTTAGATAAAAGGATGGAACCCCACAAACTCCTATATTTCTTTTTATTATTTCGCTTTTCTATAAGTTTATTATTGCTTATTTCCAGTTTATAAATTTATTTTAGTACAAAACTATGTTAGATATATGTATATACATTTTATGCTGCGTGTCTGGTTTTCGTTTGTATAACGTAAGCTGCTAACGTTTCTAAAAGCTTCGGTTTTGTCCTATGTCCTAGATCTCCCACACTTTTTTCCCTACCATTAACCTCTCGAGAGGACTCTCCGCATGTTTAGAGTGCCCCCAGGCTGGCCAGACATTATATATTTACAAACACCCATGCCTTCTCCGGCGATACGGTAGTCAGCATCGCTAACCATTGTCCCGGTTGGGCGGCTCAAGGAGCAAGGAGCACTGCATGAAACAACAAAGCCGCTCTTTGGAGCTTTGCCGTCCCATGCCATAATATTAATTATATTTTAAATTTTAGACTTTCAGCTAATATTCTATGAACTGTAGTTTATCTTAATGTGTACAAAACACTTCCAATAATGTATAATAATAAATTCGAATATTCAAAAGGATTGGACTTGTTTTAAATTAGCAAAATTTAGCACCGTGCGTCGATATATGTACCAAATGAAAAAGGAAATTTTCGAATTTAGCCTGTTACAAAGAGATAGCATTACTGAGACTCTGCCAAAGAGTTTTGGAAGAAAATGACGACTGCCCAACAGAAGGCTTACTTCTTACTACAGTTTTTCATATTTCATTCTGTTAGCAATCTTAGATTTAATTTTAATTGACGATACAGAATTTAATCATAACTAAGAAAGGCATTCGTGCATCATAAAGGAACCCATTTTCCGAGAGAGACTTGTCGTTTTGAAAAGTGTCGTCAGTAGCTTTAAACCCTGATACAACATATGTACATATATGCATATTTTACACAATTGTTTGGATATTTAAAACGGTTATTAAACGCTTTTTATATTACGCTGGTGGATAGAATTAAGAGATGGAACACTTTTTACCATATCTCGAGAAATACTGGATAGAAATAAATGAAATTAACTATGGATAGAGCTAATTGTATGACAATATAATGTATAAAAAACAACAATGAAAATGCCGTTCATTATCATGAGTTATAGCCAAGAATCCAATGTTGTTCACACCTGAGGTTGAATGATGGGAGTGAAAATGTGGCTAGAATGGTGTGTGGTCACCTCTGACAGACAGACAGCATGCACAATGCGTAGCCATGCTGTTAACAAGAGAGTTCAGGAGTGTCTGTGGAAGTCACATCCACTCCTCCATCAGAGCAGTTTTTAAACTCCTGAATGGTTCTGGGTGGGGTTGACGTATTGCAATAGTCCTCTCAGGAGCATCCCAAGCATATTCAATAGGTTAGGGTCAGGAGATTTGGCTGGCCAATCCTTTCGGTGAATGTCCTCGCTTTCCAGGAAATTATCAACCAGGTAGGCTCTATGTGGTCGTGCAGTTGTCCATAAAAATGAACTCAGGGTCAGCAGCTCCCTAAGTGACACATAGGGCTCTAGGATTTCCTGCCTGTACCTCTGGGTATTCACGGAAGCGCAGTGTCAAACACATAGAGTGGTGTGCGGGTATCTTGCATGATCTCTGCCTAGACCGTCACTCCTCCACCACCACAATGGTCCCTTTCCATGATGTTGCTGGGATGGCATCGGATTCCAGGTTCCCTCCATATCAATAATCACCGATAATCAGGTTGTAGACTGAATATGGACTCATTCATGACCAGAACATTAGCCCACTGAAGCTGTGTCCACTGTTGGTGTTGTATGTACTATTGTAAACCTTCTCTTTTGTGGAAGGGAGTAAGTGGGATGAAATTAGCGGGCTTTTTGGCATACAGTCCTGTCTCATGGAGACTTCTGGCAAGTGTCTCCCTTGAAACTGATATTTCTGTGGCAGTAGCAAGGTCGCAAGACGGTTGTGTGGCTGTAGACGTCCATTGGAGCTTGGCAGAAAGTACCAAATACCGGTCTTCATTGGTCGTTGGGGTTCTCGGGCGACCTTTTTCTGGTCTTTTTTACTCTGTTCCGCTGATTTTAAACTGATGCCACAAATTAATGATGACAATTGGTGTTACATCCAGTTCTTTTTCAACCTGAGCTTGAGAGTGCCCTGCCTCAAGCCTACTCACGATTCTCCATCTCGTACCTTTGTCTAACTGATGATGTGTACTCATTTCAGCTAAAAACAGCAATATTATTCAAGAAATATAATAAAAGTCACTAGTGTGATGGAGAGCGGAATGAATTGAGCAGCTGGACGCGGACTTTTATATCTCCTGCTGGCGTAGCGATGCACATAGGAACACATAAACTCATCTCAGCGCTACTAGCGCCACAGTGATTTTATATGGTCGCCATCTGTCCAGGTTTTGTCTGATATTTTAGGAGGAATGTGGGAAAATGTTTTCCATCTCTTAATTTTGTCCACCAGTATATTTGAATTATTAAACTGATCAAAGTTACTGCTGACACTTTCGACGAGCTTGTCTCGGGACAAAAGATAAAGGGTTTAAAACTCATTGTTTTTCTTTTTGCCGCATTGAGATATTTTTAATTATTATTATAAAATTTTATTTAAATATAAATAAACTAGTTATTTTAATGAAAAAGCTTTGTCAGAATGTTTATAGTTTATTACATTATACATATATTAACAATGCAATGGAGCACTAATATACAGTTTCTAAAGAGAGATACTATATGATCATAATCAGAAAATGTTCTTATCCTGTCAGAGGATTAAATTAAATTAGTTGTACGTCATTTGCAGTGGGAACTCGAATTATGAACAAATTACCTGAACAAAAAAGGTCAAGGATGCCGAATGATGTCTCGAGTTGTGAACAAGCAATAAATGATTTTCAGATGTGTTTTGAAGTAATCTTTGACGCCGAATTAACACCCAGGGACTTCCAGAAACATCATTTTAATATTTTTCATTACTTAGCTTTGACGAATTAAGCCACGCTCAAATGATTTACAAAAGCACGAATTCGGCTTGGAAGAAATCATGACCAAGTTGTGTTGCAGGCAGAGATTTTGAAGGTTTTGATACAGGACAACATTTCCACCTCCGTTTTGTATGATATTATGCAGCTAGAAAAAACCATTGTCTTGAAAGTTAGCTTCGAAGACAAGGAAGAGTTATTAGATGACCATTCAAAATGAATTCAACGAGAAAGAACTAAAACATTTTCAGAAGCAGCAACAAAAGATGATTGTTGAGGAAGTGTTTTAAGATGAAGAAGAACAAAGGAACACGATTCTAGTTCTTTTACTAGCAAAAATTTCGTAAAATGGGACATAACGCTTTTTTTTGGTTTAACAATATTACCCTGAAGAAGTTATAGCAAGCTACACACATAAGCATTTTCAGTGACAATGTCATGCATCATTTCGGAAACATTTTTAAACGTAGACGAAAACTAATTATATCAGACAAATTTTGAGTGAATCATAACCCTGGTGACTCTCAAGCAGAATCAAATGGTGCTAAAAGATTAAAAAAATAAACGAAGATGCTCCAACAAGACAGTTATCTGATGTTTTCATTGAAGAAAACTCATATATAAACAATAAGATCTCTTCTTTTTCGATAGGTATTGAAATAGACCTATGGGAAAATAATGGCGGAACGATTTTAACTAAACGTTGGATATTCGGGAACATACGATATGAAACCGCAGTGCTTTCAGGTTGAAGCCTCCTAACATTCCTGACATGATAAGTGCTAAAACAGTTTTGAAAATATGTTATTTGGATTCCTGTCTCGCTTAATTTATGCGGCACAAGTATAGGACAACTATGAAACTTGTTTCGAAACTGTTCTATGAGCATTTGCAGTTTAAAATTTCTTGCACACGGCAGTGTATACATAAGCGCCCTCTTAACGAACTAGATGCCTCAGAGGTCCATATGTTAAATCTTACATTGTTGCATTAAATTAGTTTAATGCAACAGTTTAAAATAATAGGTCCACAAATATATTATTAATAGAGCATTATTGAATTTTTTGAGCGACTTTTACGTAATGCTATAATATTAAATATTACTCATATCTCATACCTCTCTTTACAGCTACTTCGACGACTTTCATTTGTGTTCTTTGGCGCTGCATGTACGAGTCTGTGAGCCACGTGGAGACGGCATTAGTAGCATTGCCCATTTACTGGACAGCCTAGTGCTGCGGGTCAGCGTATGGCTGGTGGCCGTGGTGGCAGGTTTGGGCAACATCGCTGTCCTGGTAGGTCGTTTCCTCTTCGCCGAGCCCAATGAAGTGCATTCATTCTACATCAAAAACTTGTCACTAGCGGACTTGCTCATGTCTGTCTACCTGTTTATCATCGCCGCATATGACCTCGTTTTCCGAGGGCAATATATCCATCATGAGACGATGTGGAGACACAGCTGGCAATGTAACCTTTGTGGATTTCTTTCCACATTAAGTAGCGAGTCGTCGATTCTGATACTCGCTGTCATCACAACGGACAGGTAAGTTTGGATTTAATCTATACTGTCACTTTCTTATCTTTGTTAAAGTTATTTAGTTTGCAAGAAGAAAAAGGAAATTTTAGACTGGTAATATGCGAATACATTATATTGATTTTCTATTTATTAAAAAAATTACTGCTTAATTTTAGAAGTGCCTATCAGTCTAATATTGCTTACTGGTGCTCATTTCATTTAGCAAAGCGAAATGTTTTAACACTTTAAGCTCAGAAGTTAATTTTTGTATCCCTGTATTAAGTCTATATAATCAAATAATGACAATTTTCCCATAACATCATAAAATTTTGTGAAAAGGTGAAAATGTAAATAATTAGTACAACGATTTCTAGAATATTTCTGACAAATTCAAGGTGCCTCATTCGCTTTTAAATTATAAGAAAACTATAAATAAAAAGGGTGGTTAATGATTTAGAGTTATGTCAAATATCGAAAGAAGAATCTATTATAGGATAAAAATTTCTGTCACTGCAGTATTACGTATTATAGCGATTTGTTTTTGAGTGACTTTTATTTCTTTTGTATAATAATAGTTATTACAGATAATGTGGTTTGCAGGTTAATTATGAATGAATATTTTATTAAATTTGTGTAAGCGTAGTGAAAGGAAAGTTATGAATGAGATACACTTTCGTATGACAGCGGCCACCGCTTAGGTCTTAAGTGCTACTGTGTCCGAAAATAAAATAATTTGCACGTGTTAAGAATTTGGCGATTAAGTTCGCCTATTTTTGCGGTTAACCGTGGTGACCTTTTTAATGAAAACATATTTAAAAAGCATATGAATTGGCTATTAGCTGGCAATGTATTGTACTATCACTGTTACCCTAAACATCAAGTGAGTTTCGAGAATAAATATTAGGAGGCTAAATTTATGGCAGCTTATAATATCTAAAGAGTTGATTTGCATGAGAAGGATCAGCAGTAAATTTGAAAAACAAAATAGCCAAAATGGATGGATTTTTATGACAGAAAAAGTGGCATTCAGTTTGATAGTTAAATTTAAAATAATAGGTCTACGAATATTTTGTTTTTATGTTGTGCAAAATTGTGATAAGATTTATTTAATTTTCACCAGTTTGAACCTGCTTTCTAAAAGATGTTAATCTTCTGAAAAAAATCTAGGATGTTTTAAATCACGATATGTCTAAATGTTGAAGTAAATATTATTCAACAGTGACTTCATTTGTAATTGCCTATAAAAGAAAGTTTCTCGAACACAAAACAAAACTCTCTTGAAGTAGAAAAGCTTAGACTTCAATTAATAAATAGTTAAGTAAGCAGCATAACATCGTCGAACACTTCTACATTGCCTGTTACCAATAGCCCAAACTTTCCGTCGATGTTCAGGTATCTCGAATTACCAATTATTGAATAGCAGAAATGCGAATTAGTACATCATCGATACCTTAAGATTTATGTATTAGCTAACTCTATAAATGCATGTGAAGATTATTTTCCATGGCATAAAATGTGTTTTATGGGAGGCTAGCTAATTTTTTTCCCTTTCATACTTTAAGATAATGCATATAAATATTTATTGAAGAAGACCGCGTTATACATATTGCTCTATAAAGACCTTTAAATCTAGTATTCATTACTGTAACATATTATAATAAATAAAATATAATTCTTAAGTATTTAACAAAGATCCTGTTGTCAAATTTCTTAAGGATCTGCATTAACAGGATCGCTGTTTGGAATGTAAACGTTTTATAAAAATGCATATTTCATAAATTATATAATAAAATGTTTAAAATTTTAAGTGCCTTGGCATTAAACATACGTATTGCACTTCTGTGTAAGTAACTGCTTAAGATTTTTTATTAATTTACAAGTTCCTCTAATTTATTTTTAGGTATATGTCTATCATTCATCCACTCTCGGTGAAAAAGCGCACTCTGCAATCGGCATCAGCAGCTATGGCCACAGCATGGGGTGTCGCGGTTTTGTTTTCGGTTTTGCCACTTTTGAACATTGAATACTTTGGCGACGAGTTTTATGGCAACAATGGAGTCTGCTTACCTCTGCACATACACGATCCTTTTGGACAGGTAAACTGTTCAATGAAAATGCAAATGAAATGTTTTATCGTGATCGTTTCATCGTACTATAACTAACGCCTTTTTTCCACTCTGATTTCAGTCTTGGGAATATTCGACGTTCATCTTCTGTGGTCTCAACTTCGCCGCTTTTTTGTTCATCATGTTTGCGTACATTTCCATGTTCTTTACGATATCCCACTCCAAGATTGGACTGCGATGCACCCAACAACAACAGGACCGCAATATAGCGAAGAGATTTGCGTTCATTGTGGCCACCGACTTTTTGTGTTGGGTTCCTATTGTGTTCATAAAAGTCATTGCTATGGGAGGTAAGAAAGTGCTTAACATGTGTAGCTTTAAAAATGTATGCCTATGAACACTTTATGAAGTGGAATAAAATAATGAATAAAGGTTTTGTTTATATCATATTTCTGTCTTTTCCCATTTATCATTTGGAGTCAAAACTGTTGCTTTCTCTTTCCTGCAATAACGAATGATTAGTGAATAACATATTCGAATGATGAATACTATATTCATCTCTAAAGCTGAAGTTAACACAAAATTCTTTTATCATTCACTGATGTATTCCAAAATTAAAAGTTAAAAATCATAAGTTTTAAAAATTAATTTCTGAATATTTGATCGAATAGCTAATTTGGTGCCCCTTCTATTTGTTCGGCTAAGGCAAGTGCCTCACCTTCGTTCCGGCCCTGCCTTGAACACCTACCGATATCAATTTACAGATTAATTCTTGAAGAGGCCATTGAAGTAAATTTATAGTAAAGTGTTCATGCTATTGAAAGCATGTTTAATTTATATCAAATCCCCATTGTTCAGGTCTCCACGTACGAAAAGGGGAAAAATTTGGACGTGTGAATGAGACGTGAATTGACACCAGTAACGAAGGCAAACCATCTGAAATTGTGCGGTTTGTTTTGCGTCTGAAGAATAAACAAGAGGTAATTTTATATTGGATTGCCACAAATGACATAAACTAGATATAACATGACAGTCATCAGAAATGGATGGTTCATGAACGATTAGCATCACATTCCAAACATATTCTTCATCTGAGTTATCATAAAAGCAATAACGAAAGACGTCACAAGTTACAAAAGATGTTGTTACTCATATGGTGTTCTGCAGTTGGACTAATTCAACTTATCTTCCCATTTCGAGGCTAAACTGCCTGAAATGCACCATCGGCCTGTCCTCAGACGGAAAACAAATTGCTCATTTATGATGACACACAACAAGTGTGAAACTCTCAGTGCATTGCAGTTTGAAATCCTCCTTCATCTGCGATATTTTCATGACCTATCTTCTATTGATATGGCTTCTACCGCCACCTTGATGTCTTCTTGTCCACAAAATATTCACTGATGACAGATTGGTCCAGTATGTAATTGACTATTGCTTCGCATGAGAGCCATCCCTTTGTCAAGAATTCTAGAATTGCCAGAGCGATGACGTAAGTGTTTGGAAGCCGGAAGAAATTACTTCGACGAATCAAACATTAAACGTTAATTATGAAACTAACAGGAATATTATTAATTTCAGTTACTCAGAATTTGAACGTGACATGACTGGTGAACATTTCAGTTACACCAATCCAGTTATGTTTACCCAATCCAGTATCCACTAGTATATCCACTAGTATTCCCCAGTCCAGTACGTATAATATTATTGATTATTGGCTATGGCAAAGAATGCGAGATCTCTCTGACATGAAGGCGAATAATTAAATACTTTGTAATGGAAATTACCTCTTATTTAAGTTGTATAATATTAAGTAAGACATTAACGATAAAAACATTCACGAATCCATACACACATTTCCCTAGCCGTGCAAGAGATAAAACAGCCACTTTCGAATTTTTTCACCTATTTGAATACGGATAGGCTTATATAGACAACTATATTTATATACAAATAGTTCTCATTCCCGGTTTTGCTCTTGTTTGTAGATTTTCTGATTATAAAACACAGTTGTGCTAAATTTGTATTACGGTACTTGAATTTAATGTTTAAAATTAAACGGACTCCTCTCTAGGTATTTTATTGACTTATGGTATGACTTATCTGACTGGTCTGAAAGTAACAACTGATCAGGTCCAAGCATTTCATTACAGCAAGGAACGCAAGAATGCGTCTGTTGTTGGCAAGGACCTTGGGGGCCATAAGAGCAACAGTATTAATTTTGTCAGCTGTGTCTTAAAGGCAAATCCCTTCGAGACCAGATTCGAGGGTTTCTCATCCCTCTTCCCCTACTATTTCTAACAGTACAGACCAGACTAATAAATATTATGTAAAGTGGATTGAATTTGTATAAACGTCAAGTCCAAACTTCCAAGCGTTATATTTTAATTTTACAATTGTTTACAGTTCGTATTCTTTATTGCTCAATGTAAAATTTTTTATGTGTAACTTATTACAGGTGTTCCTATTCAAGAAGATTTATACGCTTGGGTGGCTGTGTTTCTGCTACCTGTAAATTCTGCCATCAATCCCATACTTTACACATTGACTACAAAACTCTTTAAGCAGCATTTGGCCAAGATGGTGTACAATTTCAAAGCCTCGACAGCAGGATCTGGCGATAGTGTAACGCCGTCTTGTGCCAGGAATCACAGTTTGAGAAGCCAAAAAGGTTCATTTTCCCAGGTAAAAAAATGTTAATTTTTATACATTATTTGAGTTGAAAATGGAAGGATAATTATAAATTTGATTACGATAATAAAAAATTTGTTTAAGTTCTCTGTGTATAATCTTTTGCGATAATTATATGCCTTCGAGTTTAGAAATGTGGAACTGCGGTGATACCTAAGCAAAAAATGTATAAATAAAGCATATGTGAGGAAATCATAAAAAGAAACATGTTCGACGTTACTTACATATTTTCATGAAATATAGAATTTAAGTCTGAAAGTAGTCATATTCTTTCGAGCATGTCTGAAAGACCTTGGAAGCAGAATTCACGATTTGCCGGCAGATTGAGGCGAGTCAATCACTTTTTGTTGGACGTCTTCAGAATGTTCCTCGGAATATGACTTAAATAATCTGGATTCGTTTTTTAAAAGTGTGAATAGAATTTAATCTTCCTACTGGGCAAACAAATGGGGTTTAACTATCAAACAGAAAATACACACTGTTAGACTCTTGACCCCCTTTATTTTATTTCAGTATTATCTTTTCATTATTTAATTAATTCCGCAACAAGCAACGCAATTATAATAATTTATAATCTTAATTTGAAATTTAGTAAATAATTTCAAAATTTGTTCAAATAAAATTTTGTTTTCAAGCTCTCGAATTGCAAGCTGCCGAGTGCATTTTAGTACTCTCAGTCCAGAACCTTGTGAAATTCTCTGATGCATTTAAAAAGCCTGTCTTCTGATTTGACACAGAATTTACGGTGATTCAAAAGGTTCGAGATCCAGGGCAGTGCTCTGCCTCTAATGTCAGAATCTTGATAGCACTTATTTAAAAACTCGATTTCCAAACCCTGTCGAATGCTTTAGACAGATCTAGGAAAGCCGCCGCATTGTGTCCAATTGGCCTGTGATTCTGGTTATCTCTGATGCACTGTCTAAAGTACAATATTTGATCAATAGTGCTGTGGCCCGTTTGGTAAGCAAATTGCTGGAACGGTAGCAGTTTATTGCTTAATGAGTGATGAGTCGATCTCCTCAGAATAATACTTTCGATGAGCTTGCATGTGGTACAGATAAGGGCGACTGATCGTTTGGTTTGCGTATAGGGATAATGATGGACTATTTCCATTGGTTCGGAAGTTACTTATTTTCCAAGACAAGTTAAGTATGCGCAACAGTTTTTCTCTGTGCAGGGTAACAATGTGGCACAGGAAATATCCGTGGATACCGTTTGGACTAAGTGATTTGGAAGGATACAAATTCTGAAGGGCATACAATAATTCAGAGAAGTTGAAATTCCCATTAAAAGCCGATTGGCTGCTGGCATGTTGCGAAAAGATTCGATTTGATTTCTTGTGATCCTGGCTAAAATCTTATCAAATCTGCCCCTTCTCGGTCATCCACCGAGACATGGCCGTTATCATTAATGATAGCATTAGTATTCTCATTGCCAGGTTTCAACTGGTCAATTTTTTGGCCAATTTCCATAGTTTAATATTCGGAGATCTATAGTCCAGCCGTTTGCATAGATTTTTCCAGTTTGTTCTTTTTGCTATTACATAGTTTCTTTTAATCTATACATTATCTATGCATAAGTTCTATTCTTTTGTCGATACCGCCATTCCGAGCTATTTCGTTTGATAGGCAATCTCTTTTGACAAGCAGTGAATGGATAGGATCTTCTTTGTGTACATGGTGAGTTCAGGTTATTTTATGTTTTCCTCTAGGAATCGTAGCCTTGGCGACTTTAAAAATGACGTACTTGAACCTGAATCATCCTCCTTCCAAGTCATCCGACAGTGGATTTTGAGAGAAAAGGTCTATGTGTTTATTCCTACCGATTGCTGCTTAAATATGGCATATGTTTATAATTTCTAAAATTTAGATATATGCTTTTCGTTTTTTAGAGTTACTATCATTCTGCATTATTATGCCTTTTTTGCCACGCAAATCGCAAATAAAACAAATACCAATACCGTAACATAAACGTTTTTCATAATAAGGAATTTAGGTGCATACCCATTAATTTTCGCATTATCTTAAGAAATATGTGATTATTTTTCGTCTATGTAAGTTGTAAAAAATATTTTAAACAAAATTTTAAGTAAGCTTGTTTAATCTTTAAGCATGTTAAGTAACATTGTGAAATATAAGGCAACTAATTATGTAGAATGAATAATTAAGTGTTCAGCAATTACTTCACTTCACTTGATCCTTTCTTTTGAGAAAACAGGGATTATTTGTTCAATATTTAATGCTTAAGAGTCTTTTTAAAATTAAACACTTAATTGTTATTTCTGCACCGTCAACGGAGATCCGATGTTTTGTTTTGCCTTTAATCTAGTAAATTTTTCTTCCACATCAAACTTAGAGAAAAATTCTAGCTTTATTTAAAATTCTTTACTTTAATTCTAACATCTTTAATTTTAATTGAAAAAAAAACCGTTGCCTGTAAACTGCTTTTATTGTTTTCAAAAATAATGACGAAGCAATTATCAAACACAAACGTAATTGTCAATAATCATTCAAATCTTATCAAAAGAATATAAGAAAATTAATTTTTTGTATCTTTAATGTAGACATAAAATTAGTTTTCAAATATAAAATCGTGTTATCTAAAACATAGACATGATATTGTTATATCATGTCTATGTTTTTCTCTAAAATCACAGACATTTAAATATTTTTAATGCGTTTTCATATGTGCATTAAAGTGACGAAAGAATAAATTCTGTAATTGCTTAAGTCAGATTTTTGATACAGTGGGTTATTACTCTACCGCTTCCGAAAATGAGTTTAGGCACTACCGGTTTGGGATATCATCCCGGCCGTTGTTCTTGCATTCTAGGCCGCCTTTCTACGTTTTTTTCTATATTTTTTCTTTTCTTAGACATTTGTTCATTCATACCAAAATTACAAGATTCCTAATTAACACAATGTTGTTAGTAATTATTTTAACCTATGTTAGCAAACACTATCTACAATATATACAAATTTGTAGGATGCAGCCTAACAATATTTCTCAGGGTTGTCGCGTGTTACATTATTCTTGTGTCCATTGATTCGATGAGTTAGACGTGACTGGTGTGTGCCATGATGGCTTTGATAACTGTTATGTAGTACAAGTCAGTCAAAAGTGCATTGAGTGGAATATTTGTGCCGTTAGAATGCGCCTAAGAATAAGGCTGCCGTGCGTGGCAGTACAGAATATAATTGTAGGGCATCTGCCTCACTTCCCTTTGCGGCGCAGGTAACATTTCTTCTAAAGAACCTAACACAGTAGGCCAGAAATTTGACATGACTGGAGTTAGCTTGTAACAAGAACTGGTCAGACTTTATCCATTGGGAAGATGTCGAACGTCAATGCAGGTGTATCCCTTGAGGCGGGTGCTCTTTAGAGTTGCAAATAGCTCCCTTGGTGGGTCTATTCTAAGAGCTCTGGCTGTCTGTAAGAAGTGAAATTCACTGTCTCCTCCTGTTTCTGCCCACGCAGCCGCTTTGCAGAGCGCATATGACTGCGCTTAGAAGTCAGATGCCTGATTGCTCAATCTGTAGTATTCATGATAGCATTCTACATTGTTTCTATGTGCTGCGAATGCTGCTCTCAATTGGTCTTTAGTTTTTGAACCGTTTATATATATAGCGCAGAAGTTTTTCTAAGGCTGATCTTTGGTTCGGTTTATATTGAAGCATTTTGCCAGATGGCGTCTGAGTGCTTTCTTGGGCTGTTCTATACATGCGTTGTTTAATATCATTTGACTTTCGAGTATTGCATCCTCCTGTAGGAGGAATCTGTAGGTTTCTTTTTCTACTCGCGTTTTTAGGTCTAGCGGCAGCACCCCTACTTAGACTTCTAGGGCCGTTGTTGAGGTTGCTTTAAGCGCAGACATTGCCTTCTTGGATCTGAGAACCTTTTCAATATTCGAGCTGCGTTCGTCATTCATACTGGGGCACCGTACAAAATCATTCGCTCTATGACTCGCAGATAGAGTTCTTGTAGGTGCCTTAGATTCCAGCTATGACTCACTAGCTTATTCAATCTGTTTACGACTTATATATGATAAATGTATATTATCATACATATTCTTATATACGATAACTGGGGATCCCACGTGATCGTTTTGTAAGGTATATGCGCTACATCTTTTTAAGTATCCTGGCGTCGGAAGAGAACTGATTGCAATTTGATTCTTTCCAGGTTGAACACTATTTTTTGGTCTTTGGGGATCACGATCAGTTGTGTTTTGGCAATGCTAAACTAAAGTTTATGCATATTATTCCTTGTATGATTATGTTTAAAGCAATGTGAGGCTTCTTTTCTCAAGTAGCCCTATCCTCTCCTGTATTGTTAGAAATATAGTTGTCGGCGTAGGCTGTACTGTTTTGGTTTTACCGAAAGTTGCTGGGTCTGTCTGCGATTGTGTTCTACATAACTGGTTCTATACTGAAGCCCTGGGGTTCTCCTTTCCAGTAGTTTTGGTAATGTTAACTCCATCGTATTTGTAGGTGATCTTTCTGTTTTAAGGATAGCTATCAATAATTCTAAACAAGTTTCGCTGGTAGTTTAAATAGTTCAACCGTGATTTGATACCAAGCACCCTAACTGATTGAAGGGGCCGACATCAAAGTCTATTCCTTTTATTTTGCTAAAGCCGAACTGGGCTGGGTTTAGGACTTTATTGTCTTCCAAATGTGAATAAGCCTTTGGATTATTAATTTATCTCAAACTTAGCCCCTGGCCGACAGTAGTCAAACGTTTCGTTTTGTGGACATTGATGGAGACGTTCGGCTCCTTAAACTCCAGTAATAGGGGACCCTGAATGTCGAAAAATACCGTCAACATCACCTTTAGGGCTGAGTGCTGAGTTTTGAATTTTTGGGCCTAGGCGAGTCGGAATGTTTCCACTGCATGATGACGGACTTCCTTTCCGAATAGAAGTGGTGACACCAGGTTTCATTTCTTACCACTATGTACTGCAGAAAGTCGTCACCATCAGCCGTGTAGCGTACCAAATGCTGTAAACTGAGGCCCATTCGTCTATTTGTTTTGGTAGTCAGATAAAATGCGGGGCAACCCTTGGCAACAAACTTTTCGATACTTCAGAATGTTGCTGACAATATTGTGAATAGTACCTATGGAAGCGTTCAGCTCATTTACAACGTCGCGAATGTTTCGACGTCGATTTGCCTTCATTGGCGTGTCAATGTCGTGATCAGCTTATCTCTCACAACCTTGCGCACCTGACCGGGCCGCGGCAAATCCGTTCTCTCCTGGCGACCTTCACTAAACATTCTCGCCCACCTCGTCACCGTGGGCTTCGACACACACGTATCTCCGTACACAGCCACCATTCCTCGATGAATGTCCGCCGGTTTACACCCTTCCAGTATTAAAAACTTAATTACAGCTTGCTGATCCGTTTTCGATGCAGTTGCATCCACACAGCCATTTTTGAATGAATGCCACGTCATTACGACTGACGTTAGCACACATCTCCTTCCGCATACGCATGCGTGGTACATACAGCTTCACTATGCGTTTATTTCACGAAAATCCAGTGCAAACTTTTCGCATGCGGCGCTTCTAATCACCTTCATTTGAACACACCTTATAAATACAGAAAAAACAAATATTGAATTAAACAAAAAAAGTTGTGTAATTTCAGTTGTTATCGAATATGTATATTACATTAAAACTCTCTATCATTATAATCATCTTTATGGAATATTTGTGTATCATGAGGTTTTAGATTTAGCATTTTTTAAAATTTAACTGATTTAGAAAGGCTTCTTTTCGCAACTTTAGGGAAACATCGCTAACTTTAAGACGAGAGAAAATTCTGAATAAACGTCCATGTAATGCCTTTGTATTTTAACATTTTAATAGGAGTGTCTGAACCATCATTGAATCTAATGCGCCTAATTTTAAAGCAGATATCGTGATTCTATTGATACGTTTATCTTTCACTATGCTTACATTACGACGAATTGCTAAACCATAATAAGTCTGAATTCGAAGAATTTCAGCATCAATCAATCGATCTCGTCCACATATTTGTTTTCTGTCAACATGTTTATAACAGCAATCAGCTTATCATGAAAATATGAGCCTTGGAATCGATAAAACCTAAAATAAACATTTCTTGGTGAAAATAAATATTTCTTGATTAAAATAAACATGGTTACAGGCATATGCCTTTAGATAAAAGGGTGTGGTAGAGTTTGTTTGCATATTTAAATGCTATATTTCGCATTTTTACTTTTTACAAACTTTTAATAGTTGTTAATATGTTTTTCTACGAATCCGTTTCGCTAAAATGATGTAAAACACTTAAATATTATTCTTTGTTAACAGTTTAGCCAGGTGTCGCACATGTTATTAATATGGCAATACTACAAATATCAAAGGAAACGCTTGATGTTACTTTGATTTTTGACAACTTTGATGTCAAAACCTAACTTTAAAGTAAGCATGTAAACAAGATCTCTCGGTCTTGATTTACTTTTTCAATAGCATTCACTTGTAGTGCTGGGTTGCTTTTGTAACTAAGAACGTAGATACATGTCACGTGATTGGTTGTAATGCATTTCCAGAAGGATTTGCCTTGAGAAAACATCTTCTGTATACTACAATACGTTTTTGTTTGTGGAAAACATGCGGCTTGTTTGGAACAACTTGAAAAGCGATGGGAGTACGACCAAATGACCTCATAAAATTGCTTGACAGGTTCTAGATAATTGTAAGGAATTTGCTTAACAATATCCGTAATTTAAGTTAAAATAACACGCCGAATAATGATTATTGGAGAAGTAAAATAACAAGAATCAGCGTAATTATTTGTAAATTTTGCACGACTAGTTTCTGGGGTTTAACCACGGAACCACCTTCTCTAGCAAGTGCAAATGAACGAGATAAGATGAGATGTCACATCATTTGCACTTAGGCAACTGGAAGGAAGCTGGTTCTGTATTTAAACCATCGAAACTAGGCATGCAAAATTTACAAATATTACGCTGAATCTTGCTGTTTGACGTATCTAATAATATCCGTTATTGCTATGTCGGTGGCTAAAGATCTCTGATTTAATCATTGTGTTGCCCGTAAGTTGCAGTAGACTAGAGCTTTGTTGTTCTTGCAAGCATTTTTTCTTAAATAATTTATGCCACATGAAGTCTTCCGTTTTTACTCAAGTAGTCCTCTAAAACATTTTGAGTATTTCAAATGTTTTCTTACAGTAGGTATGACATTACAAAAAAATTAATGCTTTTTTTTAGTCCAAAGGGGCTTTGTCCCTGAACGACTATTGTTTCCGTTTTGCGATTTTACGTTGATTCACTATAAACGGTTGTATCACTTTTCAAATTGTTGCCACCAAATGTTACCGCCCTGTATTATATTTAAAGAAATTAAATAATGAAGAATCTTCATAAATGTCTATATATTTCCCCAAATGTGATAAAACAACGTTAGCTAGAGCCATCCAGTTTTGAATAACGTACGTTTCCACCCGAATAGGCGCATCTGGAAGCCCAAACTTGGAATTTGTTTTATTATCTATTTCACATTTTAGAAAACTTAAACGAGTTTTTCATGAACAAACTCAAGGATTTCAACGCGAACAATGGCAACACTCTACGGGAAAAACAAAAGCTTTTTATCTCCAGCGCGCGGAACTGTGTATCAGAAATTCTAAAGATATGCTCATTTTAAATTATTTTGCGATATTGCTGTTGAACTGAATTTTATGGTTTAACTGCAAAGAACATGATACTTAATAAATAAAGGTAACACGCAAAACGTTAAAAAAACGACCCTTTGGACGTAATTTAAAATCTGAAACGTTTCAGATTTATTTTTTCTTTTTAAAGCTGCGTTTAATTTGCCATTTTTGGAAATTGCCAAGACAAACCTTCTATATATCTTAGGAATAAATTTATTTGCAAGTGATAAAAAGGAACGATATGAGAATAGTTACGAGGGCAGAGGAAGTTTATAATAGTTTTTGAAGAAATTTCGCAAGCCATCTCTTTCCCATGCGTATTTTAAATTAATCATTCCCAATGTTTCCACTCCAACAATCCGTTGGACAAGCGGTTGTAACCTCTGAAAGCTAGTAATTCGTCTCAGGTTCGAATTTAGGTGAACGGGTTCACTTTATGATTGGTTAACCTTACATGTGCCGTGAGTGTCCGTGATATTTAGCCGACATGCACAGTTAACCAACAGGACATTAAACCGACACTGACAGTTAGTCGACAGGACATTTAGCCGACAAGGTCACCTAGCCGATAGGACATTCAGCCGACAAGGACAGTTAGCCGAAAGGACATTTAACCGACACGGACATTTAACCGACACGGACACTTAGCCGACAGGACATTTAACCGAAACAGACTGGCAATTTAGCTATAAGACATGTAAGTGACAAGTCATTTTAATCGACAGGTCATTTAGCCGACAATGACGTTTAGCCGACACGACCCAATAATTATTTAAACTTACTATCAATTCGTGTAGACGTGTTTTCAGCTAAATGGCAATGTCGATTAAATTGACATGTCTGTTAAATGTCCTGTTGGTTAAATGCTTAATGAAGAAAAAATTTCTAGCATTAAAAATTTGATGCGATAATATCCTTTTCAATTAATGGATAAATATCATCAGGACTTAAGACTGTTGCTACTGGCGAAAATCCTTTTTGGAAAATTGCAGCATTTGCAATTAATATCTTGATTTTGCCGATTGAAATGCAGAAGGGTAATTTAGCAGAGTAGATAGAGTCAAATAAAAACTCCGAAATAAAAAGCAACGTCCTATGCTTGAAGGCGTACACGTCTGCAAAATATGGCCCTAAAATTATAACAACTGTTAAGTAAATTTTCTACTTCTAAAGGTATCTTTCTTAAGATAGGCATCATGGACACCTAACCATAACAGTGAGGAGAAAATTGTAGCTGAAATTGAACAACTCAATGTAACTGAAGAATTCCCCCACAAAATGAAAAATTATGAACCCGATAAAAATTAAATGTTCTAAATAAAATAAATAAAAAAGGAAAAAAAAAACTCTGAAAGCTTTCAGATTTTACATTACCCCCAAAGAGACTTTTTTAACGTTTGGTATGTTACTTTTATTTGTTAAATATCGTATTCTTGGCGCTTAAACCATAAAATTCAATTCAACAGCAGTATCGCAAAATAATTTTAAAATGAGCATATCTTTAGAATTTCCGATTCACAGTCTCACGCGCTGGAGATATTTTTTTTCTGTACGAAGTTGCCATTGGTCGCTTTGAAATCGTCGAGTTTGTTAATCAAGAATTTGTTAAAAGGTTACAAAACAGGAAATCCATAATAAAACAAATTCGAAATTCCAAATTAGGGCTTCTAGATGCCCATATTCGGTGGAAGATTGCGTTATTCAAAATTTCATGGCTCTGGCTAACCTTTTTTTATCACAATGCGAGAAACATATATACAGTTTTGCAGATTCTTCATTATTTAAATATAACATAGGGAGATAATATTTGGTGGCAACAATCTGAAAAGTGATACGCCGTTTAGAGTAATTCAACGCAAAATGCTAAAACGAAATTAATAGCCCTTCTGGGCTAACGCCGTTTGGGCTAATAAATTCCAATTTATGTTCTTGAAATATTTACGTCTTTCAATAAAGAATAATTCATTGATTAACTAACGATTACATAAATAAATAATGAATGATGATTACATTCTTATTTTTGTCATTTTGCGTTCTTAATTGTGAACATTACATTCTTATTTTTTGTCAAACATTTATCAAACTTGACAAAAGTATGACAAACTCAAAATGAAACTTGACAAACTCAAAATGAAACTTGTACTACTAATTTTAAATCTATCGGTTACAAATGGTGAACTTTGTTTATTTTGATAACATACGTTTTGCTGTTAAACTGCGTGAATATTTGTAATTGCTCAAGAAATATTGAGAAAAGTTTAAAAAAATTAATATAACTGATTATATTGAAAAATAAACCTCATGACTTGCAAAACGTAATTCATTACATTAATAACCAGTTATAGTATATTTTTAGCATCATCGAATTTCGGTATGTACTCAAAATACGTGCTCACGCCCCGATTTAAATCGTTTAGTGGGTGGGGTTTGAAAACAAAAGCAAGTCTAACTGGAGTTGGATGAGTCCGATTTTAGAAATACGAAGGTTGAAAATTTAGTGTTTGCAAAAAATGAATTCAATTCTGAATAAAAACAAAGACGTTTAAATAATATCTTTCTAGTAAGTTAATATTAAGCGATGTTAATCAGCCGTTCATTTCTCTACACTTTAACCTTTCTAAGTAACGTTTCAAGCGAAAGGCATGATCGATAAAAATGATGTTACAGAATCGAGTATTCAGTTGCAAGATTTTTAATCCCACAAAGATGAGACGATTTGCTTATCCTTGGTTTAAAAACAGCGGAATGACGTGTTACTCTATTACAGCGGTAGATCGAAGTGTGTTAGTAGGCGGAAATTAAGACATCAACTCTAGGATATGTTCTCTAGGATACATTCTCTAGGACTCTAGGAACTCTAAGACTGTAGGAAAGATTTTATGTGTGTGTATATATATACGCACCCACAAAATCATTCTTTTCCCTAAATAAAAATTATACAATAGTTCAGCTCTCTCTCAATATTAACTTTAGAAATTGTATTTTAATGGCGAAACGTGGTAGTGAAAATGGTTATAGACGCGCATACCCGAGTCCGACACTTCAACAGAATTGCTAATTTTGTATAGTGGAATGAACTGACTGGTGAAAATGAGGTGAGGAGAAGTCTAGTCTAAAATGCAATTCTCATTTGAAAAGACGGGTTTGTGGATTAAGTAAAACGAACACTCTTACTTTATAACAGGAAAAGGAAATTTCAGTAGTGAGAGGAGCGGAACGATTTCCTACGAAATGAAATGTAGCGTGATCTGTCGAACGAAATAGTAATGAAACGTGAAAAGATAACGTATTAGAAATTTGAAAGCGTTGGGATTAAGTTAATGTCATTAAGTAAACAAGAAAAATTGTTGATAATGTGGAAGTGTTTAAAAGAATTCAGTTGCCCGAATAAAGAAGCTTTACGGATAATTATTGCAGATCGAAAATCAAAACATAATTAAGTAACCTACTGCAAATAGCTAAAAAAATTCTTTATTTCATTCGAACAAACAAGTCAAGGAAATTTCAACGCATTTTCGGTTTGGCCGATATATACCAAACATCACGATATATATCAAACTATGCTAAATTCCACAAGAATTAAAAACACATCGAAGAATCAAAAAACGAATTTTACTGAGAGGTGATAAAAATGCCGTGTCTGCTAAACGTCGTTGTCAGCTAAATGTCCTGTCGATTAAAATGAATTGTCATTTACATGTTCTATAGCTAAATGTTCTGTCGGCCAAGTGTCCGTGTCGGTAAAATGTCTTGTTCGCTGCTGTGTGTCTCTTCGGTCAAGTGGTTGTCTACTAAATGTCCACGACCAGTGCCATGGATCTGATCCTGTGTTCCTTATGAAGCCTACCATAAAGGCGTCCCTCTCGTTTATGTGCTTTGCCATTTTCATATAACTGAAATTATCTCGGTGCTTTTTGGTTGTAGTGTTTAATTCTATAAGTTACACAAAAGTGTGTTCTGAATTTTGGGAGGGGCGATCGCAAGCCTTTTGCGATATGAAATTATTGAAATTCTCATTTGTAAAAGTTTTATTTAATATCGATACATAAGATAATCTGTTACTTTTGTATAATAGGCGGACCACAACAATATAGCTCTTGTGATGAACAGGGGCTGTCCAGAATGTCGTCACCCAAATGTTTCCAGGAACAAGAGCTCTGCACACATAGAATGCAGGCGGAATTCTAGCAAGCGACGCACCTCGACAACCAATGTCGTCTAAAAACAAACATTGCCACGAACTGGCGAACAGTCACAGTTTGTATATAAGTCATTGTAAAGTTTAAATGAATATGTTATTGATGTTGCTGTAATAAATTTTATCGTCCAAGCCTGATTTTTATTTTCACACAGAAAACATCACGAGTCAATGTTATGAAATATGCTCTAGGAATCTTTAATAAAACTAGTAAAGGTTAAAATTATTTTTTAACTTTTGCTGATTTTAGTTATTACAAGGAAAACAATGGATACTGAACAAATTAAAGGTACATTTGATTTAATAATTTTTTATTTATTTTTGTGCACGATTTTTTCTTTACACATAGTTGTATGCATTCTATATGTAAAAAAAGAAAACTTATTGTCCACATAATTTAAGTATAATTCTGTTGGTTTAAATGTTTCTCCATTTGAACAATCATAAGTAGCTTATTACTGTAACCCTGCATTCAGATTTTAAAGTGTTTCATTCCTTTTTTAAAAAATTAATTTGACTCTCCAAATGTGACCAGGTGGTGACCTTAAATTTCAGGTTTTTTTCAACGAATCCATTCAGCAGTCAGTGTAAAGTAAGTAGTGTAAAGTGAAAGAAGAAAAAACTGTCATGATAGAATGAATATTATGGTTAATTTAAATAGAAATATTATGTTTCACCTTTCTTGTTGCTTTTCTAAAAGCAGTTAAGGATTGTAAGAAAATTAATTACATTTTCTTTGTATTTGATTAAATCGGCAGAAAATATTTTGTTAAGCCAAGCGTAAGGTTTGAAAAATTCTAATTTCAGTATATGTTCTCGCAATTTATTCATTAGATACAAAAATAAAAATCATTACATTAAACTTGTCAAACATTAAATTTTAAATATCATATAACTTTCTGTAGCCATCTAACTCTATTGGTGTTTTGTTGTCGTGACTAATCTAATCAGAGCAAGCCCACTAAATTCCTAATGGCACAGAGTCAAGATCGCGCTTGTCGTTGGCAAGAGCCTTGGGCACCACACAGGTGACAATACGACTTTGCGCAGTTCCACCACCCCCCAATTTTGAAGGACAATACCTCAGGGGAGATGAGTCTGATGGTCTAAAACCCTTCTTCCCCTACCATCAACCTCTTGAGAGGTATTTCATCTCGTCGTATATTTAGAGTGTTCTTATGTCGCACAGACACTATACATTTACAAGCATCCATGCCTTCTCCGGGATTTGAAACCGGGCCCTTCGGTACTGTAGTCTGAGTCGATAATCCCGGCTGGGCGGCTTATTAGTGTTTTGAACGATGGACTGATGATAAGGCGAACCTCCCACCCCGAGTTTTACCAATCTTTTCTTTCAGACGAATCTGACCATCGGTAATGATCCTTCCGCAGGTTCACCTACGGACGCCTTGTTACGACTTTTACTTCCTTTAAAGGATTAAGTTTGGTCATGTTTCCAGCACGACCACGCGACCCGAAAGCCGCTTCGAGAGCCAGTCCGAAGACCTCACTAAATTCGAGTCAGTCGGTAGTAGCAAAGGGCGGTGTGCAAAAAGGGCAGGGACGTAATCAACATGATCTTATGACTCGTGCTTACTGAGAATTCCTCGTTCAAGGGAAACAGTTACAAGCCCTTATGCCCAGCACGAAGGAGGTTCAAAGAGTTACCCAGTCCTGTCGGACAGGGGTTGCTTCAATGTAGCATGCGTGCGGATCCGGACATCAATCGGCATCACAGACCTGTTATTGCTCTGTCTCGTGGAGCTAAACTCCGCTTGTCCCTCTAAGAAGAACGTCCGACTTGAAGGATCGGAGCATTTACTTAGTAGGCTAAAGTTCGTTATCGGAATTAACCACACAAATCGCTCCACAACTAAGCACGTTCATGCACCAGCACCCACAGGATTAAAAAAGAGTTCTTAATCTGTCAATCTTTCCCGTGTCCGAAACTGTGTATGGAGTGAAGTTTAAGTGGAAAGAGCAGCACGAATTGTTTTAGAAATACAGTCGGGATGGTAGAGTGGTAAGGCGGGAGGAAATAGTTGATACCAAACTAAATTCAGCCAATTAACACCTTTATTTTCAGATTTGCAGGCACACTAGAATAATTCCTAGTCCACAATATACTCTTTAACCATAGCAATTACGATAATTTCTTATATGCGGCATAAAAAAATGCAACGTTATTTCAGGCAGGAAAGCATAAACGGCGCAGATATGCTTGCATGGCAGAAGTCAGGAAAAAAGGAACGTCGTGCCTCGTGAAGCAGAATTTATACTGCGTAGATGCAAATACGAATCCAAAGCCATGATTGGTCAGTTTTACTTTTAGTTACTATTTTTCAGGCAGCGTTACGTAATTTCGAATGATCTCGAATTTAGGAAAACAGATGAATTTAGGGAGAGATCACCAAATTTAGCATGTTAATTTTGAGATCGCCAATTAGCTCCTAAAACAGCTATCATATTTTGTTATATCTTACATACATATGCAATATACATGCAGTATACACTTGTATGCTCTATTTACGTATATATTATATTTTACTTTGTATTTTTATACTTTACTATGTATATTATTATTTGCATGCTTTATTTTTGGAACCATTTTACTATTTTTATTACTGGTCCTCGTCTAAACGTGAGCCAAACCAATTCCATGTAATGTTTCATGGTCAACAGGTAAAGGTTGAGTCTGCCGTGGGCTTTAGGCACCTCTTAGGTGACAGTTCGGTTCTGTCCAGGTCAATCCCAATTTTGATAGAGAATACACCGAAGGCGGATCTAAAGACTTCTAATCTTCGTCCTCTGCCACATACCTTTCGACTGGATCATCGGTTCATTAGCATTTTAAGTGCTCCTATGCTGCAAAGACACTTTATACAATTACAAACATCTATGCCTTTTCCGGGACTGTAACCTAGGCCCAAGGTTTGACAGCGGACCTCCCAACGTATATACGAATAAGGCGTTAACCATTTTATTTCGTGCATTAGGAATAGAAATCTGCAGTGAGTATGCGCAGCGTTTTATGATATTAGCTGTCATTTCTAATCTTTTGAATTAAAGTTGATCGAAGCATTTTAAAATGAGATATAGAAAGGCGAATTACGAAAAGTAGGGCTTGAATGAATGGAATTTATTTTTTCTACATTCCAGGTATGTTTATGTTCCGTTTAGTGTGACAATATTTAACTCTGGTAAGCATGGTTATGCAGGCACATCTCGGAGATTCTACGCTTTATTATTCTTGTTGATAGAGATACGATTTGTAATTTAGTTGCTAACGGCACTTTCCTTGAGGTCTTCAGAAATCTTTTGAAATGGTAATGAATGTTAAAAGAAATACATGTATGAATTTTACCGTTAAAGTTCTCAAAAGAGTGTGATGAAAGTTAAATTTGTCAACAAAAGCAAATGCATTACGGATGAAGTTAAATTTCCTGTCTGGTGTATTGATTATTCTTTCAGTAAGGAAAATACTATCCAGAAAAAATAAATCATTCATTTTTTACAGAAGCTTAATTTATTTCGATAGGGATAATACAAGCCCTCTTTTTAATTTTTCATTGAAGTGTGATAATAAATTTGAGAAGTATGGCAGAAGGAAAGCTAGATTAAACAGAATATCCAAAAGATAGTTTTGCATTTATTTTGCGTCGTAGTAACCGTAAAGATATGAAATGAATATATCTTTTTATGCAATTTTAATTCGTTATACTAGAAGAAATTTTTTATAGTTAAGGAAATTTTTTATCTTTTGTCTTTTTCAGAATAATTGTAAAATTGCCAGATAAAACAAATTCAGTATAAAAAAAAGACAAAAATAAAATTTGAAAAAATTCAGATTTTAACGGTGGCCCAAGAGGGTTTGTTAGAGTTTTTTACGCTGTCGCAGGCCTCGCAGTCTACCAGTCTGCTGTAACGCTCACTCCGCTACTAACCCACTTCTTTTTTCTTTTTAGCCTTATTATTAAGCACATTATCTTCACACTTACGCCATACAATTCGACAGAAAATTACAGAAATTTTAAAGGCAGCATTGCAGATGAATTTAGATGAATACGTTTAGATTTCCCGATGCAGCGCTTCAAATTGCTGCAACGAAATATTATCGCTCTGTATTATATTTAAAGAACTTAAATAATGAAGAATCTGCATAAATGTTTATATGTTTCTCGCGTTATGATAAAACCTAGAGCCGTCCAATTTTGAATAACGTAATCTTCCGCCGAATACGGGCATCTGGAAGCCCTAATTTGGAATTTTTAATTTATTTTACTATCGATTTCATATTTTTTAACACTTCAAAAAATTTTTGATTAACAAATTCAACGATTTCAAAGCGAGCAATGGCAACATTGTACAAAAAATAAAACCAGTTTTATCTTCAGCGCGCGCTGTGTATCAGAAATTCTAAAGATAGGCTCATTTTAGAATTATTTTGCGATATTGCTGTTGAATTGAGTTTTATGGTTTAAGCCTGAAGAACATGATGTTTAATAAATAAAGGTAACACACAAAACGTTAAAAAAAGTCCCTTTGGTCGCAATAGAAAATTAGAAAATGTTCAGATTTTTCTTATTTTTATTTATTTATTTATTTTATAACGTTTTGTGTATTTACTTGATTTATTAAATATCACGAATATAAATATGTATCGAATATCAATTCTTGACGCTTACTTCACATAAAATCGATTCAACAGCAAAATCACAAACCATTTATAAATAGCATAACTTTAGAACTTCCGATAGACAGTCTCGCGCGTTGGACGTAAAAATATTTTACTCTGTATAGTTGCTACTACTAGCTTTGAAATCGTTGAGTTTGTTAATCAAATATTCCTGAAAGTTTTACAAAATAGGAAGTCGATAATAAATGATATTCGAAATTCAGAATTGGGGCTTTCAGATGCCCATGTACGGATAGAGGACTACATTATTCAAAATCTGATGCCTCTAGGCACCGCTGGTTTTTCATAATGCGAGAAAATACATGAAAATTCTTTATTTTTTAAATTTTCTTAAACATTCATTCAGATTCTTCATTATTTAATTGTTTTAAATATAATACAGGGCGATAATATATTTTGGCAACATTGGAAAAGTGACAACGCATTTGAGTGTTTGGACCAAAATGCCGTTTCGGGGTTAGTTTGCCATTCGGGACTAATGTCCCTGTTGGGCTAAAAATAAATTATAAACAGTAAGACAGTTGAGAATTGTAAAACTAAACGTAAAATATTGGTGATTCAAAATAAAGGATCAGTATACGATATTGGAAAATTTCAATAACAAAAGACTTCCTAATATTTGTAATAAGAAATGTTTCTTATAAACGGATTTTCTTCTCAGCAGCTGCACAGCGTACAGCCTATTACAGGCCACGGCCGTCTCAACAAGCTTCCTCCAACGGATCAAATCAGTCGCTACTTTTCTCCAATGATTGATTTTTAAAGTCTCGCTATCTGCCTCCACACAGTTTATCCATCTTGTGCAAGGTGTTCCTCTTTTCCCGGCACTATCTGCACTTGCAGAGGTCACATTTTTAACAGGTTTTAGTTGTCACATCTAAGATACGTCCAATCCACATGATATGATAAGATTTTATGACTCCGACAATACTAGGCAGTTCGTATCCTATATAGATTTCATGGTTAAACAACATTCTCCACCTATTATTTTCTCTAACTGAGACATATATTTCTGGAAGCATTTTTCTTTCAAAGTCTTTCTTAATGTGTTTTTGTTCCTGCCCAGCATTCACTACCGTACATTATGACAGGTCTAATAAGAATTGTATAAAGATTTATTTTAGTTTTAAGCTTAGTAATTTAGACATAAATAAATTCTTTAAACTATAATAACATCTATCAGTTCTAAATAATCTGTTGCCAATTTCAATAAATGGATACAATATGTCTGAAAAAGACGCACAGAGGCTGTTCGCACATTTTTTAGACGATGTATATTGTATTCACAAAACTAAATTACATAAAATTCTTGTGTTTTAAATGTTCTATTTGACATCCCTTATTCTGAACTATCTTTCGACACCGCAATTTCCAGGATAATTATGCCTTTTGAGTGTCAGAAGTTGGATAATGCAGTTTTTAAAAGTCCGAAAGCACAAAAATCCATAGGTGACACATCGGGAGATTTAGTAGGGATATCAGTGAAGGGTTATGGCCTTGATACCAGTTTTTTGTTCCATTTCTTTTAGCAATTTTACAGTGGATTTTGATGTATGACTTCTAGCTTTGTCCTGATGGAGTCTCACAGATGGATGGCGCTGTGGGTATTTCATTCAGGAAAATTGGCGACAAAATATGTTCCTCATAGTATTTGGAATTAATCTTGACATTTTTTGGAACTCTCTTTATTTTTAACTTGTCATTATAGGAAAAACCTGCAACAATCAGGAATCCCTTAGAAAAACTTTCTTTCGATTCTTTGAACCGTGTACTTAAATTTTTTTCTCCCCTTTTATGATATTAAATGGCTCTTTTTATGTTACAATCATTTAAATACACCCATGCTTCATTTATTGCGACAATTGTTTTCCATTTTTCTTTGGATAAGAGTTTCTCATATAGAATTCTGCAGCTTGTCCTACGTTGAACGATATGCTTTGGAAGAAGACGATGCACATTGCGTTTTTTCGCTTTCTTAAGATTTAAATCAACGTTTATCATTTTGTTTACAGTGGACACAGAGCATTTTAATGATTTTGGAACTGCTCTTTGACTAGGAGGATTTTCTTTTAACATTAAACAACGTACCTTTGCAATAGTCGAAGATGTCCGTTTTTTCCTTGGATACTTGTTTGGAATTTTTGTCCCACTCGAGGCTCCAATTGGACGTTTTTCCGCTTCTTGTTGATGGTATTACCTATCGATGCTTTAGATATCACAAAACCATGACTCTCACATCGTTTTTGGACAACGGAGTATGCATATTTCTCTTCGGAAAGAGCGTCAATGTAGCCTTCGAACCACTGCTTTGTTAAATTCGCCATTTTGAATAAAAACACAACTTTCAAGCCACAGACGATAATTTTGACTTTTAAAAACATAGTACAATTGCAATTACTTCTTTTGCAGCAAACGATTTTTTATTACCGCTTACCAAAATCGTCTAAAAATGTCCGAACAGCGTCTGTATAATAATCTAAAACTGAAATTAGTATTCACAGTTTTAAAAACACCAAATCTCGTTTTGCGGGTTTCAGAAGTATTTTGTAAAAGATCATTAGCTTGATGATATTCTCTAATCTTCAACCAATCTGTCCGTTATTTGATCTATGGAAATATTTTCATTGGCAATTACTAAAACGAATAAATACGCAAATTATAAAAACAGATTAATTTATTCGCAGGTACACCAAGGAAAAAGAGGAAAAAAAATCTCTGCAGTCTGAAGACTTCAGAATACAATTAAACACTTTAAACGATAAGCAGATCCACTTCATAAACGATATCCTAACATAGAGGTGCCAGCACCTTTTACTCAAGCTGGTAACTATTTGAAAAGACAAAGTTTTATAACAGTGCCTCGGCATAAAGGTGCCGCGTCCTTACGCATATCTTTCTAGAACTTGAGTATAGCAGTCTTCGTATAAGCCGGACACGTTTAAACCGGTACATTGTTGCAAAAATAGGAGTTTAGTACTTCACACTGATTAAAAAACCAAAAGAAATTCTACCTGCAGAGTAGAGATAGTAATTTTATTAAGACTGATTTTTCTAGGTGAGAAAGATATGTGTTTGCATAAGTATATAAGCATCTTTATACTCACCATAGGAAAGCTTTTATCTTTTCTATCAGTACGCGACTTGCATAAAGATGCCACATTTTTATAATAAGGCACTGTTATGGAGGAAATTTACAGCTAAAAATTTGAAATATATATGAAACAAACTTGTCATATCTAGAAACATCCAAAACTTTTAAATTCTGTACAAAGTTTTAACATATGGTGGTCCGAAAATGTTTCATTTATCGCAACAACGCTGCAAATATTCATAAAAATTATCAGTTGGATATATTGGGAAATAAAATATTAACTTATATCAATTCGATACACTATTAATTATAAAAATATATTTAAATAATTAAGGAACGTGTTTAGTAACTATAAATTATCTAAGATTTTAGTTAATAGCGTGTTTATTAAATACAGAACTTTAAAATTGTACGCCCTGCCAAGAGCAATACTCTGAAAATCGACTATGGCGTGAAAGCGTTTGGATGATAAATTATGCGTCTTCAGCTTCATGCAATGGCAACACTTGTCAAGGATTAGCATTAGATTCTTTTTGTTCTTCTTTCCCGTCAGTATAAAGGCCTAACAGTGTCTGTACCGCCTAAATGGGACATTGGTTAGTGACTATGATTGCCGTCCCGAAGACCTCGGTTTGGAATTCCAGAGAAGGGATAGATATCTGTAAATGTGTAGTATCTCTGCTATATGGGGGGCACTCTACATATGTGGCGAGCCAAAAGTCCTCTCGAGAGACCATCAGCCCTTCCCTCCGTGGTGCTGTCTCTCAAAATTGGTGAAGAAGGTGAGCTAAAGTCGGGCTGCCACTTAAATGGTACTCAAGGCTCTTGCCGATGACAGGCGCATCTGGCTCCTTACCACGCTGAATGTGTTGACCATTGTCATGTGAAGTGAGAAATGGTAACAACAGCAACAACATCTGTGGGTTACATATCGGCTTGACGTGATTTTTCGTAATAACCGAAAGCAGCATATATCTTTATATGAGTAGAAATATAAATAAAATTATCACTTAAAACATTTGAGTATTGAGAACATTACTTTTATACCATTCTTTCCTGCCCCCCGTATACATTTTTGATCAAACTGTGGCGTGGTGAAATCATAAGTACTGAGAGTTAAAAGTCCAGAAGAGGGTATCCGAACTAACACAGATATGCAAATGACCTGAACACTATTTCCAACGTTTTGCTTATTACACAGCCACCACCATAATTGCTGATTTCGTGGACATTGGAGGGTAGGTAGCGGGCTCCTTGCTCTCTCGATATGAAAGTACTGCGAGAGTCGGTGTTTAGGCTAAAACGGGACTCGTCGGTGAACAGAACGGTCACTCCAATCACTATGCTACCTCCACCATACTAATCGTACTCTCCTGTCCCGAGACGTGAGCGGGATGGAAACAGCGGTCTTCTAGCAAACAACCCTCTCTCATTCAGTCTTTTGGAAACAGTCACCCTTGTTATACTGGTTCCTGTGGCTGCATACAGGTCCCGAGAGAGCTGAGAAGCTGTAGCCTCTCTGTTACGCCTCGCTAAAATGGATAAATAGCGATCTTCTCTGGCCGTCGTGGCTTTTGAACGACCTTGCCCAGGCTTTCTCTCGATGGATCCAGTATCCTGGAACTGTTTCTGACGCTGGGCTTTAAATTAAACTCTCTGTATACCTGAACTTGCGATTGGCCTGCCTCTAGCCTTCCCATAATTCGCCACCTCATTCTGTCATCTAAACGTTATTGGTTATTCATTTTTACTGTTCTGATGTGAATTTAACCGATTGTTGCAAGATAACACCAAGAGATTCGCCGAGGTGTGCAGGCGAACGCAATTCGTCTTACCCTCCACGCGCTTATAAAGCCTGTTTTTCTGATGGTTCCGCCTGACACACGTGTACGCTTATGTATTTGCCGTACAAGATTTGCATTTTTATCTAGAAGCAGTGGTTTTTCCTTCAGTTCAGTTCTTTTCATGCAATTCGATAAAATATGCAAATTCTCTTTATTTATTTCACCAGCGTATTATCCATTGCATCCCGAAGTCTAATTTTACGAAATTCATCTGCGTGTTGATTATTGCTAAATATTTATTTGTTCTAAGTTATACTTCAGATATATTATATTAACAAACCTAATGTTCTGCAAAACGTTTTTACTTTGTTTTAAGAATTACTAACTGTCCTAATAATGCATAAAATTTGAATTCTGTTTGGAATTAATTAATAGGATAAACACACTCATATTATTGCTGATACATGAAACATAAACATAACAGACAGTGTTATCCTTTGGTTTTAAATTCAGAATCTATTTCTGAAAATCAATTAATTTTCGTAAGTAAACCTAAGAAGATAGCATTTGCACAAGAAACTTACACTGTAAAAAATTTTAGTCCAACGTTACACCATTTAATGGTTCAAAATCAAAGATAGTACCAAAACATAGTTCACTTGATTTTACGTTTCACTGATATTTGGTGAAACGATCCAACTAGGTAAACGTTTCACTATTTTTAAGGAATACTTTGCAGCCAATCAAATCGAAGCATTCAGCGCATGCCTGGTCTTCCCGTGATTCCATCTTTAGAAAGTTTAATGGCGGCTGTTTGAATCTGTTAACGGATAGTCGGTTGTGTATTCGATAATTACAAGGTACGTATATTTTTGGTTTGTTTCCTTTTTGATTTATGTATTAATGAAATGTAAGATACAAAATGGTGTTAAAATGCATTCGCAGTAACTTTTTAATGATTTTGTTGGAATGAGTGGCGTTAGTGCTGAAGCCTACTTTCACCATTTGGTTATTACTACTGTATAGAACGTAGCTGAATAGAAGTCTAAAAAGAGATTCCCGAACATTCTTAGTAAAAACATTGTTATAACATAATGTGTAGTTCTGCATATATTACGTAATATGTATTGCTATAAAATACGTTATAGTCATTCTGTAGAAAATAGAATACTACAATACAAACATAGAATGTTCTGTCAGCATCAGTATTGGAATATAATAGTTCTTACGCTGTTTGTGAACTTGAGAAATAAGAAGCACATAATTCATCTAAAACGTTAAAAAAACTTTTTTGACATGAAAATTTAAGTCTTGTTGTTTAAAACTAAATTTATGGTTTAATTTTTCTCTAGATGAAAATCTTGGTACAGTGTCAATCATCATTGAAAGTGCTAGAAATTTCAGATTATGGTCAGCTTACTGTTATTAACTACGCTTAATATCCAAGTTTTTTTATCTCTGTAAAAATGTGCTGATGATTTCAAAGAGTATGTTGATTATGAAAACTTTCCCTAGGGATCCCAGCAAAATTGAAAGTTATTGATTGACATGATAAAACTGTATTTGGAATATTTTGTTGAAGTAGCAAGTTTTTTTATTGCTTTGTGAAAATTTTTGTTTATTAAATCTTATTGTTTGATTAAAACCATTTTGAAATATTATCTAAACTTTCCTTTTTACGAGAAGAATTTTTTGATAAAGATGCATTGAATTATTGTTATTTAGCCATGTTTTTAAATATTCTGTTCGAAAGCATCCTTATTTGGCCAAACTTGGTATTTAAAAATTTTGTTTTTCAATATTTCATATAATAATATATATTGAACTTGAACAGTTGTGTTTATTATGCATACTGTTATGATTGCTCACCAAGCTACTACAAAAATGCCAACAATTTATAGATTTTGTTCTAGGTACTCATTCAGCTTAGCATCAAACTGCCACAAATGTTGGAATTTAAGAAATTCTGTACATTTTCTCTGCCAAACTGGGAGTAAATTTCTGTTTTACTTATCATTCAAAATGTATCTTAATTTGTGCTTTTACAGATACATTGTTAATTTGTTGAATTTCTCAAGATCAAGAAAGATTTTGCCAAACTGGTAGTATTTTTAATAGCCGAAATGACAAAAATAATTATCTCTTAACCCCTCTTATAATCCTGCAAAATCATGTTTTGTAGTTTGAGGTGGAACGTAAATGAATTTTGACTATGGTTTCTGATTTTAAGAAATAACTTTGCATTAAGAATTTAATTAATATCAGGCATTTAAAATAATAGCAAATAAGAGACTTTTTTTTTCTGAAGTAGTTAAGATGTGCTATTGAAATTGTATTTATTTGTGTTTAAATCTGCAAAACGAAGTTTGATTGTTTAAAAATATAATTGATTATTTCTAACCAGTTAGAATATGAGCTAAGTGTTATTTCTTCATATGTCATTTCGTTAGTGGTAAATATGGCAGAATATTAGAGTAATTGACATTGTTTATTTTTTATTTGATATCAATAATTCATAGATGCATTAACTTCTTTTATAATTGGAGAGCATAACACAAAGATTTAATTTAAGTACTATTTTTTTAACTGTGCAGTATAATTTATTGTTAAGGGTAACAAATATTGCCAAATACGGTTAACGTCATTTAGAAAGCATTACATTAGTGTATGTGAGAAAAGAGCCTGTTATATAGGAAATAAATGAAGATAATTGTGCAAAACTGATGCTGTGGAATTTCCTTGAATATTTTTGCAAGTTGATTTTTGGTTTATATAATCTAAACCTTATTTTTTATTTGAATAATTTAAACTTTTTGCTTAATTTTACTTGTGAAGTCATCCAAAATAACATTTTGTTTCGAAGACATCCATTTTTTTTAATTCAAATAATATGCAGAGGACTATTTGTACTTTACCTTTTTTGTAATTATTTTAGGTAACTTTTAAGTGCTTATACATGAATACAATAAAAACGTTTGATAAATTTAAATTAAATGTATATTTTATAGTTATTTTGATGTAAATATTAATATTCTTTCAAGATGACAGTAATAAAGGTAAAGTAAATTTTCAGTTTAAATTCTCAGAGTATAAGTCTCTGATTTGTATCAGTAACTGTACATGTAATTGCTCCAGTTTTCTTTTTAATTATTTCAAATTGCTGAAATATTCAAAATATTCAGTTTTTAAGCTGTTATATTTTCAAAATATATTACTACAAAAAGTTGTGTTTCTGAAAATTTCCACTTTCTTAGCTAACAGTGCTTTTTGCAATCATATCATTGTATCAAGGGATCCCAATCGCCTCCAGGCGGGCAAGTGGCCCCAAGGTGGGCATGGAAATTTTATAGGGAGTCGATGAAGATCTGGACATTGACAGCCGAATTTGCAGTGGCAATTAATCAGCATAGTCAAGATTCCTATTGATTCCAGAAGTGCAGGTACGTATATGCTTTATTTCAGATTTTAAATGTCATACAAGAATAATATCCCAAAATAAAAGTTGTTACCAAACCAACATTGCCTTTTCCCTCTTCTAACCTAGTATAAGTAGATTTGAGTCAAGTCAGCAATTTACTATGGGAAGAAAGAAACAGGTTGAATATTTGTAATGGAAGTGATTTGAGAATTGAGCAATTTTATGCCAAATGCTAAAAGAATTACATGAATGCACAGATCACATTAATTATTCATACTTCTGTGTAATTAAAATTGAAGTTTTGTGCAGTTAAAATAAGTTATTTTGTTTCTGGCAACTTGTTTATATTTGTAAAATTAAAAATAAAGATTAAAAAAAAATAAATCCAATAAACCATTTTTTTTAAATTTTTGTTCAAAATTTTAGTTTGCTGTTATTTATTTGCAATTATTTGTATTTTGATTATGCTGCATTACAGAGAAAAATGTAAGGGGTTCGATGAAGAAAACGTTTTTCTAAAGTTCTTTTAAAAGGGGTTTATGTAAGAAAAAACTTGAGAACCCGTGCTTTACATAAGAAAAATTTTCCAAAATCTAGCTTCTCTATTTTTACCTTTACTAACTTGTATTATTCTTATTTTTAAATGTAATGTCATATATTACATATAATTTTCAAAAACCTTTTGGTATTTTCTGATTATTCATCCCCATTAAAAAGTCACAAATTGATTGCTGACTGGAGAGAGATATTTGTTTGGATATCCTTATTTCTAGTTCAAAAATGCTGCTTTCATAATTTCTTTTCTTTTTCCATATAAGACATGCAGTCTTTTTGGGTTTTTTCCACTCTTCTTTTCACGTACACAGCGATCTGCTTTCACTGAAGGAAGCAGCAGAGAATTCCAGAAACTTAGCATTTTGAACAACCATGGCATCAAAATCATAAAATGACACACAAAAAAAAAAAAGGCACATGATGCCTTTAAACAAGTCTTATTGCACTGTATGTGTGTAGGAAGTTAAGTCTGAGATTTCGCCGATGAAAACTGCAATATGCTATTCACCGCTATACTGAAACACAGAAATTCCCATAGAAGGGATCATAATCTGCCGTCGTACTGGTGAAATGTCTGGAAAGCCATTTGGGGTTGCTATGGGCACAACTAAATTGCCACATAAATATATTTGGGTAATATTGGTAGGTTTATAATAGTAAAATAAACACTTTGGTGCTGGTATAATAATGTAATCCAGCTAATTTTCTTAATGTTTTGTATTTTTTTAATGCTTAATGTTTTATAATTCTTATAATTGTGTATTTTTTACTAAATATACCTTTAGATGTGTAGGCATATTAATATACATTATATATTAGATTTTTTTAAATACCGGTGGAATGTATGCTCTACCAGCAGCAACACATTTCAACATAAATATTTTTTGGCGGCATGATGCAATGCCTCATCAGTACATTTTTGTGCTTCTTTGCTGGGTTCGGGGATAGTCTTAATACCTCCTTTTTTAAAAAATAAAATCCTCAATATCTCAAAGTATTGATGTTCGGCCAGCCATATATTTGATATTTAGCCCTGGTATTTGACAAAAATTGTTTTTAATGCATCTTCCTTTTTTATTGTGTTTTTGTTTCTTCTATACTTTTTATTAGAAACTAAAAGTAAAACTAACATTTTACTACCAGTAATGATATGGTTGATACTGTTTAACACTGGCATTTCGACCCAGGTTTGAATCCATGCAAACGCACTGCCTGCATGTTTGGCTTCCTCCATGTGTAACATGAATGCAACCCAATGTACATACCCTAGTCAGATAGCAATCGAGTGGCTTGCTGCATCCAAATAAACCAATCAAAATGAATATTTAAGTTTTTATTAATTAAATTTAATATATTATGGATGCTTTATGTTATTTTTAGTATATATTGCAATGATAGTATATATTTGTTGTAACTTATATACTAAAACACAGAAACATCAGTCAGTATAACCTAGTAATACTAATAGTAACATCAGTCATGATACGAGGGTGAGAATTATGAAAGAAAAAATAAATATAAAATTAATAGTTTAGATAATGCATGATGTTATGTAGCTGTGTATTAACGCTTCTTTTTTTAGGTTCCCAATGATGTTGAAATAGAGCTACAAACAGTATCTAAAAGATGTTGTCTTCTTTCAATCACTGGTTGTGAAGGCCTGACCCTGTACTCCCCAAGACTACCTCGACATCCATGCAAGATCAGAATGTGTTGTGACTTATCTCAATTGGAACATTAGAACAAGCTTATGAAATTCATCCTGGCAAAAGAGTGCAGTCACCAAATGGTGCGTTATGAGGTACACCGTCGCTGAGCTTGATATAATGTGCTTGTCAGACCACTGTGCCCACAAATTACCACCCGTTGCATTTCCGATACAACCAACAGTGTGAAAAATCACTGATCTAATGTTGAGTACCATGCATTCTTTGCGTCTCTCTTCTAATGATTATGAACTGCAAGAACTGTTTAAGTATATGAGACAACCATTAAATTGTTAAATAAAAAATTCTAAATTTGGGTTTCATGATATTGTTAAATATCCTATTGAAATTTTCACAAATGTATTAAAATGACTACTACATACACTTGTGTTTTCTGAGATTTATTGGTTTAAATACTCCAGGATATGAAACTGCAAAATGCTTTTTGTCAATATTATAAGTAATGGTAAATATCCCCCCATGCATGCTTTACAAGTACATTTATCTTATTTATTTCATACAATTAAAGTTTTCAAGTTAGAAGAATGTTATTGATGTATGTCCTGTTTCTATATAAGCATAATAATGTATGCTAATTATTCAGAAGTACTTGTTATTAAATTCTGAAAAATAATGATTAAAATATTTATAAAATATACGTAATCATTCGACAGGTTTTATGAGTAGTTTCATTTTAAATTTCTTAAACAGAATATAAGTGATATAATTTATTAAATTATGCTTACATGTATGTCTGTGCAAAATTCAGCATAAAATATTTCTTAATGAATTACTTTTCTTACGTAGCAGTTGCAGAAAATTTGTCTATGTGGATTTAAATGTGTTCTTCATTAAAGCTTTGCCATCTTAAGTTATGTTTTTCCTCTGACTTATTTTACATGAAATGTTGACGTTTCTATATAACATGCTACCAAGAGATATGTTTAATCTGCAGAAAAATGGAATTTACTTTTGAATTTATTGAACAATATTAATAGCTTTGGAAAATTTTCTTTATTGTATAGGTACATAAGTATTATAATTTATCATGCTTCATAATATATTTTAACATATTGTAAATAAAAAATTACCATAAAGTAAAACTTGTTTTTGTGTGAGGAGGGGACATGGGAAACCTTACAGATTCTAGCAAACACTTCTGGTCTCCAAATTTTAAAGGTAAGTGTCATGGCATGTGAATGAAAATAAGAATTATGCATGGAATAATTTTTCTTTATATAGTATAATAGTAATTAGTTGAATAGCTGTTAATTACACATTACACACAATGTATAATATCAATTTTGTTATGAGAAAGCAATTTCTGTTGTAAATTTAAATACTAGAGACCTTGAATCTCAAAGCTAATGCAATTTAATTTACAAGTGAAGGCATATCAAACATGAATTTTTAAAATTCAGCTCTTGCAATGAGCAGTTACATTTTAACTTATTCCTATTGGTGTGTAAGGCATTTAATTTTGTAAAAATATATTTTTATATACATGCTAATATATTGCAAATGTGTATTTTAATGATATATATTTTATACTTTCATTCTCTCAAAACTGAATCAATCTTATGCAAGTAAATCTGCTGTTCTAGCCAAATTTTCAATAATTATTGCTATAGATATGCTGATTTGCATTAGAAATTTCTAAATATCTTAGCCACAGCAGTAATGAATTAAAAAAAGTACCAGGAGAAGGGTGCCATAGCAGTAATTGAATAAAAAAATACCAGAAAAATGGATAATAGAAAATTTTATGACTGAACTCTCAAATAACTTCCTATAACTTACAGTTAACGCTAAACATAATTATAATTAAAGGTTTAAGGTATTCTCAATCCATATTGTAATATAGCCCATTTAACGCATTTCTAATTTATGGTTCAACATTCCCCATTCTTGCTTTAACATACTGCCAATTCTTGGTTAAACCTATTAACAAATAATGGTTCAACCTATTAACAAATAATGGTTCAACCTATTGCCAAATAATGGTTCAACCTATTACCAAATAATGGTTCAGTGTTTTACCATCTTTTGGTTGCAACTTTTTCAGCACCATAGTTTGGTGAAACTTTGAACCAAATTTTTAACAGTGTATAAAAGGCGTTGCTTAGTTCCAAAATGACGTATATGTACATAAATTAAAACTAAATGAAACTGACATAAATATTTCAGCTGCTCATCTTGAAAAGGAATAGAATAGGAGCTTTTATACCAAAGTGGAAATATTTGCCTTTCATCGACGCACGTGTCCTGATGAAATAAGAATTTCTTAAAAACAAAATTTCTTTAGAAGCTTATGATTCAGCTATTTTAAATCATTCAAAAGAATGTTCACCGCTAATATGAACATAGCTGTATTAGTATGCAAATAGCTGTAGCTGGCTAATTTTCTATCCATGTATAATAAATATGCGTTAATTTACTCAAGATATTTTAATTCCATAAAATAGCATTGATAAAAATAAGTTCAAAACTACGTCTGCATTATTTTACAGAATCAATATAATATATTGTTTGAAATAATTGCCCAGTATTATGTTAAAGAATTATTATTACTATTATTAGTTATTAAGATTAAGAATTATTATCATTATTGTTAATGGGCAATTATTTTAAAGAATGAATTAATTTAAAACATTCTTTACTATTTTATACTAAAAATTCTCCTGAAGCACTCTATTGAAGATATTGAAAGAAATATTTAGAGACTGTTTAATTAATAATTTTTAACTCTGTATAAAAATAGGGATATGCTAATCCTTCTTCTTCGTGCATTTTACAATCATTATACAATATTTATTATTTTGTATTCATTTAAGTTCAAGCCCAAGTGGAGACTTTGCTGTACACTCCCAGTTAGGAGTTGATCGTATGATATTTATTCTGAGAAATAAAGGGTAGTTAACCCTTCTTAAGTCTTACGGCTCTGTTAATACACTTAAGCGATTATTCGCTTATTAGTGTTTGTGAAGTTCAAGGATTGAACACTAAATAAGTAAAACCCCACAGGGTTATCAAATGGAACATTGAAAACACAAAAATGTTAGGTAAAATATTTCTATAAGTACAATGAAGTTCGTCTAAAATGTGTGTGCCGATGTTTATTTGCCTCAACAGTCTACATTTATTTGTAATGCCCGTGAGTCACATCTGAGGCATAGGAGCTGGACAAAAGTAATCTGATTAGAAATGCATTCCCTTACTAATATTCAGCAGAGCTGCATTTTTCCACATGGCTTTGTGCTGCAACAGGAAGCTTACTCGACGCGTTTTCGAGAGGTCCAGGTTCGAGGAGTACCGGCGAGAGCACTGCGCATTTTTACGCCTCTTGCTTCAAAACAGTGCATCTCTACAGTACATTCATTACTCTACAGTAGGGGTCCCTAAGAGCACATTCTAGAACATCTGTTGCATGGCGGGCACCATTTGCTTTTACAAGTTGAAGTTATAGTTGGATAGAGTTAGTAATACATATACATAAAAAAATAGAGATCGGTCGTATTTTGCTTTGTGCTGGTATCTGTGTTGGACACAGTTTCTATTTCACTAAAAGGGAGAATGCATTCACATAGAATTTTATTGAAAACTAAAACATTTTTATAGTGATCGCACAGCGGCGGGCACACGTTAAACGGTAGGCTGGCGCCATGTTGCTCGCGGGCATAGGTTTGAAAACCCCTGCTCTACAGCATAACTTTCGGCAGTGAATTAGTTCTGTTTCGGGATTCCTCTTTCCGAGTTTTTCAAAATTCTTCCTGTTCCCTCGAAATCGAAGAGTAGTCCTCCTCCCACAGCTTCTCGGGAGATATCACGATGAGTCATGAAGAGCTGGGCAGTTTCTTTCTGAATAAGTTAGTTAGTCTTCATTAGATTGAAGACGTGTCTTAGTTTAGGCGCCTCTCGAAATCTTTAGTTTCATTCTATTTGTAATTGTGCTACAATATTAACTAAGCTTATTTTACAGCTTATATTTTTTCACATCTTATGTTAATCAATATGGATGTTATAGACATTATTGAAACTAAAAGGGAAAACTCTTTAGCCCTTTATAAAGGTTATCAGCATCAATTTCGGACTAAAAATAAGGAAAATGTAGTTTATTGGATTTGCATAAATGAAAGAATTGAAAGCTGCAAAGGCGCAATCAAGACCAAAGAAGTCGTCGTTTTAGAAGAAAGAACGTCGTTTCAGAACGAACATTTATTCTGAAAGATTTTATTAGAATTTTGGAATTTCTTTATGCAGAATTTCGGAAGCATATTATTTTTACTTTAGGAAACGATCTTTTAGTTCATTGCCAAAATCATCGCAGAGTTTGAACATCTCTCTCTCCCCTTTTTGAATGCAGATTAGCTTCATTCATGCAAAGATCTGATATTGTAAATATTTTTCGATTATTTCGTTTAAAAATTCTTTGCTTTCCTTCATTTCGAAAAAGGCCAAGGCCCAGTCGCCCCCCCCGATAAGTAGCCCCTGAGAAGGGGGGTAATGAAGATTGATGATACGCGGAAGCAGGAACGTTTTGGGTAACCGCGAAAACAGGAAGACATGTATGTATCAAATCAGTGTATGTATCGAACTAGGAAATAAATACAATATATATATACACCAGATCTGTTAATTAGACAAGGATATGGACACGCCCCTTAAACGAAGAAGACTGATGGCAACGAGTGTGGCAAGGAGAATTGCATTGTAAACTGCAGAAATCAAGATGTTTTGCTACAATCTATTGGGATCTTCTCTGTTAGATTTATTTATGAAATGTCTGGTTTTTACGCAGCAAATAATTTTTTAAGTGGCCTTCAGCTATTTGATTTTTTGCAAAATTGTACAAAAAGCTAGATGTGGTAACATAGCTAATGACAAAATTATTTTTAGAGTATTTTGATAATGATGGTAAGTTAGACAAAAAAATTACTCTTTATTTGCTCTAGTCTGGTTTGTTGGCAAATAATATTTATTAGAAAATTTTATATCCTGACTTTTTCAATTCAAGGATTTAGATATTTTTTCCCCAATTTTTTAAATAATGTTTTCATATTTGTGATTTCATTTTCGTATATATACCATTATACAAATACAATGCAATTAGTTATCTTAGCATCCTTATTAAGCATCATATTTTCCTTCAAGCAGTATTCAGAAACAGAAATATATTACAGAGCGCCTATTTTAATCCCTTTGGGATGCACAAAAGCGTGTTTCATTTTGACAGCATTGAAAACATATCCTCAGGGTAGACTCTTTATAGAAACTATTTGTTATCTTTACATTTAGCAGAAGACAAAAAATAAGTACATTTATGCGCAGAAGTAGATTAAACATAAAATGCTTAGCTAAAAATCTCTTACATTCTTAAAAGGATGAAGATAAAAAAGTACTTAAACATGTTTCATTTTCACCTTTGTTTGTAACCGATGCTGAATGTTCTTTCAGGAAAAATTAGAGAAACATTAAATGTACTAAAAAAGACCCCTCGAAACAATTCTCACTTGAAGAAAATATTAGTTACTTGAAACAGCATTCGTATTTTGCGTAAATATTTTCCGATCGTTTGTAAGATTCGTTTATATTATGAATTATATAATATAAAGAAATGCGTAAAGCAAAATCTTAGTTTTAATTTGCAACAGCTTCTTAAATTTCATATTTAAATTGATTATTTCCTCTTTCTGTCCTAAAAATAGTAAGGTAATACAATATAGGAGTATGCTGCAACTCTTCTGGCCGATAATAATCGGCTTCATGGTTGATGAAGCACAACCAACACAGATTAAAACAAAAATATTGTTAAAAACATCAAATCAAAATTTCCAGTATTTGCTATTGCCATCTCTAAAGTTTATCAAATCCTTGGCAACTCTTTCCTGCGGCAATGGAATTCTTTTCTGTTGCCATGTTTTTCCCAAACATGTCGCAATAATACGCAGTCTTCGACGGAATGTCGTGCATTGCCTTCGGCACTACAAAAATTGCAAAGTCTGTTATTTTGCAAATTAAATCTTGTCAGGTACAGCAGGAAGCGCCCGTGTAATTATTTGATTATAATCAAAACCCCATATCATTCTAGAAACTTCAAAGTTCAACTAATAATCTTTGCTTTTTCCCGAAATGTTCCATTTCTCTTTACAACAGTCATAACAGAAATCCTCGATTTTAGCGATAATAATTCTTTTTGATACCTGAATATCGAACGCATCCCCGGTATTACCCGTAGCAGCCTCCTTGGCCAGCACGGAGACTCTCTCATTGTCTGTAACACCAATACGGGACGAGGAGATCTTTAATATATAAAACCAATATATTAGTATATATATTAGTGCTATACCAATATATTAGTGTTATCAGCATTAAACAAAAACTGCATTAAACAACATTAAACACAAAATTATACGAATGCACATATGATGTATTAGCGAAACAAACCCAAAAGAATATCATTAAATGGCATTTATGGGGGGAGATGTGCGAGTTATTTCGATTTACAAGTATATAACGTAATGTTACACACTAGAAAGCTACAAAATAATATCATACAATGCCATTTAAAGGGGAAAATGGGAGACGTAATACTTTAATTTATATATTAGCCGATCCCACGAGGCAAGTTGGAAATGGAGTCAAATATCTCAAATTTTGAAATCAAATAACACAGTCATTTTTATCATAAGGAGTCAAACGTTTGTGTTTTATTTTTTAAAACGAGTATAAATGTTTCTTAAATATAGGAACGTGTGAGCGCTGTATAAAGTTAGATTTCATAATCTTTTGTAAAAACGATTTCTGTAGTCTGGAAATGCTGAATCATTCTTTGAAGCAGGGTTGGGCAGACTTTCCCAGGTACTGGCCATTTCCAATTTTTTCAAGGTGTTGCGGTTCACCCTGTGCCTTAGGTTTGGTGATCTAAAAAAATGATCTACAATACTTATTATTACTTAATTATAAATACGGAATATATACTTACCTACCTAACCCTAACTAAAAAAACTTAATCTTTTAAATCCGCGTTTAAAGCAAAACGCAGGATACAAACATAATAATAATAATAGCCACAAATATAATAATTCCAAATTTGCATTTCTTATCAAATAAGTCAATGTACATTAAAAATGAATCATTTTCATATAAAATTATTTCTCGTAATAATATTTAGCTGAAGACTTAGTCTGCATACTCTGCAGCAATCTTGATTATTTACTAACTGCTAATCTTGCGCCAGATTCTAAATGGTAGTCTAAGAGACGGGAACGATATGTTGTCTTAATTGTAGTCATCGTTGAAAATGTAGATTCACACAAGTAGGTAGAGCCAAAGAACGGTGTTCAATGAAATGCAACTCTTTTTAAATTAGGATACTTTACTTCCAGGGATAAATAAAGTCCTGCTTTACTTCGTTCATTAGATTCCAGAAGTTATTCTAAGTTCTGAACTACGTGCTTTTAAAATTATGTCATTTTGAAGGAGAAAAACTTCGTTTTCCTCAAGAGATAAAAAATATATAATTTCAGTTATTTCTTCCACGTCAGCATTGCTAAACGGGTAACACATGAATGTAACAACTGGTTCTAGTCTAGTAAATTCTTGGAAACGTCTTTCAAATTCAGAGCGAAGTTTTATTATTTCATTAAAATATTTCCCTTTGTTTAATGTATCTGCGTTTTTAAACAACTTGTCAGGAATATTTTTGAAATTTATTTCTTCATTTTTTTATCACCTGAGAAGATATTAGTTTTCACTTGCTCTTGAAAGTATTAACAAATCCATTCAATTCTACTGTAGTTTGTAGTTTGATTTTTTCCTTCCATACGTTCAATGCATTAATAGACGGCTTGTTATATCAACAACAAAACCTAAATCCACCAACTGAACGTCATCACTAAGTTCAACGCTTTCTCTTTTGATTCGAAAAAAAAATCTTTTACTTTGGTTACTTTTTCTTGTTGGTCCCTGAATCTTCGTATCTTAGTATCCGCATCTTAGGTCTTAATAAAGGCGGTCACCCCAAAATGTCTTAGCCATCCACCGGTCGATTGGGATCGACTAAATGCCCACCCCTGATTTAAACATTGTTGCAATTGCAAGTACATGCGTACGACCAACGGTTGAGAAAATAAAGGACTTTTGTGGACACGCTTGAGGCTAATAATATGACGGCATTTTCCTCAGAAAGTCTTCCACGAAATTATTCCTTTTTAGATATATATATTTGTTTGCTTTTCTGTAACATTAGTAACCACGTAAGCAGCCAAGAAAGTTTCAGAGAAAACTATGGAAGCAAATTTTCTCTTTTGTCTCAAAATAATTTCAGTAAAATATCGAGAGGTCTTACTATTAATGATTTGACCGCTGTCATTCAGTGTTGTTATTACTAATTTCGCTTGTCTGAATCAGATCTTATCCACGAAATTCTTAGTGGTAAGAAGTGAAGAGGGCGCTTGCCGTTGGGAAGAGCCTTGGGCATCACACAAGTGACAGTACAACTTTGCTTAGTCCCTCCCCCAGTTCTGAAGAAGAGCACTTCGGGGAGACGTGTTCGAGAGCCTACCACCCCTATTTCTCTACCACCAACCTCTCCTGAGAACTTTCGGCTCGCCGCATATTTAGAGTGCTCCATGCCGCACAGACACTATTACATTTATAAACATCCATGCCCTTTCCGAGATTTGAACTCAGATCCTTCGGTACGGCTGTCAGTAATGCTAACTACTCTCCAATTGAGGGGACTTTCATTCATATATCAGGCTTACTTCCACGCTTGTATGTTGCCTTTTAAAGGGTTTCAGTCTTTCATTTTCTTAAGGACCTTGAATTCCTTTCAAAATTTGAAGATAATGAAGTCAGAAAATAAATCACTATATAACGGAACTATATAGCGGCTATTCATGAATGAATGTAAAAAGCGTACACTTTCAGAAGCACTACGAAACTAAAAACGTTCTCGAATGTGATTTTGAAATGATAGAAACGCGTCCCCTTGGACATATCAAATGCGGTTTCCACATTTCTTATTTCCTCCTAAAAGAAATTCGGTTTACTCTGAATCTTATATATCTTTATAGACATACCATTTTTTCCGGAAATAAGACACGACAACAAGTTTTCTAGACACATATAAAAAGATGACTTCCTTCGCAATTTCCGATTCTTCATATAAATTCTTCTCCATTACTCTTTTTTAAATTACATCCAACTTGCATCAACTTTCACAAATTCGTGCATTGTTTGAAAAATATCTTTTAACACGCGGCAAGAATTATTTATATTCTATTTTTTTTGTTTAAAAAGCGAATTATATTGAAAGTATTTTTTATAGCTATACTAGTTATCCTAAACTCTATGAATACTATACTCATAATCTGACTACGTCTGTTTCCGTTTTTTATTTATTACAATATTTTCATCCGTACACTATGAAAACGTTTGCATTTTGTGAACTAACAAAAAACAGAAAATACACGGGTGTCCAAAAGTTAAGCATAATTGATAATTATGTGAATAAAGAAGGAACTGTAAATCAGAATGGCGGGAAACGTGATATGCGAGTGTAAAATGGTTATAAAATAAGGAAGCAAATCAAAAGAACGATAATAATTAATCTTATTATCTAAAGTAGCAGTTTGAAAGAAAACTGAGAATAGCAAGGGTTCACACTTTAAAGAAAAAAGGAAAGAAAATATTAAATAAATTACTGATGCTGCAGTTTAATAAGGCATGTGGTCACCTCTGACAGCCGGGCACGCTGCACAGCGATTTACCATACTTGCTATGAGATGATGAATGAGTTGTGGGCTCAAATGGTTCCAAGCTTCTTGAAGAGCTCTCTTCAGTTCTGTAACGGAGCTTGGTGGGTGCGAAAGGGCTGCAATTTGTCTCCCGAGGATATCCCACACATGCTCGATAGGATTTAAATTAGGGGAGTTCGCAGGCCATGACATGCACTGGATGTTTTCTGTTTCAAGGAAGTCATCAATCAGCACCGCTCTGTGCGGCCGTCCATCATGATGCCTGCCCATATCATTACTTCCCTTGATGGAAAATGATGTCTTTCCGACATGCTTCTTGATTCAAAACGTGTTCCACGTTCTCTCCATATCGTTACCCGACGAGAATCAGTACTCAGACTAAACCGGGACTCGTTACTGAACATCACATTGGCCCACTCTCCCACACTCCAATGTTGATGTTTCAAAACTCTAGTTCAAACGAGCGCGTTTCTGCGCAGACGTGAGAGGAATGCAAACTGCTGGTCTTCTGGCATACAGGCCAGCATGATTGAGTCTCCTGTAAACACTTTGTCTCGAAATTCGTATTCCTGTGGCAACTGAGAGCGCCGAATCCAGTGCTCTGGCAGTATTGCCCCTCTGACGACGCGCACTTATTACCAGACATCGGTCTTAGCGAGGGGTTGTGACTCTTGGTCGACCTGATACTGGTCGTCGGGTAACATCTCCCGTTCTTTGAAATCTCTGCCACAGTCTTGAGATCACAGACTGGTTCCCATTCAGAATTCGAATTGTGATCGTCCGGATTCCAGCATTCCAACGATTCTTCCTTTCGCAAACATCTCCAATTGGCGTCTTTGTGCCATCATTCATCTTGTTTGATGGTTAACAACGTTCTTTTGCACAGCAGTTGCCCGAAACTTGCGTGAATCGGTTTCTCTGCGTTCCGACATGCGCAGGTGTTTCGCGCAGGACGTAGTCGACTGAAAAGTTTTGCATAAACCTAATGTTTCTTCTTCACCCGATTAATATCCGCAAGAAATTTGGAATAATTTTACGAATATTTACTCCATGTTTTTCGCATTTTACAGTTTATGCTTAACTTTTGGACACCAGTGTACATCTTATTAACCTTATGCGCTTTTTGTAAAATTTTACTTAGATTTACTTCATAGAGTTAATCCATTAGATAAATGGTGTCTTAGTAGTATCCTTCTTGAAATTATCATTCTTTTAAAATGCAGTTGCCACAAATCTTTAGGTTAATGCACACAGCGGGAAAAATAATAAAAAAATAAAAATAAAAAAACCTGAAATGTTTCAGACTTTAAATTACGTACAAAGGGGCGTTCTTTTTAACGTTTTGTGTGTTACCTTTACCTATTAGATATCATGTTCTTCGCACTTAAACCATGAAATTCAGTTAAAGAACAATATCGCAAAATAATTTTAAACTGAGCGTATCTTTAGACTTTCCTATACACAGTCTCACGCACTGGAGATAAAAATGTTTTTTCTGTACAACCTTGCCATAGCTGGCTTTCAAATCCTTGAGTTTGTTAATAAAAAATTCGTTAAAGTTTTACACAATATGAAATAGATAATAAAACAAATTCCAAATTTGGGCTTCCAGATGCCCAAATTCGTGTGGAAACGTACATTATTCAAAATTGGATGGCTCTAAGTACTGTTGTTTTATCACGATGCGAGAAACATACATACGTTGATGCAAATTCTTCATTATTTAATTTCTTTAAATATAATACAGGGCGATAATGTTTGCTGGCAACAATTTAAAATGTGAATCGGACATTTATAGTTCAATGCCAAAAGGAAAACAATAGTTCTTCGCCCCTTTGGACTTAAAAAAAAAAAAAAGACAGTTCTGTATCTCTCCTTCTACTGGGCAGATTGTTGAAATTGCATTTTTAATGCTTCGGAAGCGCGAATTGGGATATATATTAGATTTATATATAGCATTGTTCTGATATAGGTATTTTGACATAAAATGGGATTTTCCATATTTCGATTCTACGACTCAAATTATGCCAAGCACAAGTAATTTTTAAAAAGTTAGTTCTCAAAATTTTAGCTCCTGAATCAATTTGATATATGTTCATTAATCTCTCTTTTTTTATTGAACTTACTTAATTCTTCTTCCAGAATTCGAAATTTAGGCTTAATCCAAATATAATCCACACATATTTTTATGATTTTTTTTAAATTTTTATTTAAAAATATTTTTTAAAAATTAAAAAAAAATATAATTTTACTCTACAAAATTTTACCGTCACCTTAAAGTAGATGTATCTCTAAGCATACCCCCCCCCAAAAATTAGAGTTTTTTATGCAAAATTTCCTAAGACGTACGTGAATTTACATTTTGAAAATTGCGATATTCGTTATAAGCGATATAACGCGAAATGTGATTTACGCATTTTGTTAAAATTATTTGAAAGTATGAAAGATGATCGTTTTCCACACTTGTGCACTGAAAAAAAAAGAGAAAGGAAAATGTGTTGCTATAAATTAAGAAGTTCGCCAAGTGAATTATTCTTAGCGCAAACTGGAAAAATACACCAAGATAAATTTTTGAATTTCTCCACAAATTTCCAACCAAATTTTACAATATTTAATATTTATGGAGAGTTTGACTTGTAGAATCGAAATATGTAAAAAAAAATGGCATATCATTTCCGATTTTGTGTCAAAATACCTATGTTAGAATGATGTCATATATAAATCTAATATATATCCTAAGTCAAGCTTTCGAGACATGAAAAACGCAATTTGAATTTCGTCAGTCGCCCAGTAGAACGGAAGATATAGAACTGTCCTTTTTTTTTTTTTTTTTTTTTTTTTTTTTGTGTGTTGTCGTTTTTTTTTTTTTGCGCAGTGTGCGTTGTGTTATATCAAATCAGTTTTGATCTTCTCTAGAAAAGAATATTTTTGTGCTATCATAAACTCCGAAATAATTTTTTTCTTATAATCACTTGCTCATCTAATTTCCGACACAAACTAGCTTCCTCGGTTGCTAAATTTCATCAACGCACGCAAAGGACATGTGCGTTATCTCTTGCATACATATGTTTAAAGGGGGAATTGCACTCATATTTCAAGGATTTATTTACATAGCCTTGACGTATATCATCAGCCCTGTTATTCACTTCGAGTGCCACCCAGACGGGAAAATGGTCTGTGACTCTGACTGCGGTATCGAAAAACCAGGGTTCGAATTCCAGACAAGTCATGGATGTAATATGTTCGTAACTTCATAGGAGGCAACGGTGGCCCACCTATTAGGTACCTCCATAATAAAGGGACCACAGCTTTCGGCCATAGTATTAGCGAACTCCTATAAACGGCTAAAGCTTGCCATTGGAAATAAGAAAGCATGCCATTTATTAAAATGAGTATTCCTCTTCTATATGCCAAAATTGAACTTCTTTATTAAAAATTACTATTTTACGTTAAGCTATCACGAAAAATAAATAATAGATTTCTGAATTATAAAAGCTCAAGTATTAAACGCAATATATCAAAACAAAAACTGCTTGAGAAATTTGAGTTTCATATAGAAATCTATTAACTAAAGTGAAACTTTCAAAACTCTTTCAAATTACAGCTGAGAAATTAGCCTGAACAAAATATCGTCTGTCTACAAAGCAACCCCTGTTAAGTTATTAAAAATCGCGTGGGTAATGGAAGATCTAAATCCGGAATAATTTCAAGGAGAAATGTCGTTGCTTATAAGCTTTTGATCGTGATGTTTCTTCCAGTCTCTTTTCTCGGTATTCTGAAATATAAAATTACGTTTCTATGTATTCTAGATGCATCTAATGGTAGTCTAGATTTGAATTAAAAATTAATAAATATGACTTAAGGCTGTGTATTCTAAAGAATCGATAAAGAAAATATTTGAAAGAGTCGAATAAGGTTTCATATATATTGGAAATGAAACATTAATTTGAAAAAGACTCTTAAGTACACTATCGTGACTCCTTTTTATTCCTTTATTTCCTTTCGGAAAACACAAAATAATGACTACTTAGATGTAAGAGGGATTATAGAATGCTTTATTTAGAGATGCAGATAAAAATAATGATTCCACCATTAAGTATACTTACAGATTTCCCAATCAATAAATATTACAGTGTATAGATTTGAGAAAAGCAAATGTTCGCGTACATTTTGAGGGAACTTAAACTGCAGCAAGTTACCCTGCCTCCATAATCAAATGACCACCGCTTCTAGTCTTGGTAGTGGCCTAAAGAACTAAAATGGCTACTGCGTGCCACTAAAAAAATGCACTTCAAATTCTTATCTCATGTTTTTGATTTACCGATAATAATTATTAATTTTGCCGTCAGCACTTTTGCTATCATTGAACCAACGCTAAGGCTCAATAATCAGAGATAATTATGATTCATGTTTAATTCTTCGCCAAAGCGGGGATTGGTGGTGACGTGGAAGAATTTCCTTATTTAGTTCATATGTAACGTATAGACTAACCCAGAACATGGTTACACGTTTGACTGCATTGTGTGATGATATGCTATGGAAACGAGGCAGTGCCGTTGCAAGGTCTCTCATCCGAAGAACAATATTAAATTGACTTATTTTATTACCTCAAAGTGCTTCCTTTTTGAGAGCATTCAGTCCTTGCCGATGCTTCTGCATCAGTATTACTATGGGAGCTTTTAGAAGATTTTTGTTCTAGTTTTTCATATTGCAAGCAGTCGCTTTCTCCACTTTCCCACAGTCGATGAAATAAGTACTGTAATAAAATTATACTTCTTTTTTAACTCATAATCTGACAGTCATTCTATACAATGATTATTAGCTATGTCACTTCCAGAGTATTCTAGCACTGATCATTTCCACCATGGGCGGCTAGAAATGCGCATCTTGCAACTGCAACATGCTTCTGCATGTTCAGTACCGTCTTGGCTAAAACCTTGTAATCTTGGCCTCTTTGGCAAGTAATAAGCTGTTTACAGTAATTAAAATGACTTTTCTTTTAAGATAATTACGGCTTCTGTCTGTAAAGTTTTGTAATGAAGTTTTTACTCAATACGTAACTGTGTTTCGCGCTTCTTTATATCTTTGATAATTAATAGACGATTCGATGAACGAGGCAAGATTATGTATTGAAGGATTATGAACTTGTTAAGATTTGATTCAAAGCACTTGAGAAGATTATGAATAATGCATTGCAAATAATATTATTTGAAAAGTATTGTAAGAAACAAGCAAGAAAAAAAACTGAAGTAAGTGTAGGGTGCGGGATAAAGGCATTTACACGTCCCGAAGGATGTATTTCTAGTGCCATTGAAAAGCAGAATTGTCACCGAACATTGCTAGAAGTGCGACTGTTTTGCGTTTTGAGCATATATTCTTTCCGCGTTACAGGCAAAAAAGCTAGTACTTTTTACAGCTTATTGATTCGGCATTATGAAACTCACAGTAAAAAAGTGTTTTTTTTTTTGTACTGAAGAGCCTTCAAGAGTCCTATGGCAGTTATAATATCCTAAAAAGCTTTAAGAGAATTTGTTGAGCCTTGAATTCTGGAGGAGGTATTGCCCTAAGAATCTTAAAAAATAGAAGCACTATACTTGTACATACGTAAAATATATAACAGGTCCTTTTAAATTGCAAAGTTATAATCAAATATACTGCAAGATGAAAAATAGAATCTAGAGAATGCTAGAAGAGAACTTTGGATTAAAACTGATGAACAAAAATTTAAGAAAGTTGAGTGTAATCATTCTCATATATGCCATTTCGCTATCGTTTCTATCATTGCTTGAAATGAATACGGCTCTTTTATTTGCAATTTTTAATAATTACCTTCAATTTAGGGTTTCAGATTTCCTACAAATAAACGGAATTCCTATGGGCTTAAACTATTCAACCGCTATTTGCATTTTTTATCTTTTCTTTTCTTAAAGGAATCTCACTTCCAAAAATCTTTTAAGCAAATTGATAAAATTCACTTTAACGGTATTTTTAGATACATTGATGATGTAAATGCTCTCAGTAATTTTGAGAAAATAGAAGAACCGCTATTTCTGGTTTTCCACTCTTTAATATCTTATTGTTGAAGTTTATGCCTCTTTAATAAAAAATAAATTTTGCTGACTTTTTTAAAAATAATTACTTTAGAAATTTGCCATTTTGTATTGTCATATTTATTGTAATTTAAACGTATGCTTTAAGAAATTGAATTGAATCTAATCAATTGAAAATGCGATCTCGAAACAACATACTGATACATATTTGAGTCTATTTCACTGATTTTTTCATGATTTGTTATAATGTTACATAGCGCTTTTATTTATTTATTTGTTGCGTTTTATATGATAAAGTTTGTACGAATTTTTTAATGGATTGGTGACCACGTATTTTATATGTAAGTAGAGCAGTAGATATTTTAATTTTGAATCCATCGAATTTCAAACACAACTTCAATGTCGGAACATAATGACACTTTGAGTCACCAAGTTGGCAATATTTGATGTTTCCTCGCCAGGGCCGATTTTTCTGGAAGCTCGCAGAATCCCAGAAATCTTACTATTACAATCTGTGCGCATCTTTCTGTCTGTTTGTTTGTTTGTGACATCATCTCCTCCGGAAAAGCGGGGAGTTAAGTTTCAAGAAAGTACCTCCGAATTCCAACAATTCGTTAGAAGCCATTTCGACGACTCGCATCTTCGTACGACTCCAATAAGCAGAGATATTAGTTAAAAACTCGGAAAACGCAAATTTTTGCACTTATTTTTTCGAGTGGCAACAGTCTCGCGGGTTGGAGATAAATCGTAGAGTCTGTTAATAAAAAATTTAATTATAAGTTAAATTAAAAGTTATAAATTTAATAAAATAAATAAATGCAATTATATAAAAAGTAAAATAAAAAATTATAAACTAAATTAAAATTATAAATGATTTTAAAATGTATAAATAATTAAAATATAAATATAATTTAATTAAAATTCTTATAAATTTAATCTAATTTATAAGTTTTAGTAAATATGAAATAAAAAGGCATTGCCAAACATTAAATAATATACTTTTATGATGGGAGGTCATATTCTGAGGTCGAAGAAAGCACGCGATTGTATTTAACATCATTGTATGTCGAAAATGTTTTGTTATTATGAGCATTTCAAATAAATAGCTGCTGTTCGCAACTTTTTTGTTTCAGCTTAGGATAACTGCCTCGGTATGTTATTCGGAAGCGCTTTTGCAAATTTTCTTTTCAGGTGTAAATAGCGTTGGATAAATTTTGCTTTGGCCGCTACCCTCTAGTCCTATATAAATACAACACCAACAGCCACAGAGTCAGCTGCTTCGGGCTTTTTAAAGTCTGTTTGAGTGACATGAATAACTCTCTCATTACCGAGTCATATGAATAAGCTGTGATATTTCTCGGGTGTTAAGGAGAATTTCCCTTATCTCCATTCTCTCCCTGAACTATTTTTAGTACTTACTTTCCTGCATGAGGTTATTAATTTGAATGAATTGTAGATTTCTTCCTGCTCGTCTGGCTTAGCCATTCTGGGGATCTTCTACGAGATCTTCTGGTGCTGGTAGTCCGCAACAATATGCATTTAATAGAAAAATACGAATCCTGCATATCTGGTGACCTCAACTTCGAGAGGAGGAAGAACAAAACACATCGGTTAAATGTGGATTATTTCCCTTCTACTTATTACTGTCAATATAATTTTGGACTGAAAACTGTGTTGTGGTTAATGAAATAAAATTTATTTATTTACTTTTTAAAAGCTGTTTTGTTAGTAACATCCTGTAAATAACCATGCAGAGTATAAAAGGCTTTCTCTAAGTGTAAATTAAATGTTACACATTCATTTGAACTTGATGCGAAAGGTTATTGTCTCCAAGAGCGTTACACTTAATGCACGGGACACTATTTAATTGCTTAAGCTACAATTTCAGCGACTGGTGGGTGACAAAAGCTTTTCGAAGGATTGGATGTTTATTAACAGTACGCCAGTGCTACTGTAGACACACTAAAATTGCATACAAACACCCCATAGTTTCGAATTAAATTCCCTCGAGGCGTCTCATCCAAAATTGGAATTAGGTATTGCTTGCAGATTACGTCCCATAATTATGTAGATACATCTGATGAAACTTGTATATCGTTATATACGTAGAGGGAATGCATATAAAGTTCTAAATTTATAAATTAAGATAGGAGTTACATCCTTAGCTCAGTTCTCTTGGGTTTTAAGTTGTTCATTGTCTTGATATTTTATGGTCATATTAAAAATATACTTTACTTTTACAAGAAGCGAAGCAATCTGCATTGCTCAGAATAAATAGTTTTTGTAAAAACTCTCCTTTTTACTAAGATATGATTACAATAAAGGCATTAATAATAATAATAGCAAATGCAAATATTTTTTAAATTTCATCTTAAAATAATGTAACTTAAGTGTTTCCTATTCGATTAATTTTACGTAAAAATTAAATTGGTCAATAACAACAAAAATATCAATATAAAAAGAACAGGAAGACAATATAGAACGTAGACTACTGATTCCAAACGTGCAATTAGCCGTTCTGTGTGACTTCTAATTTTTAAAATAAGGCATATTTCGATATACAGCCGTATGAATTTACTTCACTACGTTTCGTACTTCACTACTTCCTTGTACGACGTAAAGGAAGTATTGTAATCAAGCAAAATTTCGACTATCATATTTCAAAGAAAATATGCATATCAACCGCTTTCGAAACCATTTGAAGAATGTTCTTGCTTGATATCTTGTACGTACAGACAGAATAAAGGGTGCATCGCAATGGTTTTGTTAAGTTTTAGAATTATCAACAATTTAAAATTTTAAGTAGTGAGCTAAGCCTAACGAACCGCCATTTGTTTGGATTTGAAACTCAGTAGAATAATGAATTCAGTCAGTTTCTGCAACTTCAGTGTCTTTTCGTCGAGTGGGACCAAAAATAAACTTTCAGTTTTGGGCACCGAAAAATCTACCTGCTTGTCCGCTGGCCTGCGTAGAAATTCCAATTTTAATTGTAAAATTTTTTTTCAAATAGGTTTAACTGTATTTGGTGTTTTATGTTTTTCTGTATTTTACAATTTTTAATGAAGATGCTTTGAGTTTTTATGAATTTTCGCTTTACCTCGAAGTAAGAGCTGAATTAACTGAATGAGAAATACATCGATAATGAAGTTCGAGAAAATAAGTTTAAATAAAGTGCAGCAAAAAATGGGTATAACTTAATAGGCAGTACGAGAAAGTCATGTGATCCCCCCCTCAGATTTTTTATGTACTTTGTAATTATAATTATATAATTGTAGTTTAATATTTTTCACAATTTATTGCTATTATTAATTTTCCGGTAATAATATTTTTTATTATGGCTAGTTTTGAATGCATTTCAAATATTATAAAGTATATACAAAACTCGTTTCATCACCTAAAAGTTAATTGTAAAATGTTGATGCCTTATGAAACATGGCCATTTCTTGTAAACTGATAAAGTATTCAAATACTTTATGCATTTATGGGTTCGAATATTAAACATTATTTTGCTATGAAAGTGATTCGTAATTCTCACATACGAAATTATAACAAATTTAAATACATCTACTTAAATGTATTTCGAGTAACCACAAGATGATTAGTAATGGGATTTGTTGTACATTAACTAGTCGCAATTAGAATTAGAATAAGGACTGCGGCGATTATTATAATCTTATCACATATGCAGTCCTTATTTAGTCCTTAAGACATGCATTTCTCAATCTCTGAAAACTGATGGAGAAAGGGTAGTAGAGGAGAATGTTAGAATTTGTAATTTGCTTTTTCACCAATGCGACAGCGCTATCGGCAAGTATAATTCAAGGTCGAAGACAGGAGCTATTATCTTTAGAATAGCAAAACTAATAATCTGTCCTTCAAAAGGCAGAACACTCTCTGTTTCTATAATTAAGATAGAATAACACTCCGAACAAGTCTTAAATTTGAAGTCAAATAACAAAAATCAGCGTTATATTTGCAAATTTTCCCAGGCTAGTTTCGATGGTTTTACCGAACCATCAGCCTCAGCTGCCAAAGTGCAAATGAACGAGACAGCATATGTTTATAATTCCCTATAGATAGTCTCGCGTGATGGAGACAAAAATTCTTTGTTCCGAACAGTGTTGCCACTGTTCGCTTTGAAATCGTGGAGTTTGTTTATCAAAAATTCTTAAAAGCTTTACAAAATATGAAGTAGGTAATAAAATAAGTTCGAAATTCCAAATTTGGGCTTCCAGGTGCCTATGTTCGGGTGGAGGACTACGTTATTAAAATCAGATGGCTTTACGTACCGTTGCTTTTTCATAATGCAAGAACACATACATATATTCATTCAGATTTTTCACTACTTAATTTCTTCGAATACAATACAGGGTTATAACATTTGGTGCCAAAAATGTGAAAATTGACGCAACGCATTTACGAGTTACTATGCAAAATGCCATTTCGAGACTAATATCCCATTTGGGACTAACGTTCCTTTCAGATTAAAAATAAATGTTATTTAAATCTTTTTTAGGAGTTTAGAGTAATTTTTACAGATTGAGGGATGACTTCTTTGTCAGGAAAAGTATAAGTTGAAAGTATAGTACCCTCCAAATCATAATGATAATTACTTGCCAGTACTTCTTATATTAATAATAATTAGCATTTGAGATTTATTACGCGTACAAATTTAAACTAAGGCAGCAGAAATGGTTTTAGAAAATGAAATTATTGAGTTTATTACTCATAAAAATTAGTTTTCTATTATTTTAATTTTTTTATTATACGTCGTATACTTGCTGTTTTTGCGTCTTCGAGTAACGAAAAGATTTTAAAAATTTAAAAGCCAATAAAGAAAATACTCAACTTTCTTCCAAGAAATTCTTGCTTCGAAAAACTTTTATTTTTGATAAATAAATAGATTCAGTTACGTTAGTTTCAGGTGCTTTTATATTGCTTGATAAAATAATTTTCTTCACGTAACGTAAAAAGAGTTTCTATTTTATTATTGTCAAACAAATGTTTGTTAATATATTTACATTCCATATTTATTTCGTATTTTCAATAAAGATTTAAAGGAATTCATAATATATATATTTTGCAATGACGTTATAGAAATCCTAGAGGACGTTTTTGTCTAACTGAAAACAATAACTCCTGGAAGAATTGTTAAAGTTTTCAGTTACAGAATAACCTTCTCTAACAAGGCTTTCGTAATTGCATTTCAAAATACATAGATATATTTTTATTGTTTCCAAATAGCTATACAATCTTATTCCTCATGCATTTACATTGATGCTTATGAAGAAATTCTTCGTTTAAGGACATTATTATTTTACGTGAATAGTCAATGAAGTATATGTTTGTCAAATTATGCTATGAAAATGAATCTCAAGATTCAAAAGTTTAATAATGATTGTACTTACTAAATTTTTCTGTTTAAATAAGTATAGTTGTATTTAAAAATCTACACATTTAAAAACGTTTTTTATCAGACGCAAATTTCGAATTTTGCTTCATTTAGAAACGTTTAATATTAGATACAGTTCTTTTCCCAAATAATTCTGATTAGAAGAATTTGAGAGAACTGAAATCAGAAAGATTCGAGAATGTTTCAGAATTCAGGTACACATTCAAGAAATTTAGTATGCATCTGCCTCGAATTTTATGTAAAGCATATTAAATTTATGCTTCTTGCAGCGCGTTGTGGAGGTATACCTATACTTTATATTTAGACGATATTATAATTACGACTAGTAATCTAGAACAACACTTACAAGATTTAAGAAAAGTGTTTTCATTGTTAAATGGAGTTTCATTGTTAATGGTTAAAGATAAATGCGTCCAAATGTAAATTTGCCGCAAAAGAGTTACGTTATTTAGGATTTAAAATTTCCCAAAAGGGAATCGAAACTGATCAATCAAAAATAATAGCTATTAAAAATTATCCTTTTCCTAAAACAGAGAAGAAATTATCGTCGTTTCTTGGGATGTGTTCATACTATCGGCCCTTCATTAAAGACTTTGCAAAAATAGCTGAGCCGCTGCTAAAGTTGAAAAGAAAGAAAGCTAGGTTTTCGTGGTCAGCTGAAGCCAACTTGGCGTTTCAAAAATTGAAAGACGCATTGACTCAAGCTCCCGTCTTAAAATTTCCAGAAGGGGATAAAGGATTAGAGATTTCATCGGACGCTTCAGATTTCGCGATTGGCGCAGTGCTTTCCTAAAATGGTCAACCCGTCACCTTTTTCAGTCGAACATTAAATGAAACCCAGAGAAACTATTCCGAAACGGAAAGAGAAACTCTCGCAGTGTTAGCATCAGTACAGAAATTTCGTGTGTTCTTTGGAAGTTCTCCAGTAACTGTATATACCGACCACGCGGCGGTCACTAGACTCTATTCTGGAAAAAATTTATCACCCAGATTAATAAGGTGGGCTCTCAAATTACAGGAATATAACCTAATAATTAAACATACGCCGGGAAAAGAAAATGTTGTGGCAGATGCTTTAAGCAGAATTAACTTAGATGAAAATGGAAGTGTAATTAAGATAGCCATGCTAACATCCAAAGTATTAGATTCTCGTGAAACAGTAATAGCCGAACTCAAAAAAGATCCGGAGTTCAAAAATATATACAATTATTTGGCCGACCCTGAGAATTTCAATCATCCGGATATTGTGCCGATAAGAAATAGGGCCGAAAATTACGAATTAATTGACGGACTGTTATTCTATACGAAAGCTACTAATGAGAATCATGAATATAGACCGGTTATCCCAGCTAGCATGAGGTTGAATGTATTAGAAGAGTTGCATGATTGTGCCATTTCGGCTCATTTAGGTATAAGAAAAACTGTTCAGAGAGTTCGCGAGGCAGTTTTCTTTCCAGAACTGCAAAAGTTTACTAGGGCGTATGTCCAGTCGTGCCCAACATGTCAATTAAATAATTATGTTAATTTCCGCCCGGCCGGGTTCCTAAATAGTATTAAATCAGAATTCCCAAATCAAATAATAGGCATCGATTTACTTGGACCTTACCCTCGAAGTAAAGTTAATAAAAGCCGATATCTTTTAGTTATAGTGGATCATTTTAGCAAATGGTTAGAGTTAATTCCGTTAAAACGCGCGTCTGCAAAAATTGTAGTAGATTCAATTCTAAATAAGTATATTTTAAAATACGGGGCGCCCCTAAAAGTTATTTCCGATAATGGTCCCCAGTTTGTTAGTAATATTTTTGAGGAAATGTGTGCAAAACTGGGCATACGTCATCTAAAGATGGTCCCGTATCGTCCGCAGTCAAACATAGCGGAACGGGTTAATAGAAATGTAGTGAAAATAATTCGAAGTTATGTGAAAAACTATCACTCTACCTGGGATAGCCATATAAATGAATTTGCATTTGCCCTTAAGACCGCCAAACACGATACTACACAAAAAACACCCGCTGAACTGTTCCTTGGAAAAAAAATTTTAACACCCTTAGATAAACTTTTCTTTGTCCAGGAAAGGGCAGAAGAATTTAAAATGAGTGATATACAAAAGTTGATACGGGAAGCGACTGGAAATATAGAAATGGCCCAGAGAAAACAAAAATTGTATTATGACGAAAAGAGAAGAGGGGTCAAGTACAATGTGGGAGATGAAGTTTTGAAAATAAAACATAACTTGTCAAATGCCCCAGAAGAAAAGGTGGGGAAATTCTTTCCGCGTTTTGAAGGCCCTTTCATAATTCAAAAAGTCACACAGGCAGTGGTTATATTAAAAAGAAATGATGGACAAACAGTCACGGCTAATGTGTATCAAATTAAGCCGTTCTATAATCGCAGCAAAATGGCTGTATTTAAAGATTTTTTTCAGGATCCGAGGCAATCGATTAGCCAAGAAGATGTACTTCAGCGAAAACAACAGGAACCAGCTACAACGGCATCGAAAAGTCAGAAAAAGAAAGCTCCCCCTCAACAAAGTAGAAGTAAGAACCAAATATGTGGATTCAAAAGAAAGTCTCACGATGCAAGTGAGCAGACCAACGAACGGACCTACAAGCAAACCAAGAGACGAAAGCAGAATGGGCAAGGAAAGCCCAATGTATCCAAAAGAACTGCGGAATCATCGGACAGGTGCGTGAGAAGCAAGCAGCCTCGATTGCAGCCTGAGAATCAACGTCCCGAATACAGCAGGAACCAGGAGCAGCAACGAACAAGGGCCCAGGAGCGAAGAGCCCAGTCCACCAAACGCCCAGCAGAGCAAACTCCTCCTCAGAGCAAATACGCTAGGATACAACGACGGAATTGTAAAAGGAAAAGAGATAAGCAAGCTTCCAAGGACCAACAGCCAAAGTCAAGGAGACTGGCCCAAGCGTCAACATACCAAACCTTCAAGGATTGGGCCAAGAAAAGGATGGATGACTACAACAAGATAAGTAGCATTTCTTATTCAAAAGTTTAGTTAATTTTCGAGTGTACTGCAAGTTGCAGGGTCGATTTTACCTCAAGCGAGGTTGAGTTTTACGCCAAGTGGGCGATAACTTCTCAGCTTGAAAGAAAAATGTGTTTGTTTAAAAAAAAATTGTAATTCTGCAAAGACTTAAGATTACTTAATGTTTGTAAAGTAGATTCTTAAGTATTGTAAATAGATTAATTTTGTAAAAGCAATGAATTGCTGAAAAGAAAAATGTTAACTAAATGATTTTGTATGACGCTTTGTCGAAAGACTTGTAAAATGTCTAGAATGAAAAATCGGAAGATTGAAGAACACGATTTAGTCTATGGACTATTATTTCAGTGTAATGTGATATTTCAGGAAAGTACCTTGAGAAAGGAATAGGAAGCACTTGCTGTAAGCTTAGAAATTTAACCTACATTTGTATTTCGTGACTGCTATGAAATTGTTAAAGTGTTATAAAATGTAACAAATAATATTATGCTAGCAATGCACGTTAAGTGCAATATCAATGTGAATTATATATGCAAACGGCGAATTGTATGCATGAAAAGTTAAAGTTTGAGTAATTTTAGAATGCAAGTGTTAAATAGGCTCTCCACCAAATACACTTAAAGTGTTAGACATAAAGCTAGTGAGAACCTCAGGTTTAGCTGGTTATAGGGCGTCTTTTGAGGTCTCGTATGTCAAGTTCTAACTAATGTTAGTCGATCGTAGGTGGGAGATTTGAACACCCCCGAACACAGAAAACCCGCAATGGCGGTTTGCTTTTCATCCAACACCGGTGAGAGAGCATTGGGGGAAGAATTTAATTGTGCTTGAATGATAATGTGTGTGTGCGAATTTACACGGGTAAGAATAAAGAATTGTACCTAGAAATTACTGTTATTATGTTGTACTAAAATTCCTTTCCTTCCAGATTTTGCTGGAAGGAGTAAGACTTAGATGAAAAAAAAAATTGAAGATTTGTATCAAGCAAGAGTCGTCTGTAAAAAAAAACAGTTTTCACAAACAGATATTGCCTTGTAAGGGTTGGCCTAAGTTTAGAAGAGTTAAATTTTGACTATTTGTTTAGAATTGCGAGTTTCAACATGGTCCGTTTGGACCACAGTAGTTTAACTACCGCAATTCTGGCGGGAAGTATGTAAGGTTTTAGTTAAACTAACCAAGTTTTATTTTAATTTAAATCTTTCTATCTCTTCTCTGTTTCAACTTCCCGTCAGAAGAAGCGCGCGTTTTCAGCTTATGCTAATTTGAAGTACAGCCAAGTACTATTTAAACCAGAGGTAGAAACCTCTTAGTGTGAGAGAGCTTTTAGTCTCAGATCACGGTCATTCTACTCGACGTTCGCCTGACCAGCTAGCAGCTAAAATTATAAGCCATAGTGCTTACTACGTGATTGCATATTGAAATAAATTGAAGTGCGCTAGTATTAGTATTTCTTGCTACGCACCAGTTAGTTAGAGGCCAAACTCCGCGATTTGATCTGCGAGCAAAGTTTAATTTAATTTCTATTTAGGTTTAGTTGAAATTTATTTGATTGTTAAGTTAGGCCCAAGTGTGGTCTTTTACTTTTTGTATCTCTCCCGAGTTGGGAAGTGTGTAAATAATAGTGATTTAATAAAAGAGGATTTTAAATCCCTTCAAGTGCAGTTATTCTCCAGCACAGTACCTACATCAGAACAAAGCCAACATTTTTTCAGCTCCCTGTTCCAGTTCAGGACTTGAGGCTAAGGACCCTAGTAAAGACTTCACCATGTACGCTAAACAGATGCACAGAACACTCAGTCCTGACAGGCATGCCTAGAAATACATCTATTTAAGGCGACGGAAAAACATTTATAGGTTATAATTCAGAAACGTTTTCGAAAATTTATAAAAATTGCTAAATAGCAAAATTTTTAAAACAAATCAGAAAATAGCTGCGCATTTTATTTGGATTGAACCTAAAGTTCGGACTCTAAAAGAGGGAGTTAGATAAGTTTAATGTAAAGAGGTATAAATAAATATATACGATATTCAATTAAAACTGAGGAGCTAAAATTTTGAGAGGTAATTTTTAGAAAACTTCTCGCGCAATTTTTACAAAATTTGGTATTTTCGCATAATCTGAGTCGCGAAATCGAAATATTTAAAAACCTCGGTATGCCTTTTAAAAATTGTGCTATTTTTTGTCAAAATGCCTATGTTAGAACAACGCTATATATAAATCTAATACATATCCTAGGCCGCGCTTTGAAGACATAAAAAACACAAGTTAAATTTCGTCAATCAGTTCAGTAGGACGGGAGATATAAAACTGTCCCATTTTTTTTTGTGTGTGAGGTGTACGCAGGTAGACTCCAAAACTTCCAGCCTCACGCATGAGAAATTGTTTGGCAATAAATACCTTTTGCAGACATGTAGTGGTAATATTATACGAGCGAATTTGAAAGGTTCGTTCACGAAATCGTATGTTACTTTCTTTGACTGTTTATTTAATGAAATAATGTGCTAATTTAATCTGAAAACAACAAAAATACGTTGCTCGCATTCACGAAAGTACTTAGTGAATGAGTACTTAGTATTAGGAAGTACTTAGTGATGACAGATTAAAAGTCAAGGATATAACATAAAGATTGTTTCTATGCAAAACAACTGTTTTGCTCATTGTACATGAACATCTTCACATAAACAAAGTTTCTGCAAAGCAAGTACCCCACACGCTTTCAGAAATTCAAAACTAGCAGCATAGCAATTCATCTCAAAAGCATAAGGGGGAGCTTAAGGAGACTGACCCCTCCCTTTTCGTACAGATTTAGCTCCAAGTGATTATTATAAGTTCTCTAAACCAAAATCTAACATTCATGGCAATAGATTCAAACACCAGATCTTCCGTTTCAACAGAAACCTCAACCCACATCTTTCTCATGCGGACTTTGTCTTTATTATTTAAACATACTCTTCTATTAGTTAAGCTCTTTGTTTCTTAAGTTTGTAACTCACCATTAAATGATGTTTGGCTGGAATATTCCGTCTATAAGTTGGAAAGTTTCACTTATCCCCGCAGTAAATTGACTTTGGAATATACAACTCCATTTTCAATCTTTTCAAAAGATATTAATTTAGACGTTCACATATTCAGAAGGTTTTAGTCAAATAGCAATTTTTTTATGTCAAACCTTTTTTATATTTTTTACTTTTCTTCTGGATTTTAACAGAATGCATTTTAACCAGAGTTTAAATAGGGGGTACAGTTTCTATTTACTGGGCTTCCATCAGTAGCTTGCTTCTCTAGTCGGCAGGCTGTTTGGCTCGCTGACTGCCCTATAGATAGGCCAAAGTTCGAATTACGGAGAAGAACGTAATTTTTATAAATATTTAGCGCTTTTGCGAGATGGAAGCACTGAAACTTCGCGGCGAATCGAAAGCCTTTTAGGGGCTAGAGTGGTTTTTTAGCATGATGGAAAACCATTGGATCCGTCCTCCAGGGAATTCTTCTTCAGTATTGAGACGAAATTTGGCAAAGTCTTTCCCAACATAAATTCGCTTGTTGCTTTAATTCAAAACTGCAAAATTCAAATTTCACGGATACAAGGACATTCTGGCCATCTTGGTAATGATCAGACAGACGAATTACCCAAAGAAGCAGCTTTTAATCAAGATGATATTGAAAATCACCTTTCATCGCTCAGATTTCAGATACCAACCAAAACACGTGCTTCAGAATATTGGAACGATTTGTGGAATAATGCTTCACAGTGATCCCTAATATAACTTTCCCATCTCTGTACTCGAATCCTTGATTAAATTACTATATAACAGGACACGAACCCTTCCCCACATATTTTTACGCAAGAATTATAGCGAACTCAGACATATGCATCTGTGGGGAACAGGGAACTCCTGATCATTACACTTTCTCGTGCCCCTTAACTGGGGATATTCACTTAAATTCTCCACAAACTGATATTCCAGCATTCCAAAGGTTTCTAATTAAAGATAAGCATCAGTGACCGAAGTTTCAAAAAATTATGCAACGATTCTCTTCTTACGGCCTAGATCTTTGTCATGGATAAGTTCTTATTCTGCATATATTTAATTAACATTTACATCCTGTGAACATGTACAAAATGACTCCATTTGTGAACTTTATATACTGTAGTAACCCCGTGGACACCTCCTTAGTATTATCATTACAGTTCATTGTAACATTGGGTTTCCCGTATTTAATATATTTATCTCGTTATGTTTATCTGCATCCTAATTATGCTTATCTGTTATTTTTGTTACACCAGAACAGATCTTCAATTTAATTTGTGAATTTCAAACTGTCTTGAGACTATATATTAATCTCTTTATGTCCTAAACCATTATTTTTAATAAATAGTGGATACGAGCCGTATGGTGGGGTTGTACGATGTATAATGATAGATAAACTCTAGATCCTTCGGAAAGCTTCAGTTGCTCATTTGCTCAAACTTTCTTTGTGAATTCTTATAAAGCTTGCAATATTTTAATAGTTAGTAAGGGAAAACATTACCAGTTGACCCACGGTACATCGCTGGTGTTCCCCATACTTTTACCTATACTTGTGATCCATAAAGCGTCCAAGCCCTGGGTAGCAGCAGATGCAATTTTGTATTCCTCTTCACGATAACGTTCGTGGACTTTTTCCAATATTGGTGTCAGACACTTGATGTAAGTTACCACAACAACATTAGTAGAATTTTGATAGTAGTTCATGAAATGACATTGCTGGCCTACTGTCGTGTGCACAGCCGTGTCGCTGAGTTGTTGACTAGCTCTGGTGACCGATTTAGTAAAAGCTTTACGAGAGTTCAAATAGAGCTGATTAGACTAACCCATTAAGAGTTCAAGCTTTGTTAGATATTTGATTCTATGTGTTTAAATACTTGTTTTGATTTTATCTCCTGCAAATAACGGTGGATAACTTTTGTTAATTTCGAATTAAGACTACGACCTATCGAAATATATGTTTTTTATGAAATGCATTCGTAAATTATAATCTGAACTTAATGTGCAGTTTAGTTTAGTAGAGAAAACGATAATTCTCCTTGAACAACAGAAGGTTGAGATAGTTTATCAAGGTCAAAGTTATAAACCTTCCCTTTCCATTTGTAAGCTAACTATATATCAGAAGTTCAAAATATAACATAAAAATATAATATAATTTGATTTATCGCGCATTATTTCTGAACACTTTTCCATGTCTGTCTGAGATCATAAAAATTCTTTTAATTCATATTTCATAATAACAAGAATTTATCTGCAGATCAATAATAGCCCCAAATATCCTAAGTTCTCAAGCGTTGATCTAGAAAATACATAATCACATCAAACATCACTTTAAAACACTGCAATATCTTTGAACACAATGTATGTTAATTAATTATATATTGAAACTTTATGTGGTTTGTTCCATAACTGTTAGTAGCATGAAATACTAATAGTTACGTCAGTAATCATAAATCCCTAATTACATAAACAATACTATAATCAGATCAAACACAATATTCTGCATTTCTAAAATAAGTAGTTACTAAAAACTAATGGTTTCAAAAATAAAAGCTAATGAGCTAATAAGCTAATAATGACGTAATAAGCTAATGAGTTTGCTTACCTGTAAAGATTAAATTATTTTTTGTTAGCTAATAATAATCAATTCACTTGAAATCACAGAAACGTGAAAATTTGAAATGCACCCTTTCTTATTGGGACATAGTTTGAAATGGGCAAGTATATTTCAAGCCAAGTTAGAGCTACTTTGCAGGAAAATCCCAACATAAGATTTGGCAGATTATAAAGATCTATTTTCTTGTCTGATAAACCACCAGGGGTAACTATGGTTCTAAGACGATTCTTTGCAAATGTAATAAACAGTTTCTTTTGCTGAGCATTTATTATGCTGCCCATTTTCATGATGGCCATTATTATAATTCATCTTAGCCACTCAGCGAAATTGGAGAAATAATAAACGGCATCCGCATCATCATATTTGGGAAGCTGTAGAAACTGTATTGAAGCGAATAGCTCTTAAGTGGAAAAAAGACGTGAAGCTTTCTGCAACATGTGTTCCTTTGTTGGCACAAGTTCTGATGTGGTTTGATTGGCTTCTTGAAACTTATTTACATTTAGATTTGTTTTGTTTTCAACGGTTTAATTTAGTTTGATTTATCTGCTCCCTTTTTTGAGTCAAAACTTGAAATTAATTTTTACCTCTTTGTAAGAAGTAAAGTAAGTATTGCAATTGCGAAAATTTTCGGGTATCATATTTCAAAGAAAATATCCATTTTGACGGCTATCGAATGCAATCTGATGACGTTTCTGCTTGATATCTTTACGTAAGGAAAAGACTTATTTTCCCAAAATGGGTTGCATTAAAGAGATTTTTTTCGTGACGTTTGTACGTACGTACGTACGTATGTATGTATGTACGTATCTCGCATAACGCAAAAGTCAGTAGCCTCAGAATGTTGAAATTTCGTATATAGGACTGTTATAACGTGTATTGTGCGCCTCCTTTTTTGGTTGCAATCGGTTGCACCAAAAGTATATATATATCCACTCTATTACTCGGCTCCGTGAATTCAGATTTTGTATTCTTATCTATTGGTAAATTGTGCATTTTTTGCTTTAAAAATGATCGAATTATATTGTTCTTATCTTCCGTCTAAGGTTTTTATGCCTTTAGTTAACCTGTATGCAATAGTTGTAGAATTATCAACAATTTAAAAGGTGTTTAAGTGCGGTTAAGCTTAATTTTTTACCACAACAGCCATATTTGGTTACATTTGAACCTTAGCAGAACAGTGAATTAAGTAAGTTTCTGCACCTTCAGTGTCTTTTTGCCGAATGGAGACAAAAGCAAACTTTCAGTTTTATGTACCGAAAAATCTGTTTTCTTGCACGCTGGCAGAACTGCTTGTTTTGGGGTAGAACCCTAATTTTAATTCTAAGAATTGTTTTTTTAATTGTTTTAACTGTTTAATGTTTTATATTTTTCTCTATTTTTCAATTTTTAATAAAGATATTTAGAGGTTTTATGTATTTTTGCTTTACACGAAGTGAGAACTGAATTAATTGAAGAAGAAATATATCTCTAATGAAATTCCAGGAAAAGGTTTAAATGAGATGCAGCGAAAAACGCGTATAATTTAATATTCAGTACAAGGAAGTCATGTGGTGTACATAACAGAATCTTTTATTTCCTTTTCAGAGCTCCAATTTCATTAAAATTTACAATTAAGAATACATAATTCCAGTCTATTTGCAAAAGATATTAATTTAAGAGCTAACATATTCAGAAGCCTTGAATTAAATAGCAAGATTTTTATGTTAAATCTTTTGTATATTTTGTTTTTACTTTTCCTTTGGATTTCAACAAAATGCATATTCATCAGAGTTTACATAGAGGCTAAAGTTAATACTAAATGGGCTTGTATTAGTAGCTTGCCGCTGTAGCCGGTATGGCGGCTAAAGTCGCTGACTGCCGTATTTATAGATCCAGATTCGAACGTATACATACGTATCTATGACAGTAATATAACGTTTTCTAATGATGTTTACAAAATTTCGATACATATATCTTTTTTATTTAATGTCGAATTTTTCTCCCATAGCTTTGCTGAATAATGAAACCAATTAACTCCCAGTTTCATATTTTTGTTATCGTAAAGACCGATAATAACATAATTAATTAATTAATGGAGATAATTTGTCAAACTTTGGAATTTCTTGAATGTTCATCGTTCTTTTTTTAGTCAATATGCTTCTCTGGGTGATGATGGATTCTTAAATCAAAGACTGATGTGTCATTATGATTTTACAGAAACTTTTAAAAATTGCGAATAATAAAATAATATAATCCGGTTTTTAAAACAAAGAGAATTTAAATGAATTGAAAATACGCTTATCCCACCGGATAGAAAGATCTTAAAAGAACGGTAAAGCCAGAAAAATGGCGGCTACGCTGATTTAGTGGAACAAACTTCCTACGTTTAGAGTCGGAAATTTTCTTTTACTTTTAACTAAAATGGGAGAAATATATATAAAAACTTTTAAATTGTAGAGTTATAGTAAATGCTGTAAGAAGTGTTTAGAAAAATATTTAACTTTCACAATGTTTTTAGTAATGAAGACTAAATTTCACAATTGTTCACAAAGTTTTTAGTAATTTTAAAATGTTTACTAATTTTTTTATTTTAGCTGGTTTTTGTTTTTAGTAATTTAGAAATTTTTAGTTTAGTTAGATTTAGTTTTTAGTAATTTAGAAACTTTAAATAATTTTTTAGTAATAACTTCATAACGTTTTCACAATGTTTTTAGTAATGAAGACTAAAAACAAAATCTGAGTGTATTGGTACATTAGTCGAATTTTAACAGCAGAAATGGTAGTTAGAATTGATACCTATATAAGAATGGTGATGCTCAGTTCTCTTAAATGCCTCACTGGAAAATTCTATTTGTAAATTAATCGTTTTTAAAAGCCGTCTTGAATTTTATTTGTATATAACCAAGAATATTGTGATGGGGAAAAATTTATTTTACTGAAATTAGTTAAAATCATGCAATTTAAAGACTTTTCTGCATACATTTTGTGCATTTTGCATATGGATAGCATTCGAGTTAAAAGTACGTTCTTTTAAATAATTTATGTGCCATTTAGTCGAAATCTTTGATAAGGATTATGAATGCATATAATATATATTAATGAAACATTTAAGAAAGTTATGTATTTTCCCCCTTTTAAGTCTCTGTTCCGGTATTTTTGGTGGTTGTTCCGAATTTTATCCACTTCTCTCGTTATGCATACGCTATTTTTCGTGCCTTGCTGTTATCGAAGCAATTGAGAAAAAAATCTGGTGTGGACACTACATATAACTTTCTTGTACAGCCTATTAAATCATGCACATTTTTTGAGCATTTCGTTTAAACTGATTTCCCTGAATTTCATTAGAGATATATTTCTCATTCTATCAATTCAATTCTCACCTTGCGGCAAGAAAAAAATTACGTAAAAAATCAAAGCATCTTCATTAAAAATTGTAAAATACAGAAATACCTCAAACACAAAACAGAGTTAAAAACCGTTAAAAAACTATTTTTACAATTAAAATTAGACTTTAACTAGTTAAATGTTAGTTAAACTAGTTAAATGTGGGCAAAAAGGCGGATTTTTCGGTGCACAAAACGTTTGGCCCCACTCAACAAAAAGACACTGAAGTTGGTACAGAAACTGACTTAGTTCACTATCCAATTAAGTTTCAAATGTAAAAAAAATGGCAACTTAAACCTTATCCGAAACGTTGTAAGATATTTCTCCCGCCTTCTTCGCATGTCTTCGTGGTGTAGTGGTCTGCATGCTGGACGCGTAACCGAGAGGCCCGTGGTTCGATTCCCGGCGAATCGTTGCTAATTTTTCATCTTCTGCACCGAAAAAAAAAATACCTAATGTCTCTACAGCATAAGAAGAATATAATCCAACCACTTTTAAAGTAAAAAAAAATGCACAATTTACCTACATATAAGAACAAAAAAACCTTAGCTTGCCGAGCCAGGTAACAGAGTGGGTATGTAAGATGCAACAAAATATGATAGCTGCTTTAAAAATTAATTGGCGATCAAAAAATTAACATGCTAATCTTGGTGATCTCCCTCCAAAGTCATCTGCTCTCCCAAATCCGAGATCATTCGAAATTACGTAATGCTGCTTGAAAAATGGTAACTAAAAGTAAAACTGACCAATCATGGCTTTGGATTTGTATTTGCATCTACGCAGTATAAATTCTGGTTCAAGAGGAACTACGTTGCCTTTTTTCCTGACTTCTGCCATGCAAGCGTATCTGAGCCGTTTATGCTTTCCTGCCAGAAATGACGTCGCATCTTTTTATGCCGCATATAAGAAATTATCGTAATTGCTATGATTAAAGAATATATTGGCTACAAGAAATTATTCTAGTGTGCCCCACAGATCTGCAAATAAAGGTGTTAATTGGCTGGATTTAGTTTGGCATAGTTCGACCGCCTCATCCGCGACCATGAGCGCAAATACGCATGCGCCATTCTGACCGAATTATTCTCAAAATGGGTGGAAAGATGGGTACTTTTTTTTCCCTCCAGCTTATCTCTTTCCGGAGAAAAGAAGATTTTCACCTGAGCTTTTACGTCACAGCAAATAATAACGCCCCTTTTGGACGAGTCTATGTGTTTTGGCAGAATGCCAGCCAGGGTTGCGTTTGAGACGGTCAGACTATGTCAACTCTTTCCTCTCGCCTTACCACTCTGCCATCCAGACTGTGTTCCGAAAATATGATATATATACATATATTTATATACGTTTAGTGTTGCCGATTGCAATCAAAAAGGGTGGAGCACATTTACATGTTATAGCAGACCCATATAAAAAAATTTAAACGTTCTGAGGTTACTCGTTTTTGACTTATGTGAGATATATACATACGTACGTATGCAAGTACATACAGACGTCACGAAAAAAATCTCTTCTGAATCCATTTTAAATCCATTTCACAATCCGCTTGGTGAAAAGAGTCGTTTATTCTGTCCAAACGTACAGATATAACACAACAACACCGTTCAAATAGAATTGAAAGCAGTCAAATGGATATTTGTATTGAAATACGATACCCGAAATTTTTCGAGATTACAATACTTTCTTTACTTCGCACGAGGAAGTAAAAACGCATTAAAAACCATTCGTAAATCAGTAGCTTTCACGTCCAAAGAATAATAATTAAATTCTCAAAAATATTTTCCGAGTTATGTATTTTCATTCAGAGAAATTAATTTGTATTACACGTTTTTTAAAATGGTTAAAGTTAATCTTTAATAGAAAAAATTATGAATGCAGTTTCCAGGACTTGATGTATAGAGTTTCGTCCCTAAAACACTGCAGGTTCAGGTAATTAATTTACCTTAGTAATTATTTAATATGATGAAAATAAATAATTCATTTTGATTCCAGACTTAAATTTAACGCTTAAGTAATTTTATTTCTTATCAACATAGTGATACAGAACTTCAAAATATAAATAAAACTACAAACATTCATTTGTATTACTTAGGCTAGGATTTCAAGAACATTAAATATATACGTATATTTTAGTTCGACCTTTCTATATACAGTTTAACCATTCACATATAATTTATATATACATTTGCAGCAAATGACAAATCACATATAAAATTATAGTATGAATATATAATGAGTAAAATATAAAAAAGGATTTCTTTATATATACAGTAAAATAATATGAAAGTACTATAAAGATACACGTAAGTAGTTTAAAGTAAATATGAAGAATGTAATAGCTTAGATAAACTTTCAAAAGTACTATGATCATTTAACACGCGAACATTCATATAAAGAAACGAGTATCAGCTTTCGAAATATTTGCTTAAAATAAGATTTTCTATTTGAATCTTCCTCTTTTTCAGTCTGAGCTAGTTTTATAAAAGCTATAATTTTTCTTTAATATAAATGTCTCATGAAAGTGATAGAGTTTTTATAAAATTAAAAGAAACAAATGTAAGGCAAATATAAAATTACATGCAAAAATAAAATAGAAAATTAAAAAGTGGATAAGCAATTTTCTGAATTTTAGAAATGAACCGTAGAAAATACAAATATTTAACATCATGAAATTTCGTAGTTTTTTTCACACATCTTTTAAAATACTTTTAATGATTCCGCTTATAAATTTATAAAAATTATAATTCTTTTTTATTAGATCACATTTCATATGGTTGGCGATAAAAACCTCTTTCATTAATCACATTCATGGCGTAAATGCTTCATAAGAACTGTTTTTTAAAAACTATGCTTCATAGTCTTTTAATTAATACTTTATTACTTATATCGACATAAATTATTCATGCTTTAATACTTAGTACACACGTTAGTATACCTTTCCAAATAACTCATTTTTTACGTTTTTAACTGATAAATTCTTACGATTTGAAATAAAATAAAATAAATATTTAAAAAAGAAAATCTGAAAGGTTTCAGATTTTAAATTACGTTCAAAGGAGCGTTTTTTAAACATTTTGTATGTTACTTTTACTTATCGAATATCATGTTCATCGAATATCATGTTAAATGCAAATTTAAACCATAAAATTCAGTTAAAGAACAATATCGCAAAATAATTTTAAACTGAGCCTATCTTTAGAATTTCCTACACACAGTCTCATGCGCTGCAGGTAAAAATGTTTTTTTTTCTGTACAACGTTGCCATTGCCCGCTTTGAAATCCTCGAGTTTGTTCATCAAAAATTCGTTAAAGTTTTACAAAATATGAAATCGTTAATAAAACAAATTCCAAATTTCAAATTTGGGCTTTCAGATGCCTATATTCGCAGCAGGATGACGGCATTCAAAATTCGATGGCTTTAGGTACCGTCGTTTTATCACAATGCTTGAAACATACATACATTTATGCACATTCTTCATCATTTAATTTCTTTAAATATAATACAGGGCTGCAATATTTTGTGGCAACAGTTTCAAAAGTGATACAGACTTTTAATGTTTCCGACGTAAAATCGCAAAACGAAAACAATAGTCCTTCAGGGATAAAGCCCCTTTGGACTAATAAAATAAAATTTATGATGAACTATAGAGGCTGTTCTCACACTTTTTAGACGATAATGTTTTGCTTTGAAAAAATCGTTTGCTTGGAAATTGTTTTTATCTGTAGCTATATTTTTAAAAGTATAAATTATTTTCTGCTATTTAACAGTTTTGTTTCATGCAAAATGGCGCTTTTAAAGAAGCAATGGATGGGAAAGTGTATCTGAGATATGAAAAGTATATCTCTTTCCAAAGAATATCTAGTTATTAAAAAACACCGTGAAAGACATGTTTTTTTTATAATTATAAATACGATAGGTAATATTGTCAACAAGAAATGAAAAAAAAACATCAAAGTTTGGCTTCAAGGGAAAGTTGTTCCAAATAAATATCCAAGGAAAAAAGGGAGTGTTTCGAATATTAGAAAGGTAAGATCTTTAATGTTAAAAGGAAATCCGCCGGTTAAAGGAAAGTTGCAAAATCATTTTTAAAGGCTCAATGTCAACTGTAAGTGATTACTGCAGATTTGAATCTTAAAAAGGCGTAAAAACATAATGCGATCTTCTTTCTCCAACGACATGTCGCCGAACGCAGAACCAGCAGCTGCAGAATTCTATGAAATTTATGAAAAACATTTATAAGGACAAAATGGAAAAATGTTGGCACAATAGATGAATCTTCGGTGTATTTAGATGACTGCAATAAAAGAAGATGCATTGAATGTCAGCGAAGAGGAGAAAAAATTCTTCATGGTTCAAAGTATCTAAAAATTTTTCAAAGGAATTTATGATTGCTGTTGGTTTTTCGTATAACGGCAAGATAAAAATAATGAGAACAGGGAAAACATCAACCTAACATTTTTAACATGTCACAGTTTTTAATATCTTAACATCAACCTCACATTTTTAACATCTAATTTTCAAATATGAAATACCTTCTATTTACCCACAGCGCCATCTATCGGTAGAACTGCATCAATACAAAGCAAGCGACCACGCATCAAAATCCGCTGTTAATTTCCTGGGAAAAATGGAACAGGAAACCAGCATCAAGGCCATATTCTTCACTCATATCATTAAATTTCGTGATCTATGGATTTCGATCTAGAACCCTCTTTGGACTTAGGAAAGCTGCTCCAGAAGAATGGGATAAAATACCTCTTCCGATACTACAAAAGCTTTTACTGGCTTGGAAATTAAGGTGTAGAAAGACAGGGAATAATAGGAGTTATCAAATAGAACATTTAAATACAACAATTTCAGGTACACTATTTCTGTAAATACAACGAAACAATGAAAATCGTCTAAAAATTGTGCGAACTCCCTCTGTACGTGCACTGTTTTAAGTCATTAAATATTTTTCACTACTATTTTTTCAGCTCCTGAGAAGATGCTGAATTAAATAGCATAATTCCTATAGTACATTAACAAATTATTCAATTTTGATTGATATTTGAGTTGTTTTATAAATAATACTGCGCAAACAGGAATTAAAAAATAAATTCCTCCTGATACAGGAAACCATTTGTTTTACTTTCAGCACAATGGAGAATTTAACGTAAACTACTTCTTTGAACTTTTCCTTCGTTTATTCATAGCCTAAAACATAGAAAAATATTGTAACTTTTAAAATCCAGCATTTTTTAGAATTTTATATGGTTCATATCAACAGAATTTAGGTCAAACATTTTCCTCAGTGTCTTAACTACGGAAACATGCCACCGCAGAGAAAAAATGTATAAGCACAAACAAATATATTTGGACAAATGCTTTTCCAAACAGATATCTAACAATTCACTAACACGTGCAAAATGCATTTGACTCATACGTACTTAAATGTTAACAAAATACTGTACACATGCATTATACATTCAGATGTAAATGGCAAAATTGTTCTGTCAGATGATAGGAAACAAACATATCGGCGAACAAAGAAGAAAAAGAGAATTTCCTGCACTTATTGCAGAAGCGTTTCTCCACACTCTTCAGCCTGAGATATGACGGGAAAGTCTCTTTATATCATGTCTTCGCGAATATATGAGGGAATCTCTTTCCTCTTCTTGGACGAAGAACATATTCTTACTCTTCCGGGACTGTCTGGAACGAGCAAGGACGTTCTGTTCAAGGAACTGTTGTCTCTCTGAAAAGATATGGCAGAAAGTTTTTATCTCTTTCTCGAAAATAAGTTACTAGGTTTCATAGATAATATTTCAAAACCCGTGAGGCTTATACTGTAAGTATGTGAAAAGTCTGTGAAACAAAGTTTAGTTACTTTACTGCTGATGGTCATAATTACGTCAGAGAAATATGTAAGGGCAATGTAAGTAGAAAGAAAAAAAAATGTAGAAAACATTTAAGCTTATAACTGCTTTAATTCGAATCAGATTGAAAGCACGATATAATAAAATCATGGAGAAAAATTGCTATTTATTAGCCGCAATTTTTTTTAGATTCCTGATGTAAAGCAATATTATCAATATGTCTTCTCATTAGAATCCTTTAGTCTCATGATCTACTGTTTACATTTGCATTGTGTACAAAAATTTGTTATGGCAACAGTTTAAAATCAAAAGACGCAGGCTACGATACCTGAAAATTTCTAAAATTCAAAAATCAACTTGAGTTTTCTAAATGATTTACCAGAATATTTGATAAAAATTCTTTCAGATGCAATTAAAACCACGAAGTTTGAAGCTGAAATTAAAACAAAAAACTGAAAGTTTTGAATTCCTTTAAAAATATCATTCAAATATGCTGTTAGGAATGGCATCACTACGCCAACGAATCGAAGGCCAGATAGAGCTGACGTCATGGAACGCCGGAGAAAAACAAAAAGGTCTTTCGGTTGAGAGAGCTAAGGACGATTTTTGCACGATGTAGTTAGATAGAAGATATTTCTTATTCATTTAACTTGTACCTAAGTGTAAATAAATCTTTGTCGTTAAGTTTAAAAGATTTGAAGTGCTTCATTTGTAATAAGATAGCTATTAATTCATCGGGTAGATGACTTATGAATTCTTTCTGAGCTAGCCATTGTTTGAAACGTAACGCTTTACGTAACATATGCGATTAAATGCTTGTTGTCAGGTTCAATATCTACCTAATATTACCTTTGTTTGATGTAATTTAGAAAATTAGTAATGGCAACAGTGAATGTTTTTATACTTATGCTCTGAGGTTGTTTGTTTTATTAGAAAAATGGCTTCGAGTTGCTTTTCATGTGTATTTGAGACTTAATGAATATTATCTTACGCCATTTATATTTTAAGTGTTGTTTGAGACATCAAAGCTACAGTTTTCATTTATTGGATTTATAAAATAAACTGTTTGTGTTGCCACAAGCTGTTTCATTGAGTAATTTATTACACTCATTTCCATCAGTAATTCTTCTGATGTTTGAAGGCAAAACGGAACACTTGTCCTTCATGCGTGTTTCATTCAATGCAGTGCGTGATCCTTAATGCGTAAATTAATTATATTTAAGGGCATAAATCCTTTTAATTAAATTGTTATCTTTATAATAGCCCCCGTGAGGGCTAGCTTTTGCCGCAACAAAAAGCATTAACATCAAAGTTATTTTCAACATTTCAAGAAAACTGCCACGTTATTCAGAAGACTCCTCCTTAAAATGATAGAAACGAAAAATAAACATGTTATCAAAGCATAATTTTTAAGTCTTCTTACATTTTGGGTTAAAAATATATTGAATTTAAGAATTACTATGTATTTTCCCACAAAAATATTTATCAACATTTTATTTTTATATCTGCCACTTACATTTATTAAAATACAAGGAATTAAATGGACTAAAACCTAAATGATAAAGTAAAATGTCTATTAAATATACCTGTTTGAATACACGCACTAGCTATTTTTCGAGAAATTTCTTTCCTTTCTTTTACAAAATTGTTGGAAAGCATTTCAAATGTGTACTTAAACCTAAACTTTTAATCCATTTAATTCACAATACTTCGTAGAAAATTCGTAAAAAGTTTCAAAAAATTAATATAGTAATATTTTAAGCAAAGGTTTTTATCGTAACAGAAAAGTCGAAAAAAATCACGTTTTTCAAAGAAATAGGTTTAAGTATAACACAAACATAAACAAAAGGAAAAGAAAATGTTGCGAAGTATGAAAAATAAATTAATTGTTTTCTAACTAAATTAATTGTAAAAAATTAATTGCTTCCGAGAATTTAATAACAAATAGAAAGGTTCAAAATCATCTTTTGAAATCACGAAAAGAATTCTTAGAATAGTCTGTGTACCTTTAAGCATCAGCTTCCGGGTTCTTACGCAGAAACTCCCGGTTCACTGCGGTAGAACAAGAATAACCATAATTCTGCTTCTAACGATTGAAGTGACTAAATAAGTTTTTTTTAGAAGCTTAATGTATAAGCTTCAAAATAAAGTAATAAAATATTTTTGAAAAATTATATAAAATTAACATTAGGACGAAGTCGGGAACATTAAGATCTTCTTAATTTTGTCTCAGTTGTTTAGGTAATGTATCAACTGATTGTATTTCTAATTAATTAATATCATAAAATAACAATTTTTTTAAAATGTTTGTTTAAATAAATGTTATTAAAATAATATTAAATGAAACATAAAATTTTAATGACATCAACATAATGTTGTTTTGAAACGAGCAGAAAGTCGTGAGTTCAAGTACAGCTAGAAATAGTTCTCCCATAAAACATTTGAATAGGTATTTAACGTAAATTTAAACTCAGGAGGATTTATAAAGTTTTTTTTAATTAAATTTAATTCCACTAAATACAAACACGTTTAATTTTCAAGACTACCGAAGAATTAGCTTTGCATATTTATAAGGTATTTCTTTCGCCTTCTTTGCATGCCTTCGTGGTGGAGTGGTCAGCACGCTCGACGCGTATCGAGAGGTCCGTGCTTCGAGTCCCGGCGAGGGCATTGCTCATTTTTCATCGCTCCTGCTAATTCAAAAATACCTAATGTCTCTACATCTTTACCTCGTAATCCAAGAGCACAGATTTCAATACAACAGCAGTAAAAGTAACTAAAATTTTATTTGCATTATTGGCCGGTAGGTGCAAAACTGAAACGTTAACAGAAAAAAATTCTTGTACCCCAAGGCTGCGACAAGAATTTTGAATATTTACAAAGGATGTATAACTTAAAATCTAATAACCCGGCTCCAACAATTTCTAAATGGAGATGTTTACAGAGCTACTGACTTAAAACTGCCGACGTTCTTCTTGTAAATTACACTCTCACTCGTTATTTATTCTCTCTCAGTTGGTATTTCTGGCTAAGTTAGCGGGAAAATGTAGAAGTTAACTGAAAGATTTAATATAAGAAATAGAATATTACTTAATTACTTAAAGATATCTTACCATTTGAAAGACCTGACATAATGGGCGCCTTAACTCTTTTTAACTTTAACCGCATTTTCTAGTCTGTATAACTTTATGTGATTACAAGTGTAACTATATGTCTTCTAATCCGATATATATGTTACTGTGAAAGACCGAAATTGGAGAATGTCGACTTTCACCAAATACGTCGGTGGAAGATCGAATATAACATTGCATTGTTGTACATTCGGACCCTCACCGGTGTATGTCGACAATCACAGATATGCTCTGGTGTAGGTCGAAAAGAGAGGCGACTGGCTGTTTCCCATAAATGCAGTTATAGGCCTCTTGTGCAATTCAAAGTCTCATAACAGTTTAAGTTGTTGCAATTAATCAGATTTGAATCACATAATTTTTTTTATTACTATTATTTTGTTTTCTCATTTACTACGTACTGTATAATTAAGTAAGTTTTTAAACTTCTATTATTTTCCTTTCTCATTTTGAACGTATTGTGTGTTTTAAGTACTTGTATGTTTTTTCGCGACTGAATTAAGGAGAAGAAAATATAATATTCTCATATATTCAACATTCACTGGTGTAAGTCAGAAATAAGAGTATTTGGAAAATATTTCGGACATACACCAAGCGACTATGTGAATGTTGACAAACACCGGTGAAAGTCGACATTCTCCAGATTTCGGTGTTTCACCGTAACATATATACTCCGCAGTGTGCAACAAATTCAACAGTTAAAAATAATAATTTCATGTATTGAGTCTGAGGGAGCAAATAATAATCTCGTATTTCATGCTCAGAAGAAAAAAATTCAGAAAGTCCTAATATATTCTGCCATACATAAATACCCTAATAAGGTTTTATTATTTTTATAATATCGTTTGTAACTACACAACATTATAAGTTTTATTATTTTTCTAATATCTTTTGTAACTACACAACATTATTGACCAAGGAATGAGGATATTCCGTAAACTCATTGGACACCAATTTTAAAGAAAAAACCAAGAAAATATCTGTTACCTCTGAAAATGTAGTCACCAAGGTCTTTTTGGAGCTATTACGATGATGCAGGATGGAATTGAGGGATATTCCCGAGCTGTCATTCGCTGCATGTGCAGTAGTTCTGCAGCTATACACAATTTTGGCAAGATGTTGCTTGAAGAGTTTGGTTGTCAGCGTGTATAAGACTGGATTGAGGGCAGAATTGACAGGAAGAAGAAACACAGCCACCCATGCATAAAGATCCTTTTGGATTTCCACGCCTAGTTGAAAAAGTGTTTAAAAAATGGCTTTTAGAAAGAGACATGAAATTCAATGGAAGATAAACGGTTCATGATGAAAGTTTTAGCTGTTATTGTGGCTAGTTTTAACATCAAAAGGAAGAGAGACATAACAGACAGAGAAATGTGAAATTTATAGTAAGCACAAAGCAGCTCAAATTGGCGTAGGGTTTGAATAAAACTGTTTCGTTATCGAAGGTGATTAGACATTAATCCCTCATCATCAGGAGAAAAAACCATTTCGTAATTCTTCCTTAATTTGGCTATTTCCGCTTTCATTTCTAAAATGTTAATTACAGTTTAAATGCTTGTCATAAATCTTTCTGAACGTCTCATATCAAAATAAATGTCTGTCACAGAATTCTTATACATCAGAAAGGACCTATGTATATACAAAACGACAAATGTGAAAATGAATATTTTATCTAACAATAATTAAATCGAAACTCTTCGTTTTAGGTGGCCGCAGGTTACGAGGCTTGGGTTCCTGGACCAAAGATTAATAAATATAAATAGCCTAACGTATAGCTAGCATATCCAGTAGTTCAGATAATAAAATAAGTCCAAAGTAAAGGCGACAATCGGGAGAATAAGTGGAATCGACGAAGTTTCAAGTTAATCAAAACGTGATTCTGATACAGATTTTAAAATTCACGAGGAACTTAGTGTTAAACCAATTGCTCAGGACCACCAGCGACCGAGCTGTAAAAGCCGCTGAACAGTGGTAGTTCGGTCGGGGGCTCCAGTCCCGGAGAACGGGCTGGCTGCATGGACGTTTTCGTGGTTTTCCCCATGTGTAACGGAGACACCACGAGCCAGTAACCTTTAAAAAGTCCTCCACGGGGCATCCCTCCCTTTCCGTATAGTGCTTAAAGGCGAAGCACGTAATAAGTTTTAAAAAAATTTGCTCAATTCCTGGCAAAAATTGCCAAAACATTTTTCAACAATATTGTGCTTGTTCAGATGCTTCTTTACTTGTATGAATTACAACCCACTTAACGTGGATAATCGCAGACGGCCAGGAGCCATACTTGTGAATTTATAATAGAAACATTCCATAAAACAGAACTGATAAAGCTAAGCTATGTTCTTTTTATAATATTTACGTCAAGTGTTCTCCAAGATTTATTATTGGAAGGATTTGTGAAAATAAGCTTTTATTCTTTTTTTTACTAACTGAACTAAACAAAATTAACCGAAACATCTAGTAAAAATATTACTACGTTCCTGAATGAAATACGGTGGTAGAATTTGATATGGGTTTCGGTGTTCTCGGAATTTACATCTTCAGACTGAAAAAGCTGCGGTTTCCGTTTTTATTATTTCTGTAGAGATTTGATAAAATGCATGGAACAATTTTGTCGTCGTAGTTGTCACTGTCATTGCGACATTTAATTAATATATTTAAATTTTATGCTTTTATATGCAAATCAGAAATTATTTAAATCTCATTTTCGATCTTTTTTTTATGCTTTCTTTGTCGAAATTTTAAAAACCAAAGTAAGAAAAATAAACTTTAATTTTTTTTTATCTTTTTCGATATTAACTGCAAGAAACCGTTAATTTTTACAAAATCCATTATTCACCTCTTTTTTAACATTCGAAAAATGACGTCAGTGGAAAAATGTTAAATGCATTTGAAACACACATCATATGTTATTGACATCAATAATGAAATTTTTAAAATTAATTTACCTAATAGCCATATGAAGTATTTATCTTCGGCATTGTTCCAGAAGAAAATTTTCTAAACAGTTTATATACTTAGGACACGCGACTCAGTTGAAACGGAGCAAAAGTGTTCTTAAACTTTATTGTAATTGATTCTACATCCCATGCCATAAAACAGGGCTTAATATTTGGCAACTCATTAAGTATTTATTAGGCAAGGGTTTTATTAATACAGTATTAACCAAGGTTTATAAAATTTCGGAATTCATTCATGTATTTTCATTAGCATAGTATCCAACAGACTTCGATACTTAATCCTTTCCAACAGCCAGATAATTTGTTGCTCATCGAAAAGGATTCAGTACATCGAGTTGAGCAGCATAATATCATTTCACGTTTCTTTCTCAGACACTAAACAAATTTTATTTGATTTTAGCAGAGATCCATCTGAAACCATCCAGCAGCAAAGATACCAACACCATTATAAGCAGCATCTGCAATGAATTTTTTTAATGATGTCACGTGTTCTTATTTCTACCTCCAGAACCATAAAGCTACTTTTCCTCGCAAACGTTCTTAAATAATAAGATACTAGTGTGAAATTTTCCGCGTGAGAAACCTAATTTACGTATTACAAATTTAGATAAAAATTTGCAATTTATAAGGTTTCATTTAGTTTCACGAGCCAGTTATTTTACGTTAATGTGCTACTCTGGCCTTCTCGCTTCTCATTTTCCTGACAGAATATAAATTCCTAGCTCGCGTGTATTCAAATGAAGTAGAAAGGAGATAGTATTTAAAGAGAAGTTTCAAAGGGTAGTTTTGTTTGTTTATCTGATTATGGTCTTTAGCAGTTTCGAGGGCTATCTACTTAAGGGGAGGATGACTTCGTGGAGGACTTTCTAAGGAGAACTGACTCGTATACACGTTACACATGGAGAAAACGACGAAAAGCCCATGCAGCTAGCCCGTTCTCGAGATTTGAACCTCGGACCGAACTACCAGGCGTTTTAGCGAGTAAAATCAGAGCGTGTTACGCCTGTTGAACGCCAAATTGATAATTTGATTCTCTTCAGAATTGCAGTCTCAGACGTTGCGTTATTCTCGCCTTGTCATGCCGACTTTGGTCATAGCCAACTTGCTGGTTTTTTTACCTGTGTTACCTCTGGGCTAACTTACAATTACTTAGTTAAGTCAAATTCATTGCCTTTGATTTAAGCCATAAATGCTGGCTATTCTGCAAGCACAAGTGGTGTCTTCTGTTAAATTTATTTGATTTAAATTAAAGTGTCTTTTATACTCTTTATCAGTCTTTCTGATATTTTACAAAACGTAGTGATAATACACTTAAGGTCTTTAGAAGTTTCGTTCATTTGATGCTACCAAAGAATACTAAACTTTATATATCTTAAAAAGATTAATGTTTATTAATTTAAATGTTTATTTCTATCTTTTACATAAAAAATAAAGATAAAACGTAACTTTGAGTGGATTCTGCAATTGATATTTTATTAATACTCAAAAGGACACTGTTAAATACTGAACTAAATAGTCGAAACATTTGAAATTTACATTAGTTAATAATGCAAAATTTTTAAAATAATCTCCATATTAAGTAAGGCCTTTTAAAGTAATGTCAAATACACTAATTTGTGTAAACTTACACGAATTAGTTAGAACAGTCAAAAGCAAATGCTGAGGAAAGTATTATAAATATTAAAATAATAATAAAAATGACTGAAAGCTTTCGGATTTTATATTACGCCCAAAAGGATTTTTTTCATTTACATATACATACATACACGTTTCGACAGTATTTAGGCTAAAAATATTTAAAAAACAACATATCTTTAGAATTTCGAATAGACAGTCTCGTGCTCTGCAGATAAAAATATTTTATTCCGTAGAGAGTGTTGCCACTACTCGCTTTGAAATCGTCACGTTTTCTAATCAAAAATTCTTTCAAGCTTAAAAAATATGAAATAGCTAATAAAACAAATTCAAGATTCGGGCTTCCAAAGGCCCACGTTCTAGTGGAAGGCTAGGTTATTCAAACTTGGATGGTTCTAGGTATTGTTGTTTTATAACAGTGCGAGAAACATTCATACATTTATGCAGATTCTTCATTGTTTCATTTCCTTAAATATAATACATTGCGATAATACTTGGTGGCAACAATTTGAAAAGCGATTCAGACTTTTAATATTTTCGACTAAAATAGCAAAAGGGAAACAATAGTCCTTCTGCGTTAACGCCCTTTAGGTTAATAATAATAAATAAATAAAGTGACATATTAAATACTGTTTTTAAATGTATTTTCCAAGAAACTGCACCACACAAGCTGTTTAACTAATTACATGACCGTGTAACAAAACAACGCCGTAACATTACTCCTAGAATGTGAGAGAGCAAGCATCAATTATTGCTCATAATGAAATATAAAGTACAAAATATTCCTTACCACCCATGGCTATGAATTTGATGAGAACTATAGGAACCCAACAAAGAAAATCGGTGCCCACGATGAAGGCGAACCTCTTGGCAATGGTTCGATCCTGCAGCTGTTGCGTAGACCGTAATCCTATCTTGGAGTGCGAAATGGTGAAGAACATGGAGATATAGGCAAACAAGATAAAGAGAAACGCCGCCATGTTCAAGCCGCAGAACAAAAATGTAGAATATTCCCATGCCTTGAAAAAAAAAAGAAAAGAAAAATACAAGAATATAAGTAGTCGTAGGATAAAGGTTAAATCCTTAAACTTTATTTCGTTCTAATATATTTAAAAGTTTCTGTGGAGCTTCCATTAAATGAATTGTAAGACCATAAAATAAAAAAGAACATTGTAATATTTTGTAATCAACGCTGTAGAGAAGGAATTCAAAAAGGCTGCTGCTGAATTTATTTATGAATAAAAATTGTTTAATGAAGTTATCTTTTGCTTTTATAGTTAACCCTTTCGTCAACTGCAGCAGTGTGACTTAAAACATTTTTTTTAAATTTATTGAATATATAGCTTTTCTATGTAGTAACTTTTGTCTTACAATATATAGCATTTTTTGTCTGAGATGAAGGAATATCAGAAATGTCTCTAATGGGTACAACCGAAACGAAATCGATTTACGAAATCTTCTAATCGGTTCATAAATTCATATTTTCTTATTTTTTATCTTTTACTTGTTTTTTACGACTGCCGAAATATGGCGGACAGCGTGATAATGTCTTAAAAACTTGAATAAACTGAAATTGTCATAACCTGTTTCGACATTTCAGAATTTTACTGGATTTTTCCATAAACAGGCACAGGAATTTAAATATTTATGCAAGGACTTGTTTCGAGTGGCCAGATGCAAAACAGTGGTACAGTAACTTTAAGTAGAATAACTATGGTCTCTGTACAAATGGATATGGCGGCAATTTAGTCTAGCAATTATAATTTAGGACAGTTGGTCAAATGATCCTATGCGTTCCGTAAGTACCCGTTTCAAATTCCCCTCCTGTTATAAATTTTGAGAGGTGGGTGAGATTTCAGTATTAGTAACGACGACAAACGACAAATTTACCCTCCGAACAGTAGGGTCTAAAAAAGGAAAAAAAGGAAAATTGCTAACTCCGTTAACCTTATTTTACAACTTTTGTTAAAATTATAGTAGCTCGAGAAAATTAATAAGAAAGATATAAAAACAAACTTTAGGAAAATACTGCTTAGATTTGCAAGAATTAATTAACAGCGAATTAAATGATATTGAAAATTATTTAATGAAAGGCAGAAAGATTATTTTAATTATAGTCAATTACTTGTTCGGCAATATATAAAAACATGTTCGACAATACATGGACATACTACAAGATCACAACAAAAGAACACGAAAACCTCCCATATTGTTGCGCTCAAAGAGATTAGGAAGCTAGGACTGTGGCAGTCGTTGGAAGTGTATTGGACGAGAAAGGCTGGTTGACTGTTTCAGTTCAAGGACGTGTGTCTGTAGCTCTGTGATATTCCTTCTTTCTGGCAATGGTCAGTTCCTGTACTGATATTAAGTTACCTAAATTACTTAATTGCATAATGAAAAATGGCTGAAACCGTAGGAATGACCTTTTCAGTGATACACGCTTGAAGGCGTTCTGAAGAAATTTAGATAATATTAAGTCCTAAAGGCCACACCTTTAAACTGCATTAGAGGCCACGTAGAATGTAGATAAGGAAAAAATGGATCAAACTTTACCTAGATACTGTATATAATACCTAGGCATTCTATAGAATAACAAATGTTCTTTAGGCAAAATATATTTTCTCTAACAGATCTCTCTAAGGTGGATGTACAGTCCAATGTTATTACATGTAATGTTTCTGTACGCGGTTGAAAGTTCTTTCAACATTCTCTCTCATTCTCTGTGTCCAACGTCAAATGAGTTTCAGGAATTATGTTAAACAACTCAGTGTCTGTGACGTAATACTGTATAGCACTCACGTCTTCTTAACAGGATAAATCAGTTTACTGATTTTAGTCTTGCTTTCCACAAGTATCACATCCTAGCGATTCAGCAACCAATAGTTCCGTGGTTTCTTCTTAGTAGTCACTTTGGCTTTTTTTTATCATTTATTAACTTCTGATAAGTAGTTTCCATTATTCGAAACGAATCGGAGATGTATTTCGTACTTTGCGGGTTTGCCCTTTGGCATTCTATAGAATACCTGTGCAAAATGGGAAATGTTCAATCCTCTCACACATTTTCAGGTCAGTTTTCGGGATTGTATAAAATGTCTAGGTATTTTATAGAATGCCGGATTTGATACTTTTCCGGTAACATATATATCGCCAGAAAAATATGCACACAAAAATAAAGCGGCTTAATCGACAAGACAGTTTTTCGTACCTATTGAGCGTTTTTTAAATAACAAAGCAAAGTTAAATTAATTATCATTATTAATATTCTAAATAACCATTACTAGAGAAGAGAAACAGTTTTTATATTACAAATAACTGAATGACTGTTATCTGATTTAATAGTTAACAGATAAAAAATTTTGTTACGAATTTTGTGTATAGGTAAATAGTTTTAGTGAAAATATATGCTAATTGTTGCATCTCTTGTATAAAACAACAAGAAAGACACGGAGCTTAATAAGGTTACATAAGGTAAAATAAGGTTACAGGGACAAATATATTTATCTGAGGAGAAATAGCGTCACGCCAACGATGGTTTTGGCGGCTAATTTCTTATGCCTGTATATCTGATGGTCTGATGCCTGTATATCTGTAACTGGTAACTGGTCTTCTCGACATAACTGTAACTGTATGTAACCCTATGAAACTGTAACTCTACATGCCTTTCAGTAATTTTGAGAAATCGGAGGTTTTGGAAATTTCTCGGCGGACGAGTGAAAATTATACACTGACTACCAATAAGTATTTGGACACCTATGCAAATGACGATATCTGTCGTCCTAAGGTACGTCATGGACTCCGCCGGTATATACCGTGTAGGAAACAGCATTGGCTTTAGTCGCATGCAAGATGCCTCGCAGTTCGGAGCTCTCTGATTTCGAGAAAGGTATAATTATCAGGTATCCCAAATGTGGCCGATCCTTAAGGGACATATCTAGCGATCTGAAGTACCCAAAATCGACAGTGGCCTATGTGATTAAAGAAGTGGAAGGTGAGCGGTGATTGTCGGAATGTGCCCCGAGTCGGCAGACCAACGAAACTGGGAGATAGAGACCGATGAGTGCTGTCCAGAGAAATTCGGAAGAACCGCACCCAACCGATTACCCTCATCCGCGAGGAGTTTCAACAGGCATCCGGGAGTATTGTTCAATGAATACCATCTGTAAGGAAGCACATCTGCTTGGTTTGCATGTCGTGCTGCTGCCCATAATCCTTTGATCACAAAGTCCAATCGCGCTGCTCGGTTAATGGGGTGCAAAGCACATCGAAATTGGACTGTAGATCAGTGGAAACGGATTCTTTGGAGTGACGAATCAAGGTTCACCCTTTACCGTTCGGATGGCAGGGTCTGGGTATGGCGTCTACCTGGAGAACGTCTCCTGCCAGAATGCATTGTGCCAACAGTCAAGTTCGGCGGAGGTGGAATTATGGTTTGGGCAGGTTTCTCCTGGTATGGGCATGGTAAGCTCAACTCCGATGCTTACTGCACTATTTTGGATGACAATGTGCTTCCTACGTTGTGGCAGTTTTACGGGTTGGACCCCTGTTACTTTCAGGACGACAATGCTAGTTGTCATGTTTCGACGTTAACCAAGGCTTAGTATGGTGCCAATGGAGTTCATCGAATGGACTGGCCTACCCAGAGTCCAGACCTGAACCCTATCGAGAACCTCTGGGACGAGTAGCATCGCCGAGTTCAGGGGTGCACTACCCGTGCAAAATCGGTAAAGGAACTTCTATGTCTTCTCCAAGCCGAGTGGAAGAAAATCACTAGCTGTCATACAAAGACTTGTGGAAAGTGTGCCCCGGAGGGTTCACGCTGTAATTACCTCTCGTGGAGGCTCTACCAACTATTGATTTTGAAAAAAGTTAGTTTTTCTTTTCTATCACAGGTGTCCAAATACGTATTGGTAGTCAGTGTATAAGAGCGGGGAGAGCAACAGTTCTTAGTTTTAGTTCAGAGTTTAGAGTAGAGTATTGAGACTACAGAGAGATTACTCTACGAGCTTACAAATTGAGGCTCTGTTTATTGTCTTCTGTTTAACATTCTTAGTAGTTTGAAATGGGAACTACCGTCATACTGAGAAGTGCTGTAGGAGTACTTTTGCAAAAAGTTCCATAACTGTAAAATGTTTCTTTTGGGAAAATCATTTTTATCAGGGTATCATTGATTCTGTGTGCATGCAATGCATTAAAACGAGTACTCACGTAACAATGCCACTTGATATAAGTTAAAAGAATATCTCGTGAAGAAAATATTCAAATATTCACTTCTACGGAGCTATTTCTAAAACTCAAGTTAAGCAGAATTCGACGTTTCAATTTTTCTTTTCAATTTCAAACTTTCGGTAACATTCTAATACTTTATAAAATAAGTAAATGCATTTAGCTTGGGGCCAATACAAGGGCAAGCACATTATAATAATCCATTAAAACTGAAGAAGGAAGAAAATATAAAAATAGCTTTAAAACAAGAGCAGAAACAATTGAAAGGTTATTATAAAGGAAACTGAAATTTATTCTAAATATCTTTAACGCTCCGTTTGGAATGTAAAATTTTGTTTTTTTAAACGTCTTTATTTTAGAATCCTAATTTTCCAGTTCTTTTATATAAAGAGTTTTAAAAACAAAATAATTTTTGAAATGATTGTCAATATTTAAAACATTTTATATTGCAAAGGGTTTTATTTAAATAAACATTCATATTTTTTGTGAAGAATACGAAATATAACCCTTGCGAATCTGTCGTACTTTCGTATTTGAAAACATCCGATGTTACAAATACGACTGATCGTAAAAATGACACCATAAACCATTATTTTAATTAAAAGAAAAATTACATTTCGATGAACTGTACTCGAATTTAATTCTAGTTTAACGTCTATTTGATGGCAGTTTTTGTATACGTACTGAACTGAGAAATAAATCAGAAATATGGAACAGATTTTAAATGGATGTGGTATGTTACTGTGTATTTTAGAAGAAAAGGATGATTTGGAAATCAGAATCTTTATTTTTTCATTTCAAATAACAACAATGTGCTCAAGCTTGTATCATAATCTAAACAGAAATAAAATGCAGCAGTAAGTTGTCATTCAACAAGACGTTGTAGTTGTCCGTGGTACTACTGAGCATTTGATCATTCTGCAGGATAATCTGGCTAATAACTGATCATTGCTCGGAACGACGGTGAGGCTGTGAAACTCAAGAGACATTTTAAAGTGTCATTGCTGCGTTCGATTTGTGAGAAAGAGAAGAAAACGTTGCTCACAACGATAAGCATCACAACGAGAGACGTATTCGCTGATTCCAAAAACTCGTGGGAAGCCCATTTCAAACATTACCATCTTCGTACGATTTCAATCAGACGAGATATTGATTAACAACTGTAAAAACGCTAATTTTGGCACTTATTTTTCCGCGTGGCAACAATCTCGCACGCTTCATTTTGAATAGTTTTGCCAATGCTTGCTTTCAGACCAGAGCGTTTGTTAATAAAAAATTTATAAGTTTCACAAAGTAAGAAATAAAAATAATATTGCCAAACATTAAATGTATTATTATTATTATATAAGGTCATATTCTAACGTTGAAGAAAGCACGCGATGGCTCGTGACGTCATAGTATGTCGAAAAATTTTCGTTAATGTTAGCATTTTAAATAAATAACTGCTGTTGGCTAATTTTCTGTTTCGGGTTAGGATAACTGACATAATATATTGTTGCGTGCATACGCGTTCGTTATGGAATTAATGCACAAGTCATTAAAAAGTTAACAAAATTTTATTCTCTCCACAAGAAATAAATCAAAATGCTGAAATATTTCTTCAGAGATATTCGCACAATATCACAATATCTCAAACGTTTAGCAAAACTCAATTCAAAACAGATAAAATAATTCTATCTCACGGCGAAATCGCTACAATTAGTAAGAGCATTAAGTAAACAAACAGCAATTCTCTTTAAACAGCTACAACTACAACAACAACTGCAACTGAGATGAGGTGTTTCAATTCGGCTTTTATAAGCTTTTTAATTATCACTAGAACAATCTCGATTTTCTAGACTTTTCTGGATGGCAACAGTAATAACGAGATATTTATTTATTAAACATTAAATGCACGCGCTTATTCACTTTTATTTTTTTTCGTAGCTTTCTCTTCAAAAATCGTCTGCGTTGCACTGGAAATATAAAGCAATTTTAATTACAATTCTAAATAAATAGCCAAATAAATGTGAAATCCCTAACAATATTATCGCCACGTTAATTCTTTGATTGGTATTGAGAAAAAATTATTACATTACATTAGACTTAAATCATGACGTCATACGTATAGATATTAACCTGAAGTGTCAAAAGTTTTTGCTTCCTAATTTCATTCATACTGAAATGTTCTTAGGCATTTTCGTTTCAGATGCACATAGAACTTAGAAATTTTGCTCTGGCCGCAGTCCGCTCAATTCAAAATTTCTCATATTTGGGACTGAAAATCCCTTATATCTGTATACAGTCATGACTGAATAACATTTTACAGTTTAACTACATATGATAAAATGGAACTGACACTTTACACGGATTTTTTAACAGATGCTGAAGAGCAAAAATAAGGAATTACTATAGGAGTTTAATCTAAAATAATGCAGCACATATTAAGGCTATTTATTATATCTAAAGTAATATTTATTTATATCACGTCGTAGAAAAGAAGGACTTTTATAAAAGCATTTCCTTCGCAGAATTCAAAACTGTTGTAATTCGGGCACTTTATCTAAAAATACGTATAGTGTTTTCTTTCACTGTTGATAATGTCGAGTCCCCAGAGCAAATGGCATATTCGGAAACGCCAACTGCTTAACTTCTGACTGATTCTGCAACGCACGTTAGTCATTATTCAGCTGTGATTCCAAATACCAATGAGCATTATTTATGGATAGCTAAACGTCATATTTTCTTCCGCAGAATTAACTTCTGTTGCCCCGAGTAAAACTCTGGAGTATGAAATTTAAACTCAGTCAAGTTTCGAGTATAAAGAGGAGAAAGTAAAAGCTACACATTGGCCACAACAGTGGAATCAAATGTTTACTTACTTGGCCAAAAGGATCGTGTATTTGCAGCGGCAGACATACACCATTATTACCGTAGAATTCATCGCCATAATAGTCAATATTAAACAACGGTAAAGCTGACAACAGAATCGCTACCGTCCAGACTGTGGCCATAGCTATAGAAGCAGATGCAATAGTTCTTCGCTTCAAGGACAGTGGGTACAGAATGGATGTGTACCTGAAAGTAAACATTCAAAGCAGATAAATCTTAAAAATTTCGATTTAGTTATGCAAAACTAATACTACTTGAGTCATGTACAAATTTCTTTTACAACAAATAAGCCACCGACTCTCTAACGCTGTTGTCGCAAATAAGTGAGAGGCATGTGTCCCCCAAAGCAATTTTATGCGCCCATCGAAAGACAGTTCAGTTATAGTATAGCATAGATTAAGGTTTTAGCTATTTCAAATCCGAGATTACATTATTTTCACTTCCATTAAAAAATAACTTGAATAATACGCAGAAAATCTATAAAGTTGATTTGAAGTGCGATATAAATCTTATTCAAGGATTTTAAAACGTATATTTCATTAACTTTCATTCGTACTTCTTAAAAAATGAACTCAATTTCAAATTTTTGCACTAAGAGTAATCGGAATACATTTACATGGGAATTTACATTTACATTGGAATTTCGGAATACATTTACAAAGAAAGAGCTAATTTTCAACGTTGAAAATTAATGAAAAAAAGGACACGATTGACTGATAAACACCCACTATACGAGATGAAGGGAATTTCTAGTAATTTCACTCAAAGGCTACAAAATTGATCAGAATCAAAATGGCATCACGTGTGAAATTTAATGAATAAAAGAAAGAGACTAAGTTGTCAATATTGTTACGAAATGCCCAGCTGCGATAACATAGCTTCCCGCAAGGCGAGATTAGGGTTGACAGAAAATGGCAAGGGAAGGCAGGGTTGCCATAGTTGGCGAGAAATCGCCCTTTTGGCGACAAAATTGGCGATATGCCATGGACGGATGGAGAACCTTCTAAAACAAATTCTTACTGGTTTGGAGTCAGTGTAATCGTCAGTCTAGTGTCGAGTTGGTCGTTGAGAGTATCGCGAATCTAGAGAGTACATCGTCGAGATCGCGAGTTGTAGCCTGTTATAGCCTGGAGAGTCTCAGGACCACCGAATCGACTCGGGAGCTGTACTCTGGTACTTTGTCGTGAAGCTCTCTTCACCGTTATAGCCTGATAGCCTGAAGGCTGTGTTGCTGATTGTTTCAGCGTGCTTGTCGTAGTTTTTAGACGACTGTAAACGTGCTTTTCGGAGCTGTCCTGAGTAATACTGGCTAACAAATTCTGTTTTCATATACGTTCATGTAAAATTACGCACATACATTTTGTTTTTTATTTTATTTATGTAATTTCTTATGTTTTAATCTAAAATACTTTAATATTTAAAGGATTTTAAATATCTAATCTCAAGTATGTAGCGCAATATATCAAAACAAAAACTGCTTCGGAAATTAGAATTTCTTACAAGAAGTATCAACTAAGTGAAACTTCCAAAACGATTCCAGATTATAGCTATTGAGAAATTATCTTGAACAAAATAACGTCTGTCTATACGCAGCTCCTATTAAGTTACTAAAAATCGCTTGGGTAAAGGAAGATCTGAATCTGTTTGAATCTGAATAATTTTAAGGAAACCAAGTTATTGCTTATAAGCTGTTGATCGCGAAGCTTCATCCAGAGTGTTCTCTAGGTATTCTGAAATATGGAATTGCATTTCTAAGTGTTCTAGATGCATCTAATGCTGTAACAAATTGAAACAAGGATTAATATATATGAAAGTTTAGGCTGCGCATTCTAAGGAATCGATACAGGTAATATTTGAAATAGTCGAATAAGGTTTCATATGTATTAGAAGCAAAGCATTTAAAAGGTTATTAAGTACATTATCGTAATCCCTCTTTTATTCCTCGCTTTCCTTTCGAAAAGCCTAGAAAGATGGCAACGTACCAGATGTAAGAGGTACTGAAGAATGCCTTATTTAGAGATGCAGGCAAGAATAATGATTCCAGACTAACAGAATTCACAAGGACGGATCATCAATACATATTACAGAATATATATTTGAAAAAAAAAGCAATTTTTTGCATATGTTTAGTTTGAGGAAATTAAAACTGCAGCAAATTCTTGTTAACAGTTAAGTTGTTAACAGCTAGCAGTTGGGAGGTCCGTATTTCGAATCCTGCTGGGAGCATTGCAAAGTTCTCTTGTTTCCATCTCCGAGAAAAGTTTTATATTTCTGCAACTCAACATGCCATTTCCTCTTCCCCCTCGCCAACATTACTTTCTATCTCTAGCGCTTAGACTCCGGTTCTCCTCTAAAGAGATAAATTTAGAAGCAGTTCTTTGTTTTGGCATAGACTTAAAAATTCTTTTCATCCCTGACCATCCACCTGCCAGACGTTTGTACGATCCCATGGTCGAGAATACGTTACATCTAAGAGAACGAAGAAACGGCAAAGATATTGATGAATCGAATACAAATGTATTGGAATACAATGGATATGTACATATATATATATATATATATATATATATATATATATATATATATTTGCCTTTACCTGAAAATTAGGCTATCCATATTAAGAGTGTGTTCTTTGAGAGTCAAGTATTGCTTATTAGCAGAAATATAAAATAAAATTTGTGTTAGAATTTGAAGAGGAGCAATATTCTTAAGTGGTAAAGAAGTAAAACTAATGGGAAAAGGGAAAGTGGGTATTATTTCTAAACAGAAAAAAGGTCAGATGTTCACAATAAATCGTTAATTGTTAAGTTATTATTAAGTTTCTTGGAATCAGAAATGGAAGCGATTTATTCAACATAGTAAATAATACATATTGTGTTGACAAATAATATATAAACGACGAAATGTTTTTAAACAATTTAGCATCGTAGTAGAGCATCTAATTTTTGAAAGAAATACAAATGGAAGTTTCGTATCTAATTCATTTATAGGGTGAGTCAGAAATCTGGTTGGTGTTATAATGCATTGCTATCCAATTTCAAGGTTTATTTCACAATGATATTATTTCCCTTATTCTTGCCAGTGGTTCTCAACTTTTTTGCTCCATGTACCCCTTTCACCACTGATAGAAGATCAGTTCCAAAACTCGAAAAATATATGAATATTTATTTAGATTAAGATATTTTTTTAAATCCACAGCAGGAGCACAGTGGTGTCAAGTTGACCATATTCATTCCCTGAAGCTAGTGTGTAGAAATCCTGTTCTAGTCATTTTCTCAGTACATAATATGATCAAACGTGTAGCCGTGTTTCTGACTCGCCCAGAATTTACCGACAGCTACTGTTTTGGAATGCGATATCGAAATTATATAGCTACTGAGCCTAGCTTTTTAACTTCAGAGTTACTGCAAGGTAGATTTTGTGAAATGGACATTTTAAGCGCAGTAATTTTAAGCTTTTTGAACTGGAACGTTAATACGTAGTTAGTTAAAATCAAATACAAACATAATTGTAAAAAAATGTTCTTCTGTTTGCCGAAAAATAGAAAACTTTTTGGTATATAAATGGAGAAAATATATTATTCGGAAAGCGATGAGATAAATATTTAGCTGATCGGTATGTATAATTTTGTAAAGCAAAAACAATAAAACCATACAGTTCAGTACAATTAGCCACACAGGAAGTTAAGAATTTTTTAAATGAATCTGAAAGAATGAAAGAATGTTAGATTACTTAACACCAGTTACCTTTAAAAAAATCAGAATTAAAACATCATAAAAGACAAAGTAAATACGACTTTATTTAACAGCTACGTGATTTGATTAATTTCCATATTATTTTTGTTCACGATCATGATTTGGTACCATTCATATCATGCCTAAAATGCAGGAAATGTAGTATTATGGTACATACATTATGGGGCATTGTATTATTGTACATATATTATGTTACATACATTATGGGGCATAGTATTAAGATACTACATAATTTAATTCAGTGGTCTTAGACTGAAATAGCACGCGAGCCTAACGCATAATATAAAAACAGATGATGAGCAAGAATTTTTTTTAAATGACAATTTTTATGAACAAAATTAAGCACAAACACCACACAGGAAAAAAAGGCAAATTAATTTTATTTTTTATGTAAAATCTAATGTTTGGTACCTGCACAACATTTTTGTTAGTTATACTTCTTAACTTAAATATATTGGCAGCTAAATATTAAATTTTCATACTAACATTTATTTCGGATAATTCTAGCATGTTTAACGAACCATTCAGTTTTAATTTAAACTGAAAAAAAAAACACAAATTATGAAAGTTTTTTAAGTCTTCAGAGAAAATTTTTAAAAGTGCGACAAACTTGAGAATAAATAACGAAAAATTTGCCTGCTTCTCTCATTTATTAATTTTTTCTTCGACACATAAATCAAAATACATATGTTTGTATGTAAATAATTACAAACATCTTTATGTCTTACTACAGCTTGACATCTGATAGCGTTTCGCTTCTAATAATTTTTGTAGCCTTGGCGAGAAATTATTAGAGATTATCAGCATTACAGATTGCAGCTGTTCGTCATTCAATCGCATTCATTTCTTACTGATTTTTAAATATGGACAAAGGCTGGTCACATATAAATGTATTCCCAAACAAAGCGATTATTCGTAGTGCAAATGGAGGTTATTTATTTTTGACAAGAACGAAGAAATGTATAATAAAATCTGTACCTTCAAATCTCTGAATAAGATTTATATCACACTGCAAATTAATTAGCTCCATTTCTATAGTTTCCGGTGTGATATTCATGTTCGTTTTTAATGGAAATGAAACCAACGTAAACTGGAACTTAATTAATGAAAATTTCGAAATTTTGACTACACTATACTTACAATAAATACCTAATTGAAATGTATTCGCAGGCCACATAAAATTGCTCCACGGGCCTCATGCTACCCTTCAGTTTGAGACATTGATTTAATTAATAATTTCTCATATACCTGTCCATTGTGATGATGGTGAGAATAAGCACTGATGATTCACTGCTGAGCGTAGAAAGGAATCCACATAAGTTGCACTGCCAGCTGTGCCTCCATCTTGTTTCGTGGTGAATGTAATGGCCTCTGAAAACGACATCATAGGCTGCGATAACGAACAAGTAAACAGACATGAGCAAGTCTGCAAGTGACAAGTTCTTTATGTAGAAGGAGTGTACTTCGTTTGGCTCGGCGAAAAGAAAACGGCCGACTAGGACAGCCACGTTTCCCAGTCCAGCAACCACAGCCACTAGCCAGACGCTAATGCGCAATACGAGACTGTCTAAGAGATGAGCAATGCTACTGATACCATCTCCACGTGGTTCGCACACTCGAACATGTAGAGCCAAAGAGCAAAGATGGAAATCGTCAAAGTAGCTACAAATAAAAAGAAGCAAACACAGTCGTTCATTTTTAGCATAATCTACATCCATATTGCAAAGACTATTTTACTTGTAGCACAAATTATTTTTATTTTTAACCAACTTATTTCATTTAATATTCAAAAAATAAATGAAACTCAGTTTTTATTTATTTTGTTAACACTTTCTTTCCCTTTATTTAATTTAAGCGCTTTGAAATTTGACTTGTTATTACAAAATATATGTTTTCTAAAACTCCATTTATTCCTTCCTTAAATTCAATTTATAGTCAATCGCAAAAGACTACATACACCAAGAAAAAATTTAATATTATTGGAATTATGAGCTCAGAATTATAATTTACAGTTAAAATAGATAAATTATCGAGAAAAAAAGAAACATCAGTAATATCAG
>KK121340.1:298505-316526 GCA_000611955.2 Stegodyphus mimosarum | reverse complement strand
GAAAATAATAGAAGTTAAAAAACTTACTTAATTATACAGTACGTAGTAAATAAGAAAATAAAATAATAGTAATAATACTAAATTATGTGATTCAAATCTGATTCATTGCAACAACTTAAACTATTACGAGACTTTGAATTGCACAAGAGGCCCTCGCTTTTACAACTGCATTTATGGGAAACAGACAGTCCCCTCTCTTTTCGACATACACCAGAGCATATCTGTGATTGTCGACATACACCGGTGAGGGTCCGAATGTACAAGAATGCAATGTTATATTCGATCTTTCACCGACGTATTTGGTGAATGTTGACATTCTCCGATGAAAGTCGACATTCTCCAATTTCGGTCTTTCACAGCAACACACACATATATATATATATAGAGAGAGAGAGAGAGAGAAAGAGAGATATACATAGATAGATAAATATGTAGGTAGATAGCTAGGTAGATACGTAGGTAGGTAGACAGACACATAAACAGGTAGATAGACAGATAGATGTATGGATGTATCTCATGAATAAAACTTCACATATTATAAAACCCGTACTTTATTAATTAATTCTAATTTTGAAATAAACTAACTTCGTGAAATGCGTATTGGCTCGACATTACTTCGCACATTTTGTTAATGCATATTTAATTAATTTTAAAAGAATTGGATACAATTAACTTCCTTTTCTTTTCCAAGATGGCAAAATTTCATGAACCGTATGTTTAAGCGTAGAACTAAAACTACGATTAGCTTACCGAAGCTGTCTTAGAATAATTAACTTAATAACAACAGTACAAGGTTAATTAAACCAAAACATATGAAGGATATCAAAGTAATAAAAGAAAAATATTGGGTGTGCATTCTTGAATGAAAATAAAAAAGAACGTTTATTAAAAATTACACTTCTTGATTCTTCACATAGTCATTTTTTTTTAATTTTTAGTTTCAAAGGAAAGATTTAAAAGAAGTTTTGAAAGAAAGGAACTTAAAACAAGATGAATGCTTATTTTTATTATTTTATTTTTATTTATTTCTATTATTATTTATTTATTTAAAAAAGTACGAACTTTTTATTATATATGTTTAAAAAGAAAAACGAGTTTAAAAGAAGATGAACTTTTATTTTTATTAGCTTTTGACTAGATTCAAAATAATTTAAAAAATCGCAAATTAAAATATCTTTGGGGTACTGAAATAAATTGGAATTGATCTCTTTCTCGATTAAGCGATCAAGAGGCAAGTAACAGTTTTTAAAATATTGAATCCAAAGACCAATTAAAATACACACATCCTGTTAAAAGATAACGCACCGACACAATAGTATTACATTATGAACAAGCAGTTTCACTCTTAGCTTTTAAAAAGCAGTTGCGCGTAGTACGAGCGTGACCAGTTTTAGGATGAGTTAAAAACAGTTTTTCTTTCCGATTCACAGCGATCATCTAAAAACTACTCAGTGTGATGTTTCTCAACTTATTAAGAAGTGTATTATCTCAATAACTGCCATTAGCGTTATTCTGAGATAATACACTTCAGGAAGATAATTGGGATTATCTTCTTGATGACCATTCTGACATCTCAAAAGGAGACAAGCCAATAGAAAAATTCCTTAGCAGAGCTTGCAGCTATGCCCACCAGCTCATTTCGTTTTATCCCTATATATTCTGGAACCAGCGATAAGGAATAAAGTGCAGACGGCTTCTCAAATTTATTCTTAGAATTCTATTAAATAACAGATGATAAGTATCTGAAAAAGGTTCCATAGCTTTTAGCACACTAAAAAAATCAGTATAAATAATAAACATTTTCTGGCACTGCTTAGATGTGAAAGAAAAATCATAAAACACATCCGATAGTTCCGAAATGTATTTTGGGAAAGCCTCGTGCAAACGTCTACCTTCCAATAATTTCCAGTTAATATAGCTCAAACCTTACAGAGTGCTTTTGCCCACGTGTATATTAGAATGTAATTGCTGCATTTGTTTCTGTGCTAATAAGAAGTTGTTAACATATGTTCTCGGCAGTTTTTCTTTCATCAAGATGCTGGAAAACACATAAAAAACGAAGTGGCAGTTTGGATTGCTTACTGACTGAGTCTTCTTATCAACAATGCAATATTTTTCTAATAGTGAGAAAAGAAAAGAATCTTGCATCAAGCAGAAAAATTTTGCAAAAGTATGCATAGGATGAGAAAATATGTTTACAGGAGAGAGTTCAGAATCTTAACTTATACTTACATTACATGTAACTAAAGCTATGAAAACATAGAATTAATTTGTTTCCCTGGCATCAGTGTACATTGGTTTTCAATTAAGTTTAATAATACGGAAGGGTAAAATTTTGTCTCTTTAGAAAATTCGAAAAGGGAGATTAATTAATTTCAAGAATTCCCAGTTGACAGGAAAATGGTAGCGAGCAAGTAATGTAAAAATTATAATTCTGTCGCTAAGGTTTTCACTTATTTTATTAGGAAGCATTCTCATCCAAAAGACGACTTTAATAAATTTAACGATTTGTGTGAAATTAAAAATTCATATTCCTTATATGAATACGCTACAGAGAGCTACTGATGCGGCCATTGCTAACGTACCAACAATAAATTTTTCGATCTCCACATGCTTACGAACATTTAATTATCGAGATTTCCACATGAAATTGTTGTAAATTATACAGATATTTATCTGTATCATCCTCTGTTTCTTCATATCTTCGGAAACAGAAATCGTTAAACACATAAAATCTTTTCTGTTAAGACTTCACATTCGCTTAGAAAAAAAATGTGTTACCTAATACACATGGGAAATATTTCACATGCTTTATATCACAGTTTTTTATATAAATATAGCTTTCTTTTAATACAGTAACAAAAACCGACAAAGAATATAAAAAATGTATTCAAGAGATAATAGCAAAAAATTGCGGATGTACGGTTTTTTTTGGTTGGCGCCGACGATACCTGTTAAAATTAGATCTTAAAACCCTGTTTATAATTTTTTAAAGAGATTTAGAAAGATTATCATTTCTCATGTTAGTTTTCATAAAACATTTTGTTTACATTTTCTTAACGTTTCTAAGAGCTTAACTAAAGAGTTTTATCCAGGCAGACTGTTTAACAAAATACGAGAGAGAAATATCTCCATACATAAAACAGTGGATAAAGTTTGTCTGTCCATTACTATAAGATTCGATATTTCAAGTGTATGGTTAAGCAGATATCTAAATATGAATAAACAAAGTAACTCACATATGTTTTAGTTGAAGGAGATCATCGAAATTTCCAGGCTTCAATCCCTTTAAAGGATTCTTTTTCAAATTTCTGTAAAAAAAGAAAAGGAAGAAATTAAATTTAATTCCACTATTTCATAAAACGCAACAAAAGTGATTGAGAAGAATGACGTGTACAAAAATAGGCGTTTGAAAGATAAGAAAAGCTGCAAACTGGTGCAAAGCTCTGATACGAAATAGGAATAATTGTTGCAGAAAAATATAAGAAATTGATAGTCTCTTATAATATGCAGCTGAATGAGCGCGTTATAAAGCAGTCAACAATTGCATTTAATAAAATTTTCTTTATATATAACAATACTAAGAGGCAAATTATTAACAAGGTACACTACCCAAAAAAATAAAAAAAGGGGGCAGTTCTATATCTTCCGTTCTACTAGGCCGATTGACAAAATTCAAATTGCATTTTCCATGTCTCGAAAGCGCGAGTTAGGATATGTATTAGATTTACATAAAGCATTATTCTAATATAGGTATGTTGACATGAAATCGGACTTTTTCTGAAATGAGATGCCAATTTTTTCCATACTTCGATTCTACGACTCAAATTACGCCAAACTGCCAATTTTTGTAAAATTCGCACCAGTAGCTTTTAAAAAATTAGCTCTCAATGACAAAAAATAAGATTTTAATATAGTTAAATTAATTTCAAGTTGAATATAAAATAAAATTGTTCCTCTTTCAGAGCAATCCCCATACTTGCGGAACACTGTAAATTAATATTCAGTTAAATATAAAAGATTTATTTAGAGTAAACGAATTTCAAATTCTGAATCAAAGGTCTAATAAAATTAGCCATTTCAAACTAACTAATAAAATTCTGAATCAAAGGTCTAATAAAATTAGCCATTTCAAAATAATCTCTCATCTTATGATATCGGATTTAGAGCACTACAGAGAATAACTCGTATCTTCCTATTAGTTTTAATTATTTACTAACCTACTACAAAAATTAAATTTATTGAAATTTATTTATTTATTTTTGTTTTATTAACTGTGCAGATTTCTTGAGTAATGTATTATTGTTCTCACGGCGGCATTTAATAAATATTGTACATAAAATTTTGATATAAATCAAAGGAAATATAATATTAGAGTACTAATTAATTATCAAATTGAAAACAACTGATACTCAAGAATGTTCACTTAGCTTTTTGAGCTAACTTCGGACTAAGAATCAATATCTAGATTTTTAACTTCCACTCTGCAAATCCCAAAATGCGGAGTCCTCTAAACCCCTACTTGTAATATTAAACCGTATTACTCGCGCAGTTAAAGTATTTATTTTGTTTTGAATTCTTTCTGACACAAAACCTTTCATTTATAGAATATTTGTAACAATTATCCAGAAGTAATAACGCGGATGGATAAACCACACGCTTCATCTCAACCCGTAAAATGTATAAATTTTATACGAACTACTTCGTATTTCAAAATAAATAAAATAAAATTTATATAAACATTATTTACGATCCTTTCTCAACTTACAGTGATTCCAGTTTTAGCATCAGGGAGAATGTTTTTCTGTCTATATCTCGAATGCCATTTCCATGCAGGTCCCTGTAAATAAGCAAAGTAAACAGAAACATATATGTAGCATAGTATTATCAAATATATTTTTCCGATCAGAAAAAACTTCTGTCAGTTTTCTGTTTATATTCTATTCACTTATAACGAAATAAAGCAAAAACACTTGTCGCGAGTAGTCTATATACACGTGCGCTTCAATCAAATTATTTTATTATTTTACAGTTTTAGAAGTTCTAGAATTCTCAGTTTAGAATTTCTGTCTGCAAGAAATGCATTTAAAAATAACGTTGCGTTTCGTATAGCGTAACAAAATAATTTGATTGTAGCATAATAATGAGTTCCGATGTAGCGACAGTTATATCATTCAAATACACTTACAGTTTTCTAAAATTATAGTTTCAAAAAATGCGGCACTCATTATTTCTCATCCATAACAATATATTATTAAATTACTCCAGGAAATGCGATAACCTTTCAATGAATAATTTCTGTAAACAAAACTAATACCACTAATCAATTTAAAACTAAAGTTCTGGGAATAATATTTACTATATATATAACCATCATAATTAATTTTCTTCTGAAAATGAAACTAATACCATTGATCAGTTAAAACGGATTGCGTTTAAAGTGAAAGCGCTATAAATAACATTTATATTCCATTATGGATATACTATGATAATTAAATTTCATTTGTTATGACTCCATTATAAAATCAGATAATTATCATCCGTTGCATATGTTTTATGAATAAATAATCTTATCCCTAGAAATCGAAATAGAAGTATTTTCTATCATCTATACAAATATTATTATGGTTCGAGTACAGTATTAGCTCTTTTCTGAAATACATTCATTTTAAACGTACTTTCTAAATAATCATCTTAAAAAAACATTCTGTTTAAGCTTGTATCCAGCATAAATGTATTTCTTATAACTGCAATGACTGAGTCGACTAAAAACTGTGGAAAGTTGTAATAATGTAAAATTCGAACATCCTAATATTAATTGTTATTGAATGATTTCCACTCAAAAGTTATGTCTCGAACATTTATTCAGAAATATTTTAAAAGAAAGGCTTTACGTAACTCCATATTCATGGATGTTGTCGAAGTTATTGGTGAAGAAAGTTAAAGTAAGATCTTGGTTTCTCCGTGATAAAAATCGTAAGAAATATAAACTCATTTAAAATTTTGTTTATGATTTAACTTTCTTTTGTTTTTAGGATTAATTTCCTATATTTGTTCTTTATCTGCTTTCTTCGTGTCGGTTATCTTTCTGTTATAGATTTGATAAAAATTTATACGCCACAAAATAAAAAATATAAATTTGATAAAATGATTTTAATTTAAAGTTAATTTTAAATTTTATTTGGTAAACATATACGTACACCATAAACAAAAGAAAAGTGTAGAATATAATACTTACAATTTCAATAAAGAGGAGATATTTCCAAACGAATCTGCTTCTAGATATGCCAGTCGATTCGCCGAAATAGCGCTGAAATGCAATGCGTAAAGACAATTCAGTTTCAAACCAATTTTGTTTTCAAACACAGAATCAAGAATTTGAATCAAGAATCAAGAATCAAACAATCCAGAAGCTGTTTCAGCAAATAATGCAGATCGCATAAAACATTAAAATTAATATTAAAAAAAAATCTGAAAGGTTTCAGATTTTAACGGCCACCCGAAAGGGTTTGTTAAGGTTCTTTACGCTCTCGCTAAGGTCGCAATCTACCAGTCTGTTGTTACATTCAATCCTCCTAACCTACTTTTTTTTTTGTCTTTTTGGCTTTATTATTAAGCATCATTTTCTTCACACTTACGCCATGCATAGTTTAGCTGCAAAATTACAAGCATTTTAAAGTAACATAAAAGTATACTTTTAGAATTCTCGACAACGTGTTAAGTATTGGCATACATTTTCCTATTTTTTAAGTCTTTCCTCAGTTCATTAAACCAGTGTTTCCTTACCAAAAGGGCTTTACAAAACTTTTTTTCTCTTTTTATTATTAATGTTTTCTATGCTTACTATATTAAGTATCACGTTCTCTGCGCTTTCGCCGCATAAAATTCGATTCAACAGCAAAATCACAAACTATTTAAGCCAAACATATGTTCAGAAATTCCGACAGACAGTCTCGCTGGCTGAAGATAGAAACGTTTTATTGCGTACAGCATTGCCACTGCTTTTTTTTTGAAATCATCGAGTTTGTTAATCAAGAATTCGCTAAAGTTGCACACAACACGAAATATAAAATTGGAAATTCAAAATTCGGTTTCCAAAGGCATATGTTTGGGTGGAAGACTAAGTCATTCAGAATTGAAAGGCTCTAGGTACCGTTGCTTTTTCACACTGGGAGAAACATGCATATATTCATGCAGATTGTTCATTATTTAACTTCTTTAAATATAATACAAGGCTGTAATATTTGGTGGCAACAATTTACAAAGTGTGTAAAGGCATTAGGTTATTTCGAAGTAGGAGAGACGAAAAAATGAGCAATACCCTCGTCGGGACTCGAACCACGGACCGAGGGTGCTGACCACCACACCCCGAAGGCGTGCTAAGAAGGCGGGAGAAATACCTTATAAGAGATACGTCGTTTATATGGTTTCGAAAATGGTATTTTCAACGGTACTTATGATTTTTATATGTTTAATTTTGCTAAGAACGATATCTATTTAATCAGATATTGAGGTCATAAATATGCTAGAATGCTAAAAAATAAAAAGTAGTATTAATGATAATTGATTTAAAAAAACATTTCTAGGCATTATTTTAACACAGAATTCAAGAATTATACATTCCGCATTTAGGCTTTACAAAATTCTTTGAAAAAATCCATTTGCTCAAAAATATATTACCAAAGGCACATTTAAATCGAGTCTTTGCAGTAGGTTTTCTGAAAAATGTTGTTTCTGAAAAAGTTCTCAACACTAACGACTAGTGTGTGAAACTCCAAAACTTAAATGTTAGTTGTCGAAAGTATAGGCATGTTGTTAAAACTGCCGAAAGTACATGTATTCTTCTCTTTCAAAACATTCGAAACTGTGGGTAATTCGATTTACATATCAAACTATGTCATCTCAGCAATGTTTAAAGTTTGGAAAATAACTTCTGCTGATAACCTAATCTTTAGTAGCAGCTAATCGTTGAATGCATTTTGTCAACGATCTTCAGCTATGTTATGTAAGAAATATTGCTATGCCTTATTATTTATATATAGTCCGTTTTTCTAGCTTTAGGATAATAGTGAAAGAATTGGTAAACGAAAAAGGCAATTTTATAAGCTTCTTTTAAAATAAATTATCGATTTCCGTTCTGGTCTCAATATTATCCTTTTTACCACAATTATTTAATTTTGAATAATTAAGGAAAAAGTGCATTTAATGTTAATTATTCTTTACTGAATTTATATCAAAGACAATTTCTAAACAAATACCTATTTTGAATGCCTTGAGTTTTCAAACAATTTCATGTACAAAAGGTATTTACACATTTTTAAAACGATTTCGATAAAGAATTTTTTTAAAAAGCAGATGTTTTGGCATTAAACTTTCAAGAAACAGCTTATTTACTTGAAATGAGGAATATCGTTCGCTATTTTTAAATTTACACTTCTTTCAAAATATCGTAAGTAAACAAGCTGTGGATTGAAGGATATGTATTTGCTCTTCCAGAAGAGAAACATTCCTCTTCCATAAACCTGGTATTAAAATTTCTATGTGAAAAATAAGAAACGTTATTAATCTGAAAGGAAAAAATCGGGGAAAGGAGACTCGAAACGAGTACACAAAACGAATACATGTGATTTCTAATGTTTCTAAACTAAAATCCTTCGACGCAGAAATCAAAGTCCTTATATACAGCAAAACATAAAATAAAAAACCAAGATTTACAACTTAAAGAGGTTAAAAACATAATATTCTCCAGGTTTTGCCGAGACATACGACTCGACGCACAACAATTTGTAGGATGCAGTTTGAAAACTATTTAGCAGGAGATAAAGGGAAATAAATACATTGTGCTCTTGATGAAACACGACTGCAACAAAAGAAAAGGTCTGTTTATCGAAAGTGAAGAGACAAAAATGCACAAGCATGGTTTCGTAAATGCAAAGAAAGATTCAGTAAGAAGTTTATGATTAACAGAGGATTCTCTTACAAACGGGAATTAAAAATAAGAAGAGTGGAAAACAAATGTTAAAATGAACTCAACATGCTATCAAGAGAAAGTTTTAAGTCCGATATTTAGAGAAGAAATTTGATTCCTTTATTCCAGTGACTTTCAAAGAGTGAAACTTCTTCAAGAAAAAGCAAGAAATCTCACTTTGGAAAGAATCACTGCATTCTTTGAAAAAGTGAAGACTGATATAGGTACTACATGTATGACTTTTCAACGTAGCCCTGACGTTTCACCGATGGACTATTGCGGCTTTGGCCTCTTCAAAATAGCTCATTCAAAGCGTGAACCCAATACAACTGATGGACTCTGGAAAATAATAAAAGAAGAACGGGAATCATTACCTCTGGAATTTACGAAAAGCCTTTCTGTTATGGAGATAACGATGCCGACTTACAGTCCCCCCCAAAAAAGATCAAACATTTAAAAAGTGCTCTTTACATTTTAAACATCTACAGAACGCCTTCGAAATGGTTCTAAAACGTGTAAACACTTTTTGCAATTATACCATCACCAGCTTCATCTGATCTTTTACCAATACCCCCAAATTCTATACCAGTAAAATATACATTAATTTCAGAAGTAGATACATCAATATCGTTTGAATTGATAAAAATTAAAAGCACGGAATCGTTGGATATCAACTAAAATTTTTATAATATTCTGGTGATGTACTGTAGGGATTTATATTTATTTTAAATAACCCGTTAAATTTAATTTTAAGTTACTTTCCCATAAGCCTTCATTCTCCTAATTGTCAGTGCCAGAATATTTAAATTTGGTAGCGCGCGTAAGGAATGTAAATTCTACCAGTGGGAGGAAAAGTTTAAATATCGATGTTCTAGTAGGGCAAGTTGAGAGAGTCTGGGAAAACTCTTTGCTTAGTTGTAACGCAAGCTTCGGCTTAGAATTTATTGCTGGTTAGACGTGGCTTAATAGCTATTATCTTGCTGCCACTAGACTCATCTACGCGCTGTAGGATACAGGATTGATTGAGTCCTGTAGTTTAATTCTACTACTTGAGAATATCTGCAATTTTGAGTTTTGATTCTACTGTTTTAGTTACCGCCCAAGCAGGAGCGTAGTATGTTAGCGTCAAGTTGACGCATAGTAAATAATTTAAAGAGTTTAATAAAGGGTAGTTTTAACCCTTCTTCGATGCAATCACTATTTCTCCAGATTCTACAGAACAGACAGACAGTAGAACATCACAGTACAATCACAGTAAAATATAAAAATATTTAAGATATTTCTTATTTCTTTTACAGAAAAAACAGAGCATATTCTTCTTGGATACATCGGTAGAAAAACCTGACAAGAGATAAGCCATAAAGAAATACGTATTCATAAAGCAATCAATTTTTATAAAGAATTTCATTTTGACAAAGAAATGCGTGGTATCCATTTCAATGGGTATTTTGAATGAACCTTAAACGAATAAATATTCAGTCAAAACCGTAATAGAAGAAGGTATGAAAATGATTTATTAGTTAAAATCAAATAAGTAGTTAAACATCTAATACATGTTAGAGTACTAACTTGGCTCAAAGGTTTTGATATTTTGTAAACACCAAAATGTTAAACTGAACAAACATACAAGATCTTTGGAAACAATCTTTAAAATAGATTACCTAAATGTCATGAAGAAAAATATCTTCCGAATCTAGGTAAAAGAATTCATGAAGGGAACAAAATTCAACGTCGATTTTAATAAATGCAGAGTGTCGACATACTAGATTGCGAAAACAATCTATAGATATGGAGAGAAGGAGGGAAATCCTGATGTCTATATTATGGCCTTTCACGTACCAAGATCACATTGGAGAATAAATCTCATTTTAAAACTGCAGAGAGATTAGGTTATTTTGAATCAAGAGACATGAAAAGTGAGCCATGCCCTCGCCAGAACTCGAAGCTGGAACTCTCGGATACGCGTCGAGCGTGCTACCGTTACACCACGAAGGCATGCTGGAAAGAGGGGAAAATACTTTATAAAATTAGTAGTTTTTAAATTAATTTAGTGTAACAGCTGATATCGAAATAAAGCATCACTGGCGAATTCTTTTTTGTGGTCCTGCAATTAAACCTAAGGGTGTAAATAACCCTCAATAAAACTTTAAGTGTTTGAAATGGCACGAAGGACACTATAACTGATATTCGACGTCTAGAGATGAGTTTTATTTGCATATTTGTCAGACTAGTTTTGTTAATGCTTAAAAACATAGAGATTAAGATCTAAGACACAGAGATTAACATCTCATCGAGTGATTCTCCTGATCATTTGGAAAATGTGAACAAAATTGTGAGAATAATAAATCGATCTTTCTCTGGATTTTAAATGATGTTTTGATGTGCTGCAAGATATCTGAATTAAAAGGTCTATTTCTTCAGAAACAAAAGACCAACACGTGAGCTTATTTTGCACTGGAATTTGCTTCTGCAAAATATTTTTTTATATTTTTCTAAGCAACTTGAAAAAGGGTTGGTAATTTCGTGTTTCTTTTAAAAAAGAATATTTCCCTTTTATTAGACCTTTCAGCTTGCGTTCGTGTACCTTTACATGTTTAGTTACTTAAGATGTCATAGGTTAATTGCAGACTTGTATAATATTTTACTAGTTATTTCACTAGTTATGACAACATAATATTTTATAACCTTCATGGTTATATCTGAAAAAAAGGGGGAGGGCATTGCTCATTTTTCACATGTGCTGCTTCCAAATAAAATAACCTAATGTCTCTACAAAGTGTCGTAATAAAAAAGGTCTATTTTCATTCAAAAATAAGAGATTAAAAATATGTATAAAACTGTTTAAGACAATTTTATGTTCATGATACACGATTATTTGTGTTTAATTAAATATTATAGAAATACGCATTCGATTTCTGAAACATATTATCTATAAAGCTACAATAAATGATTAGTTAGTTTAAAATAAATAACTAATTGGTTTGGGGAAAAGTAATAATTATAAACCTATTATCTAAAAGCAATCTAAAGACTTCAATACGTACAGACTCTTCAAGTTTCCTAATCCGTGGAAAATAAACGAATTGATAGAGGTGAGTTCGTTTCTTGACAAAGACCTGTAAAGTAAAAATATAAGTTTTATGAAGTATATTTATATTAAATTTTACATAAATATGAAATTGTGTTAAATGAATAAATTTATTTCATATTAAGCTATTGAAACTTTAAAATCATTATCCCAAACAGAAGGTGAAATAAATCAATTTAACAACTGTAAAGATTCTCAATAAATGCTTCTGTATTTAATGTACACCATGCACAAAAAAAGGACAGTTCTAATCTTCCAGTCTACTTACTGAGCTGATGGTTGACGAAATGTCACTTCCATTTTTCATGTCTCGAAAGCGTGACTTAGGATATATATTACATTTATAGTGCATAGCATTGTTCTAACATTGCTATTTTGACACAAAATTTTTTTTTGTGTGAAATGACATATCTATTTCTTTCCATATTTTGATTCTACGTCTCAAATTATGGGAAAATATTAATTTTTTTTATTTGGGGAGAAATTAAAAAATATATCTTGGCACGCGTTTTCAGTTTGCGCCGACAGTGATTCACGTGGTGAAATTCTTGATTTATGGTAACCAACTTTCTTTTCCCTTTCACTGTGCACACGAGAAATAAATAACGCATCGTTCATTTTTTCAAATAATTTTAATAAAACGTAAACCATATTCGGTATTATTATCGCTTATAACTAATATGCTAAAATTTAGTATGTACCGATATATAATTTCATGTATATATTCGAAAAGATTGGATAAAAGCTACAATTTTTCGCAGATATGGCTAAAATTATATCTGCCGTAAGACGATGGAAAAGTTTTATAATTCAAAAATGTTTTAGAAAAATTATAAAAGTTACTAAAACTGCAAATTTTATAAACAGACCAGAAAATAGCCGGGACTTTTATCTGGACTGAATCTAAATTTCGAATCTTAAAAGAAGGAATGAAGTAAGTTTAATAATGAAAGAGATACTAAAAAATATATACCAAATTTAGTTAACATTTTAGGAAGCTAAAAGTTTTAAAAAATTAGACACTAAATCTTTAAAAATATATTAATTTACCTTGCATCTATGACGATTAGGATCGAATTCTAGAAATCATTTATTTACCTTTGCTGTAATTCAGAAAATCAAGGAATCAGAACAAAAATTAAAAACCGATTTCTGTTCTAATCCTTTATCAAATTCTCTTAAGGTAATTAATATACGCTGCTGAAAATTAATATTAATAATGGCTCACGAAATGAATATTATTTACGTATTATATTTTACGCATAATATGTACCTTAAAAAATTTAGTACTTTAGAACGGTATAAATATTTATTCCTGTGTCTCTCTGTATATTACACCTAATTAAATTAGGTACAAAATGATGTTTTTAAGCATAAAATATACTCACATGACCTCCAGCTTATTTAAATTCTGGAATATATAATCAGGAAGCATATCCAGCTTGTTTCCTTCAAGCCATCTAAAAGAAGTAACATAGCAAAAATAGCAATAAGTTTCACTATTGACTTCGAAGGAATACAATTTATATTGTCAGCGCGTCGTTTATTTTGTACAGAAACTTATTTCAAAATTACCTTCTTATTAGAACTGAAACAAACAGTACGAGCAAAAGCAGCGTACAGTACATTTTCCATAGAGAGAGAAATAATGATATTATTCATCTCCATTTGAACTCGAATAAGTAAAATTTAAATGAATGCTTACAATGGAGAAGTAAATATCACTAGAATAAATTATGCTTATCTAAAACCAGAAAGGAGCGACGAATAAACATTTTTACCACTAATTAAGTGGGGTAATACCCTGACTCGATTACTTAACGTTAAGACTGTACAGGTCATGAAGGAAAAATAAAACAATTTAAAGTGCATATGTTATTCAATCTCGCATACTACAGTAAATGTATACCGAAACTAAGGAATTACTTCGCATGGGTTTGAATGCTAACAGCATAATAAAGCCAGGTATTATATATTAGACGAAACAGCAAATTTACCTTTGTTGTAATGCACGAAATCAAGAAAAATCAAAAACCAATTTCTATTATAATCCTATATCAAATTCTCTTAAGGTAAGTAATTCTAAGTAAGAAGGTAAGTAATTCTAAGTAATTTTCATAAAATGACGCCATATCTCTATTATTCCCTAGATCTCGCTTTAAATGATTTATCCTGCTCAAAAATTCGAAAACAAATTCGCAGAATAATATTGGATGGAGGGAGATATTAAGACCGCTTCTGATGAGTGGTTTTCAGAGCATGATGAAGATTGTTTTTTCTAATCATTAAATACACTTGAACATAAGGAAACTTGATACAGCACAAGATGATATTGAAAACAATATTTGACTTCTCTAGATTAGTTTCTTATATTCCGTTTTGCAAACGTTTCCATCGTATCTCATATAATTCATAGTGCCTGATAAGGACTTCATTCGTATTCTCTAGTGCTCATTTTCTAGATAATCGGTATTCTTTGTTAGAAAAATGCAACTAAACTAGAAGTTATTACGACATCCATTAATGCATAAAAACGTCAAATAAATATTTCTGTTGGTGGCAAAATGATGCAAACGGAACTAGACTGCCTAAAATGAGTCCGTTAATCCGATCAATTATTCTTCTTAAACAGATTTTTACAGAAATTGTTTTATTCAACGGGAGTTCAATTTACACATTTCTGTTAAAAAGATATGCGGTCTTTCTTATGAAAATTCACATGCATTAGCTGCATTAACGAATTTAAGAACTTCATGAATTCTTTTGAATTTTTCAACTACATTAAAGATTTTAAGAATCGTTAATGCATTGGAATACTGTATTAAAATTTTAAGACTTTGGTTAACTTTTTTATTTCAATACATAATGCTGTTCGCGAATTCTACTAATTATTATGAAAATCCGCAGAATAATTAGTGATATTTGCACTTTGTATATTTTAGCAACATAATCTGATTTATTACCGGGGTTTAACAAAAATTTCCCGCCACCTCATATATTGTATGCGCAAAAAGTTCGAGCTGGCGTGTTTAACGTAGTTTTTCAAACGATTTTTGTGATTTGCAAAAAAGACACTTGCTTTAGAACACTGTATTGTGAAATTTGTGAACACATATCGTTTTCATTAAGTACAGGGTGTCTGAAATGGAACTATCACGCTATCAGATTAGAACCATCATTTACTTCCACTTCTGCTGCAAAACGTCAGTTACAGATTGTCAGTCATATGTACAGATTTAGGTACTAATGTTGTATTATATGACACTGGGAAGGTTTGGTACCGAAAGTTCAAAAACAAAGACTATGACATTCAAGAAGCAGAGAGCTCTGGTCGGCCTGCTGATGTTGATGAGGTCCGCTTGCGAGAACTTGTGGAAGAAGAGCAGTATGCAACACTCGAGGACTTGCTAAGGAGTTAGACGTTAGTGACATGTTCATTAGTTGCGCTTTGCATGGAATAAACGTGACGTTCAAGTTCAGTCGCTGGGTGCCGCATGGGCTGACTCTAGCCAATAAGGACAGACGCATTCAGGCCTGCACGAATCTGCTCGAATATCAACGAAAGCACAAAACTCTAGACCAGATCGTCACTTGTGATGAAAAGTGGATTTACTGCAACATCACAGGCCGAAAAGGGGGTTGATCTACGCCGAGTGAACCTGTCGGTAGCATCGGAAATCGCAATATGACTAACAAAAAGATCATGTTTTGCATCTGGTGAGACTGTCGTGGTATTATCCACAAAGCATATCTGGGAAAAGGTAAAATCCTCGACAGTAAGCTGTACAGCGAGATGCTAGTCTGTGTAGACGTTGCTATCAAGGGAAAATGTCGAACTGATTTCCTGTGCAAAAAGTTAATGTTCCATCAAGATAATTCAAAGCCACATATGTGTTCATTCACCACCTGAACTCTGTACGGACTCGAATGGTATCTTCTGCCACACCCACTATATAGCCCCGTTATCGCTCCTTCGGACTTCTACCGTTTTTAAAACTGCAGCTACATTTTGCTGGTGCTATCTTCTGTTCTACACAGGAGGTCCTAAATGAGGTTGATCTGTTTTTGGACTCGCGGCCATCAAGTTTCTGGGCCGAAGGACTTTCGTTACAATCAGATATTATATAAAAGTAACTTAGCACATTTTAAGATAATTCAGCTACAAGCTAAACAAGAATGAGATATTTCAACTTTATCATTGATGAAATATTTTCAATTCTATGTTTTTTAAAATATTTTCTCCTATAACCGGACAGTTGCTTATTGCCACCCGAAATAACAGAACACATTGATCATTTATTCATCTTATCAGCGACAGCGTTCTCCAGAGGGCCCCACAGGAAGTTATCAATATTGCGCTTGCGAAGGAGGGACAGATATTAGAACAGCTAAGTCTCACATAGAAATCAAGCTCATAGTTTGGGTTTGGATTATCCGTATCACAATATCATTCACAGTACCTTTGTTTAAACTGTCAGGGTCTGCATTTAATTCAGGGAAACAAACAATCTTAGACTTGAAACCAAGTAGAACAAATACGTTGCATAACTCATGCTTGAAGAGACATTTAACTATACAATTACTTACTGCAAATCATTCGAAGACTATTTGAAAAGGTTACAAATTTAGTGATTGATGTATCTATAGACGTTACATTTGGTCGTTTGTTTTTGCTTATAACGACGCCATTTTGAAAATATAAGCAAACAGAAAATAAAATTAAACGCATATAACAAATCTGGAAGATTTCAGATTCTAACGGTCGTCCAAAAGGCTCTGTCAAGGTTTTTCTGCGCTTTCGCTGAGCTCGCAGTCTACCAGTGTATTGTTACACTCACTCTTACCAATCCATTTTTTTTTCTTTTAAATTTTATAATTTAATTATAAATCATTTTCTTTACACTTAAGCAATATTCAGCTCAACAGCAAAATTACAAAAATTTAAAAGCAGCATAGCAGTATACGTTTAGAATTCGCGATGCAGCGTTGAGTGTTGGAATAGAATTCTCTGGTTTTTTTCAGTCTTCTCTCATTTTCTAATATCAATGTACAGTTTTCTTACTAAGATGGCTTTATAAAACGCTTTTTGTCTTTATTTATTTAATATCACGTTCTTGGTGCTTGCGCCACATAAAAACTACGGCCTAAATCGCAAAATATTTATAAACTTTAGCTTTAATATTTCCCATAATTTCCGATAGACAATCTCGCGAGCAGAAGAAAAAGATTTTCTTTTTCGTCCAGTTTTGCCACAGCTCTCTCTGAAATCGTTGAGTTTGTTAATCAAAAGTTCGTTAAAGATTTACAAAATATGAAACAGATAATAAAACAAATTCGAGAATCAAAATTCGGGCTTCCAAGTGCCCGTGTTCTGTTGGAGGACTAAGGTATTCAATATTTGATGACTCTAGGTATTGTACAGTGCGAGAAACATACATACGTTGACGCAGATACTTTATTATTTAATTTCTTTAAATATAATACAGGGCTATCATATTGGGTGGCAACAACTTGAAAAGTGATACTTCGCTTAGATTCAAAGTGCTGTTTCGAGACTAATATCCCATTCGGGAGTTGAGTAAGTTTCGGGCTAAAAATATTTTAAGTAATAACATAGGATTTAGTTAAAATAGTGGCGCAATGTTGAAATATACCTAATATATCCTATTACTTACTTAAACCTTGTTTTGAAAATATTCATAGTATTTTCGCTATTCGCTATTCTTCAGTTTAATACTTTATTGCAGATAGTCTAACATTTTTCGCAACAAATGTAAAAGTTCTTCGAAGGAACAAGATTTACATTATATCTTCATTGAGTATAAAACAAATAAAAATTGCCATAACATGTCGGAGATAAATTTAGGCTGCTATTGAAATTCTATTCCCAATATGTGTAATAACAAAGATAACTTTGCCGAATTCGCTAATATCTGATGTTGCAATGCACAGGAATCCCGTAATG
>KK121340.1:278167-298474 GCA_000611955.2 Stegodyphus mimosarum | reverse complement strand
ATAAAAGGATACTTGTATTTAACTGGAAGGAGTAATCTATATTTAGAACTGCGTAACATTAGTAACTATTATTTTATTCTAATGCATGTTAGGAGATTTTAACAAATGTTTTATCTCCAGTTACTCGAAAGTTTGATTTTAATATTAAGCTACTGATTTGATTTTTATTTTTCTGTAGCTCCTCTGTTCGCGTTTTCAGATACAGCTCACATCAGATGTATACAAATTTGACTACTTTAAAAGAAGACGCGTTATAATTAGTAATGTAATATTCTTAGACGGACTTAAGTAATAATTTAATACTGATATGAGATTACAGTTATAACTTTGCCTTTTTGACAACATGATTACGTTGGTAGCATGAAAACTAGAAGAAGTGACTAAAACGGATCCTTACTTATGTTGACGTATTTGTTATTTTTTACATCTGTACTTTAAATGTTTGTTACTGGAAGGTATAAAAAAAGTTGCAAGTTCAATTGAATTTGCCCGTGTATCTTGCTTAGTTATTCATATTTACCACTGAGTTTATATAGGCATTCCTTTTATTTAAATTCTGCGACAATGTTAGCACAGTTTAGAAGCAGCCTAAGTAATGTACAAAATGGTTAGGTTAGGTTAGGTTATTTCATTATGGCAAAGCACACGAGGGCTATCTGCCTAAAGGGAGGGATGCCTTCGTGGAGGACTTTCTAAGGGAAATGGCTCGCATACACGTTACACATGGGGAAAACCACGAAAACGCCCATGCAGCCAGCCCGTTCGCGGGATTCGAGCCTCGGACCGAACTACCAGTGTTCAGCGTCTTTAATGCTCGGCCGCTGGTGGGCCCAATACAAAATGAATTAGACAACAACGCCAGAGAATACGACCTTACTCTTTCCTTAAAGGAAATATCCATATTATTTCACTAGTTTTTTTTTTACAATGGGAAGTTTCAGCCGTTTATAGGCGGCCAAGTCAAAGGCCGGAAGTGGTGATCTCCTTATTATGGAGGCACTTATTAGGTGGGCCATTCTTGCCTCCTACAAAGGGACGGACAAATTACATCGATGTTTTGTCCGGGATTGCCCTTCGGTACGGCAGTCAAAGCCACTATCCACTTTCCCGTCTGGGTGATTTCACTAAAAAACTTATTGTATATATGGTCTGCGCAATTTAAACAACCAAACAGTCCAAAACAAACAAACTGGTTTCTGTAATTATATGTAACTCGTGAAAAATTATTCTTGTATTCAGATTATGCGTAAGATAGCGTATAAAATGCGATTACACATGAAAGGATTCCTTTCGTTCTTTATATCCTTCTGAACCTTAAGATGATTTGAGAAAACTGAGAGTTTTCTCTTCTTCCTCCAGTTACCTTTAAGCACAAAAGAATGGAAGGAAGCAAGTAAGATATTTTTTATGATTGTATAGCAGATTATGATATTTTTTCCCGTAATCAAAAATGCGATACATACAGAAACATACGAAAGCAGGACAGTTGTTCCCCTGCTAAAAACGCATACGTTTGCATTAAATTAAACGTACACACAAGAAGGAATAAATTTGGACAATTACCACATTCTTGTTACCACATCGCTTACTGTCGAGGCGTAAGTGGCTAGCACGTCTAACTAGCAAGTGGAAGTTACATGGTTCATATCCCAAGAAGAGTACAGTTGATTTTTTACCTTTATTTGTCTTAAAAATCTAATAGTCTCTACAAGCTCATCCATAAGTTTGCAAGGAGTTAAAAGCATTGCATGTTATCTTGGTGTCCTTCCAATGACCTCGGTCAAAAACGGATATTTCTGAGGTCCTGAGTTAAAATTTATTTTCAAGTATAATTCTCTGCAAATATAAGTAACTCAAAAATATTTTTCCTTCAACCAGATATGCATAACGAATTCACGAACACATAACAGTTGTTCCTGCGCAGATTTGCACATATATTTGCTGTAAATTAGCGGCATACTTGTCAGGACTGATAGTTCTGTGCATACTTTTGGCGAACATATTCGTGAAGTAGTTAAAGTCCTGATCTTGAACAGGGAGCTGAGTGCAGCTATGTTCTGTGGTAGAATACTGTGGTTAAGTGGGAGAATAACTGCACGTAATAAGGATTTAAAATCCTCTTTTATTAAAACACTATTGTTTACAGCCACTTCCCAAATCGGGAGGGATACAGAAAATAATGACCGCACTTGGGTCTAAACTGAACAATCAAATAATTTAAACTAAAATTAAATAGAAATTAAATCGTCTTTGCTCACAGAGCTATGAACGCGAGGTTAGCCTCTATGCTAAAGGGTGCGTAGCAAGATTTAACTAATACTAAGGCATTTAGAATTACTTCAATAAGTAATAGTGTAACAGCGCTAAGGCTTAGAATTTAAATGCTAGCTAGTCAGGTGGACGTCGAACAAAGCCGCAGTGATCTGAGACTAAAAGCTCTCTCACACTGACAAGTTCCTCGCTAACCTTTAAATACAATCTTGGCTCCCCTTCAAATTAGCATAAAGCTGAAACGCGCTCTCATTCTAACGGGAAGTTGAAGTAAGAACTTACAGGAAAGAAAAAATTAACATAAAACTTTGTTAGTTTAAACTAAAACCTTACATACTTAACAAGAATAATGACAGCTTGTAAAAATTTAATCACGTTCCCTTCTGCATTCTGTCATGGTGTAAGTGGTACGGCAAGTAATAGTGTAAGCGGTACATCCAACTAGGAAGTGGACGAAAAATGGTTCAAATTCTAGCGTGACCAAAGTCGATTAATTCATGCTTCTTGTTCTGAAAAGTCGTAATAGTTTCTAATCATCATTTTACAAAAGGGAGTATAACTTAACGATCATTATGCAAAGAATACTCCATACTAGGTCGATATGCCGGAGGTTCCGAATTCAATTCTAGGTAAGGGCAGATTTTATTTTCAACTATTTCTCGCTCATATCTTAGAAAATAACTGAACTAACAGACGCCAACTCGTCCTTGACTCAGTCAACCGTCGGTCGTCTATCTTCACCAGTCAAATTTTAAACAGGCAGAAATACGAGACATTAAAGGCCTCATCCCTGAATTCTTGTTTGCTTATCGAGTACGTGTTAGTCAACTGCTATTTATTTTTAATAATTCTTCGCTCCAGATTTCCTTTCCCTTCCACAAATTTAAGCAAAATATTACTTTTAGTTTGAAAGATGAGAAGATTACATATTTAAATAGCAGTCATCTAGCATGGGAACATCTAAAACAAGGGGGAAATTACGATAATTGCTGCATGAAAGGGAGAATTAGATTTCCCTTCCTACAAACTAAAAACATTCATTTTGAATTGTATAAGAACATTTTCTTTATTCTTAACTGTTTGATAGGAAAAAAATTTTTCTCCTGAAGGCGTAACCGGAGGAGCTTTTTTTTTCTCGCTCTCTCTCATAATAGGAAGACTCCAATTAAGGTAAATCAGTGATTTATGATGTCTGCCTAGCACTACTTTTTCAATTTTGCGATTTTTTAGTGTTATTCTCTAATTAATTCTTGTCTTATCAACTAGTTTTATAATTAACTCTCTTTGTATTTGTGGCTGGTATAAAGAATTTTTATCTTCTAATTCAGCTCTCTTTCAGATTTCTCCCTTGGAATCTGAGTGGAACGCGTAGAACCTTCTTTTGTTCTTTTTCAACTACAGAAGCCACTTTACTTTGAAAAATCAGATATAGAGTATTTTGAGAGCATAACTAGAAACTGACCTTCTTTTAATGCTCCAACTGTTTTGATCTAGGGAAAAAAGCGATAATTAGATACGGTCGTACTGCGTTTGTAAATATACAACTACTGTTAATAAACCAAGTAACAGGCTCTGCTTAAAGATCATTAACATATGTTCATATCCAAACTGCAGTAAAAAGCAATATTTTAACTTCCTTTACAAATTTACAAAATAAGACGACATTTTCCAAAAGGGAGTCAAATAGGCGATTTTCAGTTGCAGATAAGTGAAGAAAGTTGAAAGAGCGGATCATTGAAAAGGGCTTATAAAATATATCTTATCACTTACTTATACTTCAAATGCTTTTCACTTTCTCATGCTTGTACGTTTGAAATAATGCCCTTTAACATATTTTTGCCTTGATAAAGCATTTAAAGTTCTTTCTTTCATCTTCTTGGAATTCGAATTGACGCGGGAAAAGTAGTAAAGATCAAAGTTACATTCATTTTTAGTTACTCTCGATAAAAATCTCAGCATCTTGCCCCATTGTTAATCTCTGTACATCGTTTACAAGTACGAAGAATAGAACTGAGTTTTTTTTGTTTCATTTGAGCTTCATTTTTTTATAAATTAGTTATTATATTATTCATAGTTCCATTTTCATTACTTCCTAACGTCTATTTAGAGTTGAACACAAACAATTAACCTGTAAGTGCCGAAAATAAAAACGTCTTCGATAATTTATTAATCACAGCTGAGAGATATCTTATTTTGTTACCGGCCGAAGCCAAACCTTTATGAACCTTTATGAATAGATTACTTCAACAGGTGCAACAGGTAATCACATGAGGTACTGAAAGCCATTTTAAGTAATTAGTGATCGAGGAGACAATATTCAACCTGGTGGCGCAACAAAACCGACCAGAGATAGATAATCTTCCTGCGATTAGAATTAATTGAAACTATAAATTACACGATTCTTATTTAGTACTACGCATAACAATTACACACGTGCTACTGAAATTAAAAAACGTATTTTTTTAAGATTGCTTTCGATCCCTATATCGTATAGTTTACATGATGAAGTGACTTTTTAGTCATGTTCTTGGCCTAGAGCAACGCTTCTAATTGTTCTTGATATTCCGAAAATGTTGGAATCTCGAGTCGACCATCTTGAAGAGATATTTCACAGATTATTACAAGGGACTAGGAGAAGGGACTTAGTTAGCCTTCTTCCATTGAACTCTTCAATTTTCTTATTGATTCTATATGGTATTTCTCCCACCTTTTTGGATTGCTCTCGTGGTGTAGTGGTCAGCACTCTCGACGCGTATTCGAGAGGTCTGTGGTTCGTGTCCCGGCGAGGTCACTGCTCATTTTTCATCTCTCCTGCTCTCAAAACCTAATGTCTTTACAATCCTTACAATTAAAAGATTCGAAGAACTGCGTATACGACTTGAAATATCTTCCGAAGTCATTAATACACGTCAATGAAAATCATTGATTATTACTTCTAAAATGAAGTATCAGATTTCGCATTTTTATATGGTTTTGCTGCCCCAAAATTTGTAATCGCAAAAGCTTTATTTAACGATTATCGGAAGCAAGATAGATTATTGAGAGAACACGCGCTATGTATTACGAGAAAAATAAGTAATCACCTTTCGGAACTATGAATTAAGCAGGTATGGAGAATGGCTTAATTTATAGTCTTATCTCTTAAACACCCTTCTATTAGTCTCTTCAATCCCAGTACCGCAGCAGGTATCCGACTTAGAGTCAAAAATATATGTATACATGCATATAAAGTAGAAACTCGGGAAAGAAAATTAAAAAGTCTTAATTCCATTAATTGTAAACCTACTGTTATTACAAATTAGGAGATGAAGGAAGCAGATAAATAAGACCAGTTTTACCGTTTATGATTCGCAAGCCCAGAAGGCAAAGGGTAAAAAGTAAAGAAAACCTCTTTGAAGCGAATGAGACATGATAAATACCATGAAACAGAAGGATTATGAAACCTGCCGGCTCTTCATCAGAATGGAGGCCACCATTATTATTATTATTATTATTATTATTATTATTATTATTCTGCCACTTTTCAGATATCACTTCTACTAAGTTTGAATTTGGAAGGGCTGTTTAATTTTAAAGCTAACAATTAAAAGCAAATTTTACAAAATCTGCAATAAAATTCATATCGGAAACAAATCTGGCCTAGATCGGAATAGCTAAACAAAGCCAATAAGCGTAGAAAACAGTGGAGCTTTGGATAGCAAAAAGTGCTTTTTTAATTTTCAAGTTTTTTTGCTTTTTAGTGTCTATTATTCTCTTATTTGCGCCGTGTTGATCTTCTGTATTGAAGCCACTTTGAAATAGATTTGTTGACAATTTTTATTACCTTTTTGATTATTTTAGGAGGTTAAAAGTATTTCAGAATTTAAATTCAGAATTTAAAATTTACTCAGAAATGACTTTCAAAAACAGGAGATTATGAAAAAGTACTATTATCTATCTCTCCAGTGAAGATCTGCAATTTTGATAAATATTCGTTTCTTTCTATCACTCTACATCTCTCATTTACTTCAATGGGACGTTCATTTCTTTTTTTTTTACTTTGGCGTCTGGGCTTGCCAACCATGACATCACTTAAATGAAATGACTTTTGCTTAAACTGTGCGCTTATATGTGTGTACATAAATTCATTTTTTGCCAGGAATAAATGTTCTCCCGAAAAACACTGCTGAATGAATTACAATAACAACAACAAGGAACATGTTAGATGCATCAAATATTCGTATACATAAAGAGCTCAATATAAAAAACAAAGCCAAAAGATAATAATAAATAAACTGGCATAGGATAGGCAATCTGCAATAGCAATATAGAGACAAAGTATGAAAATGTATAAAAAATCATAAACGACACAAGTGGGTCAAATGGATGGAAAAACGGAAGCAAAATATCAATGTGTGTAACAAATACTATGCACGCTTTATTCTTTTAAAATGTTTAAGGTTTTAAAAATAAATTTATTCATGAAAGCCTATAGGTATTTTCCCCTCCTTTCCGCATGCCTTCGTGACATAACTGGAAGCATACTTAATGCGTATGCGGGAGTTCTAGAGTTTGATTCCCTGCGTGAGCATCACGGATTGCTTCGGCTTCTTGTAGATGATTATGTACGAAATTATTAAAAAAAAAATCTGAAAGGTTTCAGATTTTAAACTACGTCCAAATGGGCGTTTTTTAAACATTTTGTATGTTACTATTATTTATTGAATATCATGATCTTCGCATTTAAACCATAAAATGCAGTTAAAGAACAATATCGCAAAATAATTTTAAACTGAGCCTATCTTTAGAATTTCCTACACAAAGTCTCACGCGCTGCAGATAAAAATGTTTCTTTCCGTACAACGTTGCTATTGCCCGCTTTGAAATCCTCGAGTTTGTTAATCAAAAATTCGTTAAAGTTTTACAAAATATGAAATCGTTAATAAAACAAATTCCAAATTTCAAATTTGGGCTTCCGGATGCCTATATTCGCAGCAGGATGACGGCATTAAAAATTCGATGGCTTTAGGTACCGTCGTTTTATCACAATGCTAGAAACATACATACATTTATGCACATTCTTCATTATTTAATTTCTTTAAATATAATACAGGGCTGCAATATTTTGTGGCAACAGTTTGAAAAGTGATACAGACTTTTAATGTTTCCGCGCAAAATCGCAAAACGAAAATAGTAGTCCTTCAGGGACAAAAAGCCCCTTTGGAGTAAAAAAAAATTTTACATTAAAGCCCACGAATTATTAAGTGAATAATGTTTTAAGATTTAGCTTAAAATATTGTTTGGTAGAGCTATAAAGAAGCAAGGAATACCTAGGACACTACATTTCAGATATTTGGAATAAAAAGTCCTTCATTTTGTATTAATTACTTTAAAAGTATTCAGAAACAATATCTTCAAGGATAAATAATTTGCACCTATTCCTCTTACTACGATGCGTTAGTAAAATGTCTTGCTAAATATAAACTATGATTAATTTTCACGTATACCTTTACACATATACATGCATGATTATTATTTCAAATCTTTCAATAAGTAGCCATTTTCAAACTTCCAAATCTTTTTAAATTTTATATTTGTTCAATTTTTTTTCTCCATGAGATAAGAAATTGCTTAATATAGTTTCATATTTATCATTACAGACTTCAAAAAATTATGATAAAAGAGAATATAAACAATGAGAACTTTTCGATATAAATTTCCGCTAAAATTCTCATCTTTAGAATGGAATTCTCAATTTAGATTTATTTTTAAATTCACACCGAGTTCATGCATCATTGATTTAGAATTTGTATTAAATATGAGGATATGATGAGCTTGTATTAAACAAAGTATTTTTTTCTAAAGCTAATTTAAAAGATATTTAAAGTGTTTTGAAAAATAAAAAGAAAATTTCTAGAGTAATCCACTGAAATATGTCGACTAACATAGCAGTACAAAGTTTCCAAAAGATAAATCTTCCAAATTTTTTTTCGCAGAAATGAAATTTTCTTAATCTAAACTTTAGAAAATTTCTTTTAGATGCAATTTAAAACCCGAGAAATAAAACTCAGAAAGTTGAAGAATTCTTGGATGAAACTTTCGTGTTGAAAATATAAAATTCCTTCCACTTTCATAGAAGTTATAAATAAAAAAAGATTTCGAACGGTAGGTATCGTATTTGTTTTTACAAGTGGTAGCAAGAATGATAGTGTCAAGCAAAATACCGAGCTACCGTTTTATTAGATAGCACAATCACCTTTTATATCCAGTTAATGGCAAATGAACTGTAAGGTTCATGGTACTAACAATATAAAAACTCTCCAGTGACAGATGGACCATATCCTTATTTACACTCACGTCCATAAATTAAGGATAATGCAAAATCAGGCAAAGGAAGAGTTAGAAGCAAAACAAATTTGACTTATTTGTAAACTTATTTATTAAACAAAAGGTAAAGAGCAAAAAAAGATGCTATATGTTTGATATTATTAAAAAAATTAGCGATTTATTCTCCCTGGAGCAAATTACAAAAAAAAACCTATTTACAAAAAATCAATATTACATGGTTGCTATGATTGTTAATACGCTGTATGTCTCCCAGACGATTTAATACAGTCCGTACAACGCCTAGGTATGCTGAGTATCTAATTATCGATCTGATCTTGGAGGATATTACACCACTCAAAAGGCAATGCTCTCAGAAGTTCCGGTAGACATGTAGGAGAAGGTTGACGGGCTGCAACTCGTCGGCCAAGCATGTCCCACACGTGCTCTACTGGATTCAAGTCCGGTGAGAATGCTGGCCAGTCCATACGGATGATATCCTCCGATTAAAGGCATTCGCTTACGATGTTTGCACGATGAGGACGGGCGTTGTCATCCATAAACACAAATTGTGCGTCCATAGCGCCCCAAAACAAACGTACATTTTGTTTCAGAATGACGTCCCGATAGATTTGGTTTGTCATGGTTCCAATTTGAATATGCAGGTCAGTTCTGGAACCCGGATTAATTCCACCCCAAACTAGCACTCCTGCACCACCGTAACGGTGTCGTTCAATGATGTTTTCTTGGTGGTAACGGGTACCTGGAGCTCTCCATATGAATGTCCGGCGAGAATCAGACTGCAAGCTAAACCTGGACTCGTCGGAAAACATCACACAAGTCCACTGTTTCTGTGTCTACAATACATGCTCTCTACTCCAGGCTAACCTCAGGCGACAGTGAGTTGCAGTAAGTGGAACGCATCTGACAGGTCTACGAGCATATAGACCAATCTGTCCTAAGCGTCTGCCTTGAAATTGTCGTACCAGTGGCTGAAGAGAGCTGACCAGACAGGTCTGAGGCTGTGCTTCGCCTTTTTCGTTTGGCAGTATCTGCCAAATACCGGTCCTCATTCGGCGTTGTAACTCTGGGGCGACCTGTGCTGTAACGTCTACTCACATTACCACCATCTTGGAATCGTTACCAAAGCCTGGAGAAGACACTATGGGCAATTCCAAGTTCGTCTGATACTTCCAGTTAGATACGCCCACATTCCAGACGGCCGATAATTCTACCACGTAAAAAATCATCCAAATGCGTCCTTTGTGTCGTAACTATTCGGTTATTGCACTGAAATGCTTATAAAGCGCCTGCGAACAATTTTACTTCTTTGCGTGTATGCCTTATACATCACTCTCGTCATTGTGACGTACCATCTGGTGTCATCTGGTTACTTCCTGAAATTTGCATATGATTCTTGAAAATCTGTGTAGTGATTTTACAGGTGATATATTTATTTTAGAGTTCGATTTCCGCGTGACTCCGAATTATCCTTAATTTATGGACATGAGTGTAAATAAACTCCCATGTAAAACTTACTCATACACAATATTACTCGCTTCTAATTTCTAAAACACAAATTTTATAAAATTTTGAAAAGAAAATTACCGTGTAGTTCGAAACTGTTATACAAATCTTGACTGAAGATTAGATGCAGCCTTTACAAATGTTCAAAATAATATAACTTATTAATACTGAAATGATGCAGCTTAAATATTGCTAGACTGGAGAATAAGGAATTTATTCCATTAAAAATTTTCTCCTTTTAAACATTGAGCAAAATTAAAATGCGAACGAAAATATAAAATACATAAAGCTGAAACAATGCTGAAAACAGGAAAAGGTATTAATGCATAATCCTTTTTTATTAAAATTTTATTTCCAGGTGCATACTTATTTAAAGTTAAAAGCTGTTGCAATTTTGACTTAAAGAATAGAGGCAACTGAATTTTTCATTTGAGAATTTACTTTAGATTGAATTATAGAACCTGATTTACAATAAATTCAAAAATTTTATAACATTTACGTAGCATATGCTATATCAAAAGAGGGTGCAATAATTTAAGTATCTATCCACTTTCTTAAACACTGACGTTCCTGCTCCGCGTTTTCACTGCGGAGAAAGGAACCGAACTGGAAAGCAACAGTCTAAGCTTCCCTAGGAGGAGGAAAAATATTTTTATAAGCTTTTATTTAGCTAACTCACGGGGACTTCGACAGATTTATTTGATTCAAAACATGTCATTGAACCTAAAAGTGAAAATAATTTTAAAGCTTTTATAAAATAAACGTTTGTTTAAAACTCAAAAAATAATTATTGAACTAAAAGAAGGGAAATAATTTATCATATTTTATTGGAAGCAAGAGATTAAAGAATTTTCTTTATAAAATTCATCTTGAATTTTATATCACGAATAATTAAAGCATAGTGCCTAAATATTGAAATCTATTAAGAGAACTAGCGGTCAAGCCCTCCAGATGAGCAGGCTTCGGCCAAAGCAAAATTTAGAAGTTCTATGTACACCTGATGCATAAAATCATCTGTTTTTGTTTAGTTTTAAATAAAGGGCCTGTTACATTCTTCTCAGGTTTCAGTTGTTACTTTAGACTGAGTGATAATTCGGTGTCAGCCTATCTACAGTTTATGAGCAATGCATGCTGTTTTCTGCAGAAAACAGGACTGGTTAAAGCCATCAAATTAGAGGGATGGAAGATGGTTAAGGTTAATTGGTTCAACACTAAACGGTTTTGAGAAACCCTTTAGAAGGAAAAATTGGGGTCTCATGTTTTACCATGATATTGTATATTCTCATTCAACAACAACTTTGAATTTCTTGAATAAAAACACAATAAAGAGGGAGAACATAGATCCTGTTCTACTAATCTTATTGTGATTATTACTATTCTACTAATGTGACTGTTAGTAGAATAAGAACACAGTTGCCATAGTACTGTGTTCCTGTTCTACTAATTCAATCTACTGTGACATTTGACTATTTTTTTAACTAAAATAAAATTCGCTTGAGATACATTTTCATTCCGAAGATGAGACTGATAAGGCTTTAAAATTATTTTTTATCGATTCCAAGAAGCGTGCATTAATCTTTGGAAAGGTTGTGAACAAAAGCGCATCAATGTTAGACAGAAATAGTTTGAATTTTAACCTTGTATCATTTAGCTAATTCAAAAATTTCAAAGGTACTCTCGTAGCAGATTACGCTGAACATCTTTGCGGAACAATTATGGGAAGGGTTAAGATAGTTTTCTGCAAGAAATCAAGACAAGACTTTTGAATAATACTTTATGCTTATACATTATTGAAACTTCTAATGGAGTTTCTCTTTGGAAGTATAGGTTCTCTTTGGACACGAAAACAGAGTGAGTTTTAACTGGCATATTTTCATCTTATTTTATTACTTTTTAAACTTGTTTTATTATGTTTTGACTTATGATATTTTAATAATTTTTATAAGAAAAAGACAAACTGTCTTTTTCTTTTGACAGTAAATGAATTTTCTGTTCTAATATTTCAAGTGAAAGCAGACAAAGCCAAAAATATGAAAATTCTGAAAATAAATTAAAGGTATTCCGGCTACAGAACATTGGATGAAAGCCAGTTTTGAATTTACATATCTAGTCATCTTTAAAAAGTACTTTTGACTATAATCAAGCCTAAGATAATTGTAACGGAGATTTAAGAAAATAATATTTACATAAAATTACTTTTAGGGAACAAAAACGTAAAAATAATAAGGGTCTTGAAAATACTGCTTTCCACATTGCGCGTTACCGACTAGTTTATTAGAAGAGCCAATACGTAAAGGATTATCATTTCGAGTAGGACACTCTACCTCGAAGAAAACACTTCATTAAAAAGAGCTTGACAAGAACTCCAAAGAATACAAAAATAACGTGGAAAAGTTATAAAATTAATTACTTACAAAACTTTGAGCTTCGACAGATCATCAAATAAAGTAGGAGGCAGACTTCGAAGTCCACAATTGCGGAGATCCCTAGAAAAAACATTAAAATGTTTTTTAGAATTTATTCCTTTCTAGAAAAATAATCTTCAAAAATAATGCAGGTGTTACGTTGCTTTTAATGACACAGATTTATTAAACTTACTGTTTTTAAAATTGCTTGACTGTACGTATATTACAGTTATTTAAAGAATCAATTATTTAAAACAGAGTTTTTTTAAATGATATCGAAACTTTAATTAATATTATTACGTAACCAATTACCGGTACAATAATCCTTTGTGTATTGTCAGAAACTTTCCAAAAACTCTTATTTACAACATGATTCATTAGACTGATGAAAAATATCGTACTTTGAAAGACTCCTTGCCAAACTAAAAGGCATATTGCTATATTTTTCTTATTTTTTTTTAAAGTTTTTAGCTTAATTACGTACATTTTCAATTAAATTCTAAGGTGCAAGTATTTTTTCCATATATATACACGAGATATTAAATATGTATACATATTTAACACACGGGTAATTGCTGCCCAAGGCAAACAGTGTGTCTGCTTGGGAAAAGTGGGGCTGCATGTTCAAATAAAGAATGAGGTTCAAGAAATAAACTTTCTCGTGGTAAAGAATTTGCTAAGCCCAGTCGTATTAGGGATTGATTTCTTACGCGCAGCTAGCGCAAAATTTAATTTTAAAAATTCTACCTTACAGGTCAAGATGGACAAAATGCAAGAAGAAAAACCCGCAATTCCGGAGGTGAATCTAAGTCATCTCGAAGGAGGAGAAAAAGAAACATTTCAAGAATTGGTAAGAACTTTTTCTCAATTATTTGATTAAAAAACTTGCCAGATTGTCTCGCATAGCATCGATACTGGTAGTGAGCCCCATGTTCGTTCAAAACCGTATCGATACGATCGGGTGAAGGAAGGCATTCTTGAGCAACACATTATGAAAATGCTCGAGGATAAGATAATTAGGCCAAGTATCAGCCCCTATGTTAATCCTGTAGTTTTATGTAGAAAGAAGAATAAACTGCTACCCGCAGATCCGAATGCATGGAGGTTCGCAATTGATTACCCAAAATTAAATAGCATAACGAAATACCTCACATATCCCCTCCCGATAATAGAGGAAATTATAAGAAAAATTCGATCGACTAAACATATGACAGCTTTAGACCTGACGTCAGGCTGTTTTCAAATTGCAGTAAAACCCGAGGACGTCGAAAAAACAGCGTTTATCACAAAGTCAGGCGTGTATGCCTTTTTGAGAATGCCATTTGGCTTAAGCGGAGCTCCGGCTACATTTCAAAAAGTTATGGATATTGTTTTAAGGCCAGTCGTGGGCAAAAGTACAGTCACCTATCTCGCTGATATTGTTGTGAGAAGTGAAACCGTAGAGGAACACATTAAACATTTAGAGGAAGTTTTTACATTATTAAATGAAGCGGGCCTCAAAATTAATATTAAAAAGTGCAAATTTGCCGCCAAGGAATTGAGGTACCTCGGCTACAAAATCTCGAAAAACGGTGTCGAAACTGACAACTAAAATTTTAGCGGTCAAAATTTATCCACCGCCAAATACGGCTAAGAAATTATCATCTTTTCTGGGTATGTATTCCTATTATAGAGTATTCATTAACGATTTTACAAAGATAGTTGAACCCTTCTTGGTGCTTAAACGAAAAAAGACTAGATTCGCATGGATAGCGGTGGCGAACACGGCGTTTGAAGAACTGAAACACGGCTTAATTAACGCCCCTGTTCTTAAATTCCCGGAAGGGGATCAAAATTTGGAAATTGAAGCAGACGCGTCAGACTACGCAGTTGGCGCAATTCTTTCCCAAAACGGGCAGCCAATAGCCTTTTTTAGCAAGACGCTTATTCAAACTTAACGAAATAATACGCGACTGAACGGGAAACCCTCGCGGTCCGGTTAGAGGTGCAAAACTACCGTGTACCTATTAGTGGTGCAAAAATATTAGTGGTCCTATTAGTGGTGCAAAAATATTAGTGGTCCTATTAGTGGTGCAAAAATATTAGTGGTCCTATTAGTGGTGCAAAAATTCGTGTGTACTTTGGAGGTGCCCCGATAACTGTGTTTTCAGACCACGCGGCAGTTGGTCGCCTATACTCCAGTAAAAATCTTTCTCCCCGTCTCATACGTTGGACACTAAAAACTGCAAGAATTTAATTTAATAATAAAACACACGCCGGGGAAAGAAACTGCAGTTGCGGACGCACAATCGAGAATAAAGATCGATGAAGACGAAAATACAATTAAATGTGTGATGCTAACTGCGAAAATAACTGAATCCCGGGAAACAATAATTGCCGAATTAAGAAAGGACCCAGAATTTAAAGACATTTACGCTTATTTGGAAGATTCCGAAAATTTTGAGCATGTAGACTTAACGGCTATTCGCAATAGGGCAGCTGTTTATGAAATTATAGATAAACTATTATTTTATACGAAAACTACCAACGATAATCAAGAATTGCGGCCGGTAGTCCCAACGAGTCTACGCTTAAGTATATTAGAGGAGCTGCATGACTCGAAATTAGGAGCCCATTTGGGTGTGAGGAAAACCCTACAAAGGGTCCGCGAAGCGGTATGTTTTCCGCAGTTATACAAAGTTGTGACGGCGTATGTCAGGTCATGTCACTTGTGTCAATTAGTTAACGACGTTAATTACAACCTGGCCGGGTACTTAAATAGCATACAAAACACTTTCCCAAATGAATTGTTTGGCATTGATTTGATTGGTCCCTATCCTAGAACAAAGATTAATAGAAACGGATACTTGTTAACCATCGTGGATCATTTCTCAAATGGGTGGAAATAATTCCCCTTAAACGGGCTTCAGCAAAAATAGTAGCAGATTCGTTTCTAAATAAATATATTTTAAAATGCGGGGCCCCAGTAAAAGAAATATCAGATAATGATAGACAATTAAGTAATTTATTTGAAAACCTGTGTACAGGCCTTGGCATACGCCATCTAAAAATGGGACCTTATAAACCGAAATCAAATATTGCGGAATGCGTAAATAAGAATATAGTTAAAATTATTCGGGGATATGTTAAGAATTATCATGACCGTTGGAACAGCTGTGTCAATGAATTAGGCTTTGCTTTGAGAACAGTAAAACATGATACCACACAAAAAAACCCCGCAGATTTATTCCTAGGAAGAAAAATTTTAGCGCCAGTGCTAAGCCAACAAAGATATTCATACTATTCTTAGAACTATTCATACTATTCTTACTATTCATACTATTTCATATTATTCTTACTCATTTGCATTAACCGCCTTTCTGAAAATACATTCTGGTAGGAAATTGTAAGCTGCAATTAGAATCGACGGGAAAGTTGCATAATTTAAAATAACTGTTAATAAAATTATGATAAGCCTTACAATGAACATTTCGAAATGTAAATTGTTTCCGTGGTAGACCATCTCTCTCAATTATAAAATTCTTTTTTGACGTTTTGCACACAGTTTTGCATATAACTTGCATATAACGTTTTGCATATAACTTGACATACCTACAAAACTTTTCTTCTAATCACATTTTGTTCAAGGAAACTGTCATTATCGAGAGCGCATGTTAGAACTGCCGATATCTGACATCATTAATAACAATTACCGTTAAAACAAAATTAAAATTTACAAAAAAAAAGGGAAATAAATAGCTAATTGCGCTTCCTTTAAATAAACACGAGTAGGTATACGTTCTTAAATCATTCCACTGAAAGAGCTGCGAGTTTCCTTTATATTAATTAACCAGTTATTTTATGTCTTGGATGTGTACTGTTACTTCCCCGTTTCTGTTTTCCCGCCAGAATGCAAATTAGTTAGCGTGTATTTAAAGTTGGAGTTTTGAGAATTGTAAGTCAGAGTGCGTTCTATTTTAGAAAAAAATTCTTATCTTCGGCCTTGCGTTATAATTGCCGATAGCTGAATTCCACGCCTCTTAAGGTTTTAGCCAATTTTGCTTTAAAATGATTGCGTAACCTTCGGATACTAGTTTATTTAAATTTAAATTTTACATTTGATGTATTGCTAACTTAAGTTATTTCGCTATAAGTGGTCAACTGAGTTGTAAGTGAAAAGTGGGTCTTCTGTTGTGCTAATTTATCTAACAGTTATTTTTATTTTTTAAACAACCTTTCTTATTATGTTCATTTTTTAACCATCGCTTTCTTGCCAGAATGTTAGTGAATCAACGCGCGTGTATTCGAATGAGATAGAAAGAAGTTGATATTTAAGGGAAGATTTTAGAAAATGAAGCCAGAAAAAGAGGAGAGCGTGTCCTGTCTCCTGAAGGTCATGCTGCTATCTTTGATTTACTAGCGATTAGATTTTTGCGGCGCTGGGGGCTTCTAGCCATTAGGCTTATTTACGCCGACTTTTACGAGTCAGAGCCTGCCTGAGCGTTAAGTAACCGGTGAAAGGTCGGCAGGCTAATTTAATTCTATTTGATTTTAAGTTACTTGTTAGCTTATTGAGTTAAGCCAGAAGTGTTGGCTTTTGTAAGCAGGATTCGGTGCCATCTGTGAAACAATAGTGAGTTAATAAAGACTAGTTTACACCCTTCTTTGGACTTTGTCGTACTTAAGACCTAAGGGTAATTCCTGACACTAGCATCTCGTTAGTTTATGCTCACTAAGAAAACGAGACACTTTATTATTCTTATTCAGTTTCAAAAAAGGTCTTTTACATCCTTCGCAACTTTCAGTTATTATTTTGGACTAAGAAGCCGATTAACCTCTACTATAATTTAGATACTTTGAATGATAGCTAAACAAACTAAACTCTGCAGAATCATGAGTTTAAGACAGAAATTGAAGTGTTTTTATTTCCATACACGTATTATCTCTCGGTTAAAAATAAAAAAATCTAAAATAACTTTTAGATTTTCGTAACCTAGAATTGTTTTCCGGGCCAAACTTTGCTATATACTTGAATATGTATTTAAGTATCTAAAAAGGCATATTTTAGGAACTCGATGCTTATGTTACACACGGATTACCTTTGTATTTTTTCTTGAAGGGTTCCTATTAAACATCATTTCCTGGTTCTGAAACGTGATCATATTATTTGATTACATACGCTTAAATTAAAAATGTTATCTCTTATTCTGACAAAAATAAGAAACTTTTAGTTACAATGTCTTGCAAAAGATCATACGACATTTACTCCCGATTGGTCCTTTACATGTTTAACGATTAGTTTAAAGCATGAATTCTCAGAATAAACTTCCAAACGTACCCACGTTACAGATCAAAACATTTTAAATTTTCTCGGATACCAATATTCGTTGTTACTTAATAACATCGTGACTTAATTATTCATTTGTCTAACGAAAGAAACACAACATAAACTTTGAGATCTCATGCATGTTGATTCAACGAATGTCAACTGGTGGTGGAAACATTTATACGAATTTAAGCGAAAAGCATCAGCAGGGCATGACAGAATTAAACGATCCGCGACCGTACGAAGTGTTTGCAATTACAGGAGGCTGCATCCAATTTTCTGCCTCAACAATTAAATTATTTCTAGCATCCTAATATCTACATTCCCCAAACATTTAAAGATTAAAAGCACATTACGAAGTATTTTCGAAATCGGATTATTGCAAACTGAGATCAAATAAAACTTCAAATAAAAACACTTATAGATATAAGATAATATTTCCAAATAAGCTCTGTTTATCTCAGATTTGCATCATAAAAAACTATATCGAAAAGATACGAATTTAATAAGTAATGAGAATTCCTATAATAAATGGAGTCAATAATAAAAAATTCAAGAAAGCATATTTTCCAAATCTCTATATGTAGCAAATAAAATATATAGAAATCCTAACGATTTAAATTCGGCTTCTTTAAATACGTCCTCCACACCGCTTAAAGAATACTGCCTTTAGAAGGGAGAATATCATGAAGGGCTTTTAAAAGCCACTTTCATTAAAACGAGATAACCTTGAAGAGACATTAGGTTTATTTCGAAGCATGAGACATGAAAAATGAGCAACGCCTTCGTCGGAACTCGAACCACGGACCTCTGGATACGCGCCCAGCGTGCTCACCACTGCACCACGAAGGCATGCCAAGAAGGCGGGAGAAATACCTTATATACTCCCCCTTTTAAAGGGCGACTGGAGATTAGGGGACTCAATCGCCAAATCCTAGTGGTGGAGAATCATCATCCACCACCTTTTTTTAGTTCGGGCGCCACTGTAGACTCATTAAGTTATATCGAAGCAAAAGAGATGAAAAATGAGCAACACTTCGTCGCGACTCGAACCACGGACCCCTGAAATACGTGTCGAGCGTGCTGACCACTACACCACGAAGGCGGGAGAATACTTTACATATTCCCCCTTTTAAAAGGCGGCTGGAGATCAGGGGACCCAATCTCCAAATCCTGGTGGTGAGGAATCCTGATTCACCACCTTAGTTCGTGCGCCACTGTAGAGACATTAGGTTTATTTCGAAGCAGGAGACATGAAAAATGAGCAACACCTTCGCCGGGACTCGAACCATGGACCTCTGGATACGCGCCCAGCCTGCTGACCACTACACCACGAAGGCAGAAGAAGTAACTTATAACCTATCCCAATAATTCACATCAAAATCATTATGGAATAAATCAGTAACCTGTTAAATCCTAAAATCCACTGGTGTTTTTAATTCAATACCAAAATAATATTTTAATTAATCATAATATATTTCCTGTGATATATTATGTGATATATTTCGTAAATTCTTAAAAGGTTGCCTATATTTTGTATTATTAACGTTAAAACTTTATGAGTGTTCGTTTTCATATTTTGTAAACATGGATAGCATGGTAGAAGATATGTTTGTGCGCAATTATTACTTTTTTTTGTATATAAAGATATATTCGGCAATTAGGAATCGTAAAATAATGTAATAGTTTTTATTTCTTGAATGTTCGTCTTTTTTCTCCCTTCAAAATTTCATGAAGTTAGAACAACAAGGTTGTATATTTTGCATTTTAAGAACATATATTCTATAGGAAAAAAAATATAATGATTTAAGTTATCGAAGCAGCTCTATTATTTTTACTTGTAACAGAGACATTTAACTCAATCACTTATTTAGATAAGTTCTCTTAAGGCTTTGTTACTAAATCACTTATTTACATAAGTTCGTTGCGTTTTCGAGGTTTTCTGAATTTTCTTCACATTTCTACATTTTTTCTTTCAATTTCTTGTTCATTGTACATTTTGTTTTATTTTTGAGTATGTTCAGTACTTAGAAATTTGGTCTTTATTTTTTTTATGTTTGTTTGTTTCTGATAGTAGGTTTTTTAGGGAAAGCTCTGAAATTATTTTACACTCGCTGTGATCTTATTTATCAAAAACGGTAATTTGTTTAAAAAGGTTTTAAGCCTCAAACTGTCCTGAGGAAAGGACATGTATTTGGAATTCATTAATCAACCCGTTTAGTGTTTGAAATACTTACACCTTCACGATTTCTGTTTGAAGCGGTAAATAAGAGAGATTAATGTATTGTTTTTCGTACTTTTTCGCATTACTATATGCATTGCTTCATGTGTGCACTTTTCACTGGTGCTTTTGTGGATCTTTTAACTTTAATTATAAGTTCATAATTTGTTATAACTTGGTGAAGATTCTCTCAGAAAAGATTTATTTATTTTCTCCCTTTGATTTCTTCATTAAACCTTTTCCTTAGATAGGATAATCAGGATTACTTTTTCTGA
>KK121340.1:194982-278091 GCA_000611955.2 Stegodyphus mimosarum | reverse complement strand
TAATAAATTGTACGAAACTCAATACTTACTTTTAAACATGAAATTCCAACTGACATGTGGTGAACATATGGAAACTGAACATATCAAAGTATCAGATTATATGCTTTTATTTTTTGCATAGTTTTTAATGAACACCACAACCATCAGTTGTCATAATCACCTGATCAACTGCATATTTATTCAACTACTATAGAAGGTTGCGATGCTAATATTCATACCAACTTTACTAAATATAGTATATTTCAGAATGCACGAGCATATATCGGACAGGCGTTGTTGAAACGATACAAATGAAATCCAAGACTTTTTAAAATTGAATATTTAAATGTAGTGCAATGAAATCATTCTTTGCATTTAAAGCATTGCAAATAATTATTAATACAATTTTTAATTCATTTTCTACACATATCGAGACCTTTTCTCTTCACGTGAGCTAAATCACGTTTGATCAAAAACATACAAACAAGTATGAAAAAGTTCCATATACATAAAGTTTACAAGAGTCCTTATTCGATCTTATTTTCTCAACCATTGGCCGTAGATATACATTGACAAGAAACAAAAATGTTTCAAATGACGCAAATATCCACGCTCTGGTATTTTCAAATTTACATCAAAACCAGTTTAATAAAAATGGCAAACTGTAACTCCTAATACAATCTTTTGGTCCCTACACTTATGTTTAGGAATATTTTTTACTCATTATTAAATAATTAAACACAAAATGTTTGATTCCTGTACTATAAAACTTGACCGGGACATTTAATTTCAAATTTTGCGATATTTAAAGTCTTTTTCAATTTGCACTGAGAAGTCAGTTAATAAATAAATTAGAATAATTCGAGGTTGATTCCTCTGCCATTAAATGAAATTCAGTGATTATACTTTTGTGATTTTTAACAGTGTTTAACATGCTTTAATTTATAATTTTATTTAAACTCTTATGCCACCAACAATTTATAAATTATTGAAAGCTAAAATATATTATTAATATTCTCATGAAATATTACTACTTAGAATAATTATACCAAAAGCTTAACCCAGAAGCGCGCGAGCTCATATGAGTTATACGAGCGCACGCGCTGGGTCCAAAAGACCCGATTCATGTTTTTTGAAAAAAATATTATAAATCTTCAGAAAAAGTGTTACATCAATACCAATAATAAATTTTATGATCAAATTTAAAAACTATGCAGGTTAAAATTTTTGATTTCTCCAAATGCTTTTATGAAATAAAATTTCTTAAAGGAACAGAAAATCATATTGTACATTAGAATAGGAAAAAATAGTATATTTTTACCCTGTATCAGTTCTTTATTAGCAATACAGACACAGAGGAAAATGTAGTAACAAATATTAGCAGCCCATTGAAAAAGTGCTTTCGTGTATCCCAAATATAAATATTTTTCACATTCGGCGAAGTGCGTTTTCGTTTTTCTGTGCCTTTTTCGCTGGATAAACACGGCATCTTTTTTTTTTCCTTTTCTTTTTTTCTTTCTTTTTTTCGTTTCCGATGATTTTTTTCCCACTAAAACAATTTATATCATTCTCACTCTCGTTTTCAAAACCTATATTTCTGTCTGAATCAGTATCATGTAAAGTAAAAATTCATCATCACTTCCATCCTCATTTTCTTCAATATATTCTTCGCCAGTTGATACATATAATTACTTATACAAAATTTCTTCGTTGTAAGATAAATTACGCGACATGTTCGTGGCTTTCTGTGTTATCACAAATCAACTATGTAATAGTAACGCGAATAGGCGCGCTGGATCTGAAAGACCCGATGCGATCAAAACGAGAACTCCTATTCAAAGCCTCAGCGAAAAACTTTCGGAAACATAAAGAGGTCGATTAAGACACGACTACGCTGGACCTCAACATCTTGCGTGAAATAGGCGTGCTTTGGGAAAGGTTTTCTTTAATCGCGGGGGTTCATTGTACCTCGCAGGTTAAATTAGAAATATTTAAAATTTTTAATGTAATGTTACAAGATGCCAAAACGTTACGTTATGTGCCAAAATTGAAGCCTTCCAGTGTATTCTAAACCGTGAATTCGATATGACTCTCAGAATAAAACTTATTTTACGAAAACAAATTATACTGATGAATACTTTTCACGATAATATGGATGGAAATTCTCGTCACTTACCCTATTTACATTAACAACCCCTTTTTAAACTGATAATTATTTTCAGTTACGTACAAATACAAATATTTCGCTCTTCAATTTGTGAGCTGCCCTGAATATGATCTCCAAATTTAAAGTCAAGTACATCGGTTAATTTTCTGTCCCTCAAAAGTAAAACGTTTTGTATTTTATTTCTATGATGACTACAAAATTTACCTATAAGGACTAGGAAGATTATAAAAAGTTACGTTCCGTAATTTTTCAAAATTTATTTTTTTGAACCATAAAAGTGCCCAAACATGATTATTTGCCTTATTTGAAACATTTTTCTAACAGGAAGCGTATGTTTTCGAGCAACGGTTGCGAAAATAAAAGCAGAGGAATTATTTTTCAGACACAGTGTATATGTAACGCAAATGTATTAATTTCAATTCTGTGTAATTTTTTAATTACACTTTAAAGCTTACTGAAACAATAATCGCGCTACTACGTTTATAAGGTATTTCTCCCGCCTTCTTCGCATACCTTCGTCGTCTAGTGGTCAGCACACTCGACGCGTAACCGAGAGGTCTGTGGTTCCATTCCCGGCGAAGGCGTTACTCATTTTTCATCATCTCCTGCTTCCAAATAACCTAATGACTCTACAACTCTACTATTGTTATTATTATTAACACCAATAACTGCGTGAACACCTTGCACCACAAAAAACAAGGGGTGGGAGAGTTTTATATATCCCGTTCTACTGGGCCGATTGACGAAATTTAACTCGCGTTTTCCATGTTTCGAAAGCGCGACTTTGGATATACTCGTATATTAAATTTATATACAGCTTTGTTCTAACACAAAATCGGAATTTTTTTAAATGACATTCCCATATTTTTTTCAGATTTTGATTCTACGACTCAAATTATACCAAACTGCCACGTTTTATAAAAATCGTACGAGTAAGTTTTAAAAACGTAGCTCTCAAAAGTTTAGCTCCTCAGTGTTAATTGAATTTGGTATGTACTTATTAATATCTCTTTTTCTTTATTAAACATACTGATTCCTTCTTTCGCAATTCAAAATTTAGGTTCTCTCCAAATAAAATTTGCAGATATTTTAATATTTATTTTTTACCATCATCTTAAAGTATATGTACACTGAAGTGACAAAAGTCATGGGATATCTCCTAATATTTTGTCGGTCCTCCTTTTCCCCGGCGAACTGCAGCAACTCGACGTGGCATGGACTCAACAAGTCGTTGGAAGTCCCCTGCAGGAATATTGAGCCATGCTGACCTCTCGATGATGTCCCATAAATGTTCGATGGGATTCATGTCGGGCGATCTAGGTGGCCAGATCATTCGCTGGAATTGTCCAGAATGTTCTTCTAACCAATCGCGAACAATTGTGGCCCGGTGGCATGGCGCATTGTCATCCATAAAAATCTCATCGTTGTTTGAGTACGTGAAGTCCATGAATGGCTATAAGTGATCTCCAAGTAGCTGAAGGTATCCATTTCCAGTCAATGATCGGTTCAGTTGCACCAGAGGACCGAGTCCATGCCACGTAAAAACAGCCCAAACCATTATGGAACCACCACCAGCTTAAACAGTGCCTTGTTGACAACTTGGGTCCATGGCTTCGTGGGGTCTGCGCCACACTCGAACCCTACCATCAGCTCTTACCAACTGAAATCGTGTCTCATCTAACCAAGCCACGGTTTTCCATTCGTTTAGAGACCAACCGATATGTTCACGAGCCCAGGAGAGTCGTGCTGTCAGTAAAAGTACTCGAGTTGGTCTTCTGCTGGCATAGTCCAAGGAAGACAAATTTCGCCACACTGTCCTATCGGACACGTCCCTCGTACCTTTGAGTACGTGAAGTCCATGAATGGCTGTAAGTGATCTCCAAGTAGCTGAAGGTATCCATTTTCAGTCAATGATCGGTTCAGTTGCACCAGAGGATCGAGTCCATGCCATGTAAAAACAGCCCAGACCATTATGGAACCACCACCAGCTTAAACAGTGCCTTGTTGACAACTTGGGTCCATGGCTTCATGGGTCTGCGCCACACTCGAACCCTACAATCAGCTCTTACCAACTAAAATCGTGACTTATCTGACCAAGCCACGGTTTTCCATTCGTTTAGGGACCAACCGATATGTTCACGAGCCCACGAGAGTCGCTGCAGGCGATGTCGTGCTGTCAGTAAAGGCACTCGAGTCGGTCTTCTGCTGGCATAGCCCAAGGAAGACAAATTTCGCCGCACTGTCCTATCGGACACGTCCCTCGTACGTCCCACATTGATTTCTACGGTTATTTGACGCAGTGTTGCTTGTCTGTGAACATTGACAACTCTACGCAGACGTCGCTGGTCTCGGTCGTTAAGTGCAGGTGGTCGGCCACAGCGCTGTCCATGGTGGAATGTTATGCCTGAAATTAGATACTCTCGGCACACTCTTGACACTGTGGATCTCGGAATGTTGAATTCCCTAACGATATCCGAAATGGAATGACCCATGCGTCTAGCTCCAACTACCATTCCGTGTTCAAAGTCTGTTAATTCTCGTCGAGCGGCCATAATCACGTCAAAGCCTCTTCACATGAATAACTTGAACACAAATGAAAGCCCTGCCAAAGCACTTCGCATTTGTACATTTACTACGCGATACTACTACCATCTGTATATTTGCATATTGCTATCCCATGACTTTTGTCACTTCAGTGTATTTCTAAGCATATCAGAAAATATTAGAGTTTTTTATTCACAATTTCCGAACTTATACATGAATTTACATACCGGCGCGTTTTGAAATTTGGCATATTTGTTATAAGCAATAATAATTCTAAATATGCTTTACGCATTTTGTTAAAATTGTTTGAAAGTATGAACGATGCTCCTTTTATTCCGCTCGTACACAATGAAAAAGAAAAGAAAACGAAAAAATAGGTTGCTAAAATTTAAAATTCGGCAGGGGAATCATTCTTGGCGCAAACTGAAAAAACTGCGCCAAAATAAATTTTAAAATTCACCGGTCAGTTTCTCACCAAATTTTAATTAAAATTTAGGCATAATTCGAGTCGTAAAATAGAAATATGGAAAAAAATCGACATGTAATTTCAGAAAAAAGTTCGATTTTCAGTCAAAATACCTCTGTTCCAATAATGCTATATATAAATATAATAAATATCTTAAGTTTAGACTTGAGATAAATTTCGTCAATCGGCCCGACGGAACGGGAGATATAGAACTGCCCTATAGAGATTTTGAAATCAATTATTATTTTAAATAGATCCTGAAAGAACCATAATTTCAACTTAATGAAGAGTGACATATTTACACATAAAAAAAACTTCATTTTATCAGTTGAGTCTCACTCATGATGCATTAAATACATAAAGGACGTTAATGGTAAATATTTGCGCTATTGAGAGCTGTTTGCAGAAACCGAAAGAGATATTATTTATAGGAAATGAAATCTTGATGTAAGTAGATAATGTCTTCGCTTACCTGGGTTATTCTAGTAGATTCCTTTTCTAATATTTCAGGTGCAGGAAATGTTTTCACCTATGCATTTGTATCATCAAAGTTCTCTTGAACTGTGTGTTCTTTTATGAGTTAGTTCCCAGAGGTATTAGTAAAATCTGCTTTTTGTTAATTAAGTCTGCAATAGGAAAAGGCACAGACCGCATTAACGAAATTTTCCTGTACCGATCATTAGGCTCGTCATTTTTGCATGTTCTGCGTCGTGCAATAAAAAACTGAACTTTTAATTTCCATGTTCCATATCGTGCATAAAATATCTGAAAGCTTTTAGATTTTATATTACGCCCAAACGGACCGTTTTTTACCTTCCATTTACAGACACACATAAAGTTTCGAGAGTATTTGGGTTAACGTCACATTGTGCTAAAAATATTTAAAAACAGCTAAAAATATTTAAAAAACGATTCTAAAAAAAGAAAATCTGAAAGGCTTCAGATTTTAAATTACGTCCAAAGGGGCGTTTTTTAAACATTTTGTATGTGACTTTTATTTATTGAATATCATGTTCTTCGCATTTAAATCATAAAATTCAGTTAAAGAACAATATCGCAAAATAATTTTAAACTGAGCCTATTTTTAGAATTTCCTACACACAGTCTCACGCGCTGCAGATAAAAATGTTTCTTTCTGTACAACTTTGCCATGGCCCGCTTTGAAATCCTTGAGTTTGTTCATCAAATATTCGTTAAAGTTTTACAAAATATGAAATCGTTAATAAAACAAATTCCAAATTTCAAATTTGGGCTTCCAGATGCTTATATTCGCAGCAGGATTACGGCATTCAAAATTCGATGGCTTTAGGTACCGTCGTTTTATCACAATGCGAGAAACATACATACATTTATGCACATTCTTCATTGTTCAATTTCTTTAAATATAATACAGGGCTGCCATATTTTGTGGCAACAGTTTGAAAAGTGATACAGACTTTTAATGTTTCCGATGCAAAATCGCAAAACGAAAACAATAATCCTTCAGGGACAAAGCCCCTTTGGACTAATAAGAATTTCCGATTGACATTTTCGCGCGCTGGAGATATTTCTTTTTCCCGTACAGTGTTGCCATTACTCGCCTTGAAATCGCTGAAATTTGTTAATCAAAAATTAAAGTCAATCAAAAATCAAGTTTTACAAAGTATGAAATAGATAATAAAAAGCATTCGAAATTCAAACTTCGGGCTTCCAGATGCCCATGTTCCGATAGAGGATTGCGTTATTCAAAATTTATTATCTCTAGGTACCGTCTTTTTTCACAGTGCGAGAAATACACAAATATGCTTGCAGATTCTTCATTATTTAATTTCGTTAAATATAATTCAGGGACATAATATTTGGTGGCAACAATTTAAAAAGTGATACTAAGCGTTTATAGTGAACTGACGCAAAATGCTGTATCCAGAATAGTAGTCGGTCTGGGCTAACACTCCTTTGCGCTAATAAAGGTTTAGCTCTCACATACGATTGAAACTGAAATGGTTGGGCTTCTGATAATAGCCAACCTTCAATTTAAAATTGCTTAAAAGTAAAAAATAAGATAAATTGAAAGCTAATTAAGTATATTATTCTTATATGTGTCATATCGCTTACTATCACCTTTATTGTTCCATATGCAATTCGTAGTTGGGCGCTCAAGATTTCCTTTTGGGGGTACAAAATAACCCCTATTTAAAAAACTTCTCAGTGCGTTTCTGTAAAACTATGTAATTTAGACAAGTCAGTTTTTTTATATATTTCATATTATAATTTTTAATCTGGATAATGCAGAAAAAGAATAAAGGAAGGAAATCAATGCCCAAGAATACAAAACATTTAACTGTTCTCATCATCATACCAAAGGTGCACATTGTGACTTCTCATTTTTCAAATGTCTTATTGATCTTTCCAACAACGTAAGATTACCTTCAGTTCATTGAAATTGCTATTCGATTTAGAAATTCAGTTTCATTACCATCTAGGATAGCAACGAAATATTAAATCTTCAGATTTTAAAATTCGTCATTACTAGTGACAGCCCGATAGCGAAAAGAATGAAACCAGTTTTGTAAGACTCGATCGAGACTTTTGAAAAATCAATTTTATGTACAACATAGGTATGCATTTCAAGAAAATCGGATAGTGGAAAGGGTACTAAAATTAGTTTCAATGTTTGATTCAAATAAATAAACCGACAATCGTTCATGTTAAGCAAGCTTTAAATAAATGTAACGAAATACCTTTGATATCTAAGCAAATTTTAACATTTAAAATTTTCAACTCAAGATTTCGTCAGCAGTGTTTGTGTTCCTCAATACGCCTCTCTGTTATTTCAATATATTGACATTTCGGTCTGCTTCGCACGTTTATTTAAAAATTAATTAAACGATTTTAGTAAGGAATAAAGTTGCTAGCCGCTTTGTCGTAAATGCAGAATACAGTTTCTGTCGAACCACAGGGCAGGTACTTTCGCTTATCCTAAATTACTTCTTCATTAATTTTGGTGCTTTAGTTCCCAGAATACTACCTTCTATAGCATTTACGTCATCGATAACTTAAAGGAATTCTGAATGTCCCCTTTCATCAAAAACCCGTATATTTACTTTAAAATAAATTCTTAAAAACTTCTCTGGTTAAAAATTCTTAAAAACTTTTCCAGTTCTCTAGCCTTGTTCTTAAAAACTTCTGTAATTTATTTTTTTACTTTTATCTCGCTCACAATTTTTCCATATGTTTCAAAGTTCCTGTCTTTAGGCAAACCAATTATATGCACTGGTTCATTCAAGCATGTTAAACACTGCATTGAAATTATGGAATGTTTCTATAATTGATGACATTAGAGTACTTTTGGGTGCTATGGTTTCATGACGATTTCTTTAAATAATTAATTAGGCCATGTTATCAGGAAAACGAGAGGCATGAATCCAATTTAAGATGAATGGCAACTTACTAAAGAAAGTTACGGGCCTAGGAAAACGCAAAAACAAGCAAACATTCTCTTTAGCACGTGAAGAACATCGCACATCTCTAGAATCGCTCATAGAACGAAGTCTAGCATTAATACGAAGTAGAGCCCGAGTATCAGCTCAACCATTTTCAGCTTCCAATACCATTTCTGAAGGCAACAAGTAATACTAATATAATATGCGTATTTTCTCCGTCCCTCTCTGTTGAACTTTGGAACTACAGGCTCACTCCTAATAGTCGGGGTGGAGAGAGTCCGTAGAAGGTTTTAAATCTCGCAGGGATAATACTAGGATTTAGATTCGATTCATTCCGCCACTGGACATGCTTTGATTGGAATGTCTGTGGTTTCAAGGACTCCTCAGTGAGCATGTGTTTCGTTATCCTACGGTTGAGGGTTATTTTTTTTTTTTTTTTTGTTGTGGTTTTTTTTTTTTTTTTTTTTTTTTTGTTGAATGCTGAAGATTTATTTTTGACTGCTGCGTTCAGTGTGCAAAATTACAGCAAACACAGATGCGTTGGATTTAATATCGGAAATTGAAGAAGATTCGGGTAGTGACTTTGAAATGGATTCTACGGTAAATATTTTGAACGATATTCTGAAAGTTTTCTTGGCCAAAAAAAAGTTCGTTCACGTTTATTTCATTAAGTGTTTAAAAGCTCACCAGACTTTGCTGAAAAACTTCGTAGTGCGTGTGATTCTCGTGACTCTCATGACCAGGTTAAGGAAATGAAGTCCAAATTCAACAATTTGAAAGGACAGTGAGGAAATTATAAGGCACGTAATAATTCTGTTGCTGACTCTATTGTACAAAATTCTAATGTTAAGGCTCTTTAGAATGAGATGATCTGATAAATTTGATGAATGAGAAGCAAAATGTATTAAGAAACTCGCTTGCTGTAACTGTGGTGGCGCTCACTTTGCCAGCTTTCGGTTGTTTCCCAGAAACTTCATTAACATGAAAAGGAAATCCTCTGTATCACAGCATATTAATGAGACTCGATTTGATCCACGTGGTAGGCCTGTTCTCTGCATCAACCAGTAATGAAGCGGCGTCTTCCCCTTCCATCAACTAGTAAAATCATTGATGTAAATGACCTCACGCTCATTACAGCAGATAAACAAAAATATAGAAATGCTCAAAAGAAAATTCCACAAATAACATCTCTGCAGCCTTCCTAGATTTTATGAAGATTATTCGTGAAAAAAGTAAGATTTTCGCTACTGTTCCATATCCGATGGAATTAAAGCTATCACTGGCCGCATGGATGAGAGGCGTGCTGCCTCCTCTTCTATTAACCAAATTTTTGTATTATTTGCATTAAGGAGGAAATATTTAGCGTAAATTTATGTAGTAGAAATCGAAAGTAAGTAGTGTGTATTTTCGATATTCTGAATGTCCCCTTTATATTCTGAATATCCCCTGTCTGACAGTTATTTTCAGTTTGTATTTGTTTTCAATCTATGGTGGAAATTTGGCTACTCCGTGTTTCTTTGTAGCTCTATGTATTTATGGTAGAGGATTTGCTTGGGTGTAACTAGTTTTGTTATGTGCCTTTCCCTTTTGCATGCCATGTTTCGTATTCTTACGTCACTAGGTGGATAGCCACGACTAATTTACAGTTTTTGAACATTATTAAGTTTCTTCAAATTCAGGACTTTTGTAATTACCGTTAGAACCTCCTTTTCAGTTCGCACTGATAAATTCGAATGTGTCTACTCTTCGACGGAGGTAAGATTACAGCACGTAGGCACTGCACGATTCTACACTTTAAGGGACAATGCTATTTCGGTCTGAAGCCTAGCTACCTCAAACTTTTCCGGAGTAGGTCAGATGACTTCTGCGTTATCAGTGTACCACGAAGGTTGTGGAGCATACGAAAGAATATTTTGTGATGACTGCACAGTTACGCTTCTTTCCTGCGTGGATGTTAATTAGAAACTCGGTTTATATATAGTGCACTTCCAAAACTTATAGTATACGGGGAAAATACGTCTTTATGTTTCTGCATTTAAATAATTATGTAAATAGCAAATTTTCGTGATTTTCCGCATACTCATCTCGGCAGCCAATCAGAAGACTTCTACTGAGACAAATCATTTGATTACTCTTTGTATACTTTTCTACTATTTAATTTTGTACAAAGTTTTCCTAACTATCTGAAAAATGCGCTTACAATGACTCTACGATCTGAATATTTGAAAAAACGCACACTGTTCCAGAAACTTGAACCAGCACCTTTTCAACCTATCAGATGCCTTTACAGCCTCATGTGACAAAGTAGTCACGCCCTCTTACACCTTGCATCTTGTCCTCCGGACACACTCATGCATTTTCTATACTTCCAGTGTTCTTAATATTTCAAGATAGCCGGTATACAGATTGCTTTCTGCAAGCTACACACGGTAATAGTGGAAAAAGGAAAGAAAAGGGGAGAAACTCTCAAATTAGGGATCTTCGGTAATACAAGAAACAACTCCGTTGGAAGAGGATGAGGAGGCAGCTTTAAAACCTGGCAATAGCGTTTCGACCACTATTTCAGCCTTTTATCGAGCTTTCTTTATAATTTCAGCTTTAGTAAATTCAGGAGTAAACCCTCTATCAAACAATGCATAAATTTAAAGCATATAAGAAATGGAATTCGCCATATATCCAAATTAAACACAATAAAAATTGATGAGCATAAAATCACCACGTAAAATGCATTAAATATGCAATATCTCCACGTAAAAGGCATTCTAATGCATAGTCATTAGAATATTTTTGAGAAGCAGGAGATAGGAAAAATGAGCAATGCCCTCGCCGGGACTCGAACCTCGACCTCTCGAATACGCGCCGAGTGTGCTAACAGTTATACCACGAAGCCATGCAGGAAGGAGGGAGAAAATACCTTATAAATAAATAAAAATAAATACATAACAAAAAAGAACAAAATTACAAACAATACCAAAATAAATTTCCCAGTAACAATTTCACAAAAGTGGTTTTTAAACATTCTTTTAACATTTCAAAACGCATGACCATTTATATGCTAAGCCAATCTCTCATTTATTACTTTAGTTTGCACATTTTGTGTGGCTTTTGATTTTAATGGTTTAAAAATCTCTTCAATAAGACTAACCAAACACTAACAAAAGAACGGCATAATTGAAATTTAAGTACAGTACACCTGGATCAGTGTTATTTCAGATTCCTCGGCATAATAACAAAGTATCGCTTCTTTTTAAAGTACTAGGAAAATGTTTGTAAAGCAAAATTTGTAAATATTCGTGTAAAACAACTACGATTATGAACAGCACAATTATGAAAATTATTGAAGAATAAGAAATTCAAAGATATTTGAAGATAAAGAGATATATCATAGTCACTGGAATGATATGCTTAAGTAATTAGACAGATTAGAACTACAGGTTTTCGTTATGTATACGTACATGGTACGGGTAAACCATTTTATAAAGCAGAACATTTAGGACTTTTATTTTTGAGCAACATATTCACAAAAAAAAGCAACTTACAATTCTTCCAGATTGTACAATCCGAGGAACGCACCGGGTGATAAAACAGTCAAGGGATTGTGAGATAGAACTCTGCACAACGAAAAGAGAAAAAATAAATTATGCAATTATATTACATATACATACAGATACTATGTCCGTAACTCTGCACAACAAAAAGAGAAAAAATTAATTATGCAATTATATTACATACAGATACTATGTCCATATGCATGCACAAAAAAGAGAAGGCACTTAAATTCCAGGTTTAAAACGAGAAGCTTAATAATAACCAATAAATAAATTTTTCTTTTCTTTCACATTTTTGAGCTTGAGTCGAAGATTTCTAACACGCTGTTGCAATCATCATTCGTATTTGTAGTCGTCTGAAGGCTTATAAAATATTTTATTGATTTTTGGCATCGAATCTCTGAGTGCTTCTTGAATTTTTAGTCTTTCCTTGCAGGGATTTCGGTCGTAAATGTTGCATCACTTGAGGTGCCAGCTGAAATTTATTTCCAAAGAGTTAAAGACAAATGTTATAATACGTTCAAGAACAGCAAAAAGTTTTCTCGCTCTTGTTTTCATTTGTAACTGGTTTGGGTATCATTACGCTTTGAATTGCCGTATTGTTTTAACTTAAATTATTTACAGCATTCTCTCGATTATGACTCGTTAGAATTTTGTAATAAATTTAAATTACAAAATGCCCTATTGTAATTAGAAAACTTATGAGATATATGTGTGAATCTTTACTGCAACGAACAAAAAAATCCCTCAAATCCGTAGAACTCCAATTATCCACAGTCCACTTAACTGGATTCCAACTATACGGACCGACTGTAACTTCTTTCTAAGTTACTTAAATTAAAACTTGTCAGCAATGTACTGTTTCGTTTATTGAAATACAGTACAAGTCCAGAAATCCGCAATGTTTGGGACCAGAGGTTGTGCGGATTTTAGGATTTTGCGGATTTCAGGACAAAAAAGCCAAATCATAATATTCAGACTAAAAGTGCAAAATAAATAAGGCATATTAGATAAATTTACTTAAATTATTATTTACAGTAATATACATTATTACATATACAATATACAATAGAGACGTGTAAAAAATAAGGGATACTAATAAAGCATAAAGTATTTAATTTTTTTTTACTTGTTTCAAACATTTTTCTGGTAGAGGTTTGTTTTAAAACTTTGGGTACTCCGGAGTAAATTTTTTTTTGTAAATTCTACAGGGTCATAATCTCTTGCTCTGTGACACAGCTCTGTTGTTCTAAATATTTTAGGTATTTTTCACCATGTTCCAAACCCTCATTAAAAAATATTTTCTCACTCCTATCAAATTCATTATCTGTGTCGGTGTCGGAATCGTTTTCTTGCTATGGCCAGTTCAAAACAGAGCCAATGATTTCAACATCGGTCATCTGATGTGCCAGTGTTGGCTTATCTGAACACATCATCCATACTAAAAACCTCTTCTGGGCTAAGACTTTTTTTCTGCCACTAACACAGAATCATTATTATTCGGTAATTATGACGTCATTATTGAATAAATATTTTTTTCTTCGGCATTTTATTCTCCATTCTGCGGTTTCTGGAACTTATAAATTCGATGTCTATATCTTGAGAGGCAATACGGATTTCAGGTCGGCGGATTTTCGGTATTTGACTGTAATACAAAAAGTCAAAATAGCATTACTATATACACACACTGGCGAGTGAATTAGAAACCTTTGAGATTTTCATTTGAATGCATGTTAGGGATGAAGTATACAAATTTGTTTTATGGCGTGGGTTATAGGTGGTTAGAATGCTTGTATAAGGAAGGTGTAAGAGTGCTTTTTACGATGAATAAAGTGAAATGGGGAAAACGACAGATCTTTTACCATTTGAAAAGGGGCTTCTTGTTGGTGCCCGTTTAGCATGGGCTTCCATTTCGAAGACAGCAAATCTCACTGGATTCTCAAAAGCAGCCATATCAAACGTTTTCAAAAGCTGGAATCAGAACCCACAGTCCTCTCTATAAGATGTAACTGCAGTTCGAGCACAGTTTTTCAAGACAGTGAACGGCATCGTCTTGACAAGGGAATCGTCTTGACATAAGACAGTGAACGACGACATAACGTCTTGACATAAGACGAATTGTGCGGCAGAACAGAGACTCTACTGAGCTTCAACTGACAAAGATCGTCAATCAAGGCTCTTGCCAACAGATTTCAGCTCGAACCATGCGCAGAGAATTGCAGAGGCTGGGAATACATAGTCTGGTGCTTGTGAGAAAACCCACTTACTTCTGCCCGACATGCAAGAATTCGTTTGCAGTGGTGTTGGGAAAGAAGATACTGGACATCTGAGGATTGGAAACGAGTAATGTGGTCGGATGAATCCCGCTACACCTTATTTTACTCCGATGGAAGACGAAGAATTTGGCGAGAACCTCACGAATCCATCTTTCCTTACTTGCAGTGTGCAGGGGTCTGATGGGAGTATAATGATATGGCTCATGTTCTGCTGGATACCTAGATATACTGGCAGATCAAGTGCACCCTACAAAGTTGTATTTTTAGCTTAAAGGCGACGGATACTTCATGGACGATAATGCAACTATACATCGTGCCAGAAGTGTTCCAAATTGGTTCGCTGAACATCAGTCTGACTTCTAACACTTTCCCTGGCCACCGCATAGCCTGGATCTGAACCCCATAGACAATGTGGGGATATGGTGGAAAGACGCATCCGACAGCATTCTCCTGTTCCATCTAACTGGTATGATCTAAAAAGCTGCATAGCCAATGCAGGGTATTCTCTGGACGTAAATTCACTCCAGAACATGTAGACTCGATGCCCAAACGAATCAGAGCAGTTATCCGTGCAAAAGATGGTCCAATAAAATATTTATCTTGGGTTTCTAATTCATTGTCTAGTGTGTGTATTTTTACGAAACTATCAAAATAATTTACAGGAATACACATTACATTTTCGTTGACTTAAAATAAGAAATATTATTGAAATAATCAGCACAGCATGAAAATTCATCTCAGTTCATTCGAAAATATGTAAACGCATGCTATCTGTCACATATGCATATGATAAATATTAATAGAAAACTAACTGCATGCTATTTTATATAGGCCTGTTACGAAACAAGCCTGTATAAAAAATAACCTGTAATTATTAAGTGAATCAGTATGTAACCAAGAATCAATCAGTATGTAATCAGTATATAACAAGGGGATTATTTTCAAAAAGTAAAATAATTTCGTAGTAACGTTATCTTTATTCTTTCTTCGTTCAGAGGCAATGAATCTATTTTTAGGCTTAAGTAAATACAAATTAACTCCATAGCTTTATTTTACTTGAAATTAGTTATATGCCTAAAAAGATTAAATTTAATTTATTTGTTCGATTTTGTTGAAATACGCTTAATTGTGTCGCGTTTAAGGAAATAAATATATTTCAGTAATTTAATTATTGATTATCCAGATGGAATATAATTATTCCAGATTATATTAGTCCAGTTTTCATTAGTCCAGATAACTAGAATTCTTATCAATTATCTAATTAGTTGCTATTTCGCAAGCAGATAAACAATACCTGCATGTTATGCACTTATGCAGCTGCATGTTATGCAGCTGATAAACGTATCTTAATTTTGCTTTGAAATATTAGTTTGGTTTTGAAATACTTAATTCACGAGCAACTATGATTCTTAATGGTTAATAACTTTGAGTACTCTGCATTTCTTTTAAGGCGACTTCTGTAACATTCTCAAGTAATCCCTAGAATCGAATCCAGAAAGTAACTGAGACTGTGCAAAGTTTTTAAACTCTTGTTCACCACTCAGCGGCTAAGGCAAGTTTTATACAAGCACTAATCGTGGAAGCAACATGTGGAAATGTAATAATCACATTTACTAAAGCAGAATCTCACAATGTTGAAGGATTAAATGTGCGATGAGAGACTGCAGCTCTTCGTCTGCAGAGAGTGAAATAAAAGGTAGAGCGAACGCTATGCTGATGGATTCAGCAACAATGCAGCTGAGTTTCACAATTAGAAAAAATAATGAAGAACATTTTAATTCAGAAACTTGCAATAATCGGCAAAATACTTTTTTTTCACGATCACTATTTATCGTACTTTCTTTGGATTGGTTTCTAATTTTCACACAGCTCTTCATTTACATTTATGCGTATTTATCTCTTGAAAATTTCCGAAATATGTTCATACGATCATAGAAAGCAGTTATTCGTGTATCGAGCACTCTATTATATATATACACTGACTACCAATAAGTATTTGGACACCTATGCAAATGACGATATCTGCGGTCCTAAGGTATGTCACAGACTCCGCCGGTATATATCGTGTAGGAAACAGCATCGGCTTTAGTCGCATGCAAGATGCCTCGCAGTTCGGAGCTCTCTGATTTCGAGAAAGGTATAATTATCGGGTATCACAAATGTGGCCGGTCCTTAAGGGACATATCTAGCGATCTGAAGTACCCAAAATCGACAGTGGCCTATGTGATTAAGAAGTGGAAGGTGAGCGGTGATTGTCGGAATGTGCCCCGAGTCGGCAGAATAACGAAACTGGGAGATAGAGACCGACGAGTGCTGTCCAGAGAAATTCGGAAGAACTGCACCCAACCGATGGCCCTCATCCGCAAGGAGTTTCAACAGGCATCCGGGAGTATTATTAATAGAACTTCCATTAATTCGAGTTAATTCATTCAAATTTCATTCACCTTTTCAGTTTTAACTTTCAGTAAACATTTGACATTAAAGAAGTGGCTCTTCTTAATGAGGAATTAGGCACACGATGTCTAATTGAATCGCGATCCGAAAGAATGCTTTCCTAATCTCAAAAATACAATAGAATGTAATTTATTTTGAGAAACTCACTTCCAAACTGAAAACATCCCTTAAACAACGCTTCATTAATATCTCTAATGCATTCGAAAACTTGCATATGAAATATAGAGTTTCCTATAATTTCTTTTTAAAGTCCTAGATGTGTGTGACGAAAAGATATTTTTATATACAGAAACGTCTATTTCAACATGTTTGCCAAATATTTTCCTGATCATAGTTTTCTATTATTTACAACAATTATTATAAATCAAAAATTTGACAAGAAAGAAAGGATCGCTTTAAAGTCGAAACAGGATAAATACTCACTTAGAGACAATTACTTTGCACGTAATGAAACTATCAAAATACGTGCCTTAAGCTATTGGAAAATAATTAGTTTCAATTCGGATTGAATTCTATTTTCAGAAATTCTGAGACTTTATCATTATTATTTTTTTAGATTGATCAAACAACAACATCCTGCGAATAAAACTTTAACATTGATTATCACAATTTTTGGATGTATAATGTTTCAAGAACAGCTGTCCGCTGTCTTACTATTTTTAAAAGTGTAATTTTACGAGGGAAAGGGTTTGTCACTTTTAATCAAGGTATTTAGTGGAGTCTATTGCAAAATATGCAAAAATATATATATCGGTATGGAAACACAAGTAAAAAGAAATATAACACGGCTATATTTTTCATTCGTTATATTTCACTTACACATTTTCATTTACATCAATTATATTTTAAGCCTATTTTAGAGTTAAGTATCGTGTTGGCAAGAAAACAATTTTGGTTTTTTAGTATGATATAAAACTGAATTTTTTATATACAAAAGGTGATCTTTAATCTGTCAAATATCTTATGTTCTGCTCGATGACCTTTTGCCATCTTTATGATAACTTTGTGATTCTGCACAAATAGAACTTCTGATCTTTATCAGCAACAATTTCAACTAAGTGCAATTGGAGGTCATCTTTATTGCCGAAATTTTTATCATTTAAGAAGTTTCGTAAACTTCGAAATGAACTATAATCCGATGTTGCAAGGTCAGGGCTATACGGTGGATGCAATATCACTTCCGAATGAAGCTCCAGTAATTTCATACTTGTTGCTGAAGATGTGTGAGGCTTCGCACTGTTTTAGTGGAACACTATTCCTACGCGATTTGCAAATTCTGGTCGTTTGTCTTCGATTGCTTCCTTCAGTTTCGTAAGTTGTTGGCAGTAAACATCCGATTGAGTCGTTTGGTTGCTTGGAAGCAGCTCAAAATACACAACACCTTTGTAATTCCACCAAGTTGAGAGCATTTTCTTTTCCCAACGAAGTTTAGTTTTCGATATGACTTCTGTCGACTCATCATACTTTAACCATGATCTTTTTCAATTAATGTTTTTTGCAATCTTTTTTCAGTCTCTAGTATAATTTAAGGACGATTTGATTCAATTATGGCTTTCATTTTGTCGTCAACTTCAGAAAGTCGACCAGAAATTTGGTCGTCTTCAAATGAAAAATTTAGATATAGAAATGTTTTAATTCTGACACAAGAGTTCTGTTAAGCAATCAACACTATAAACTTCACATATTTATTCGTGCGCCTCAGCCTCTTTCTTGCCTTTATGAAAATAAAAAAGTAGAATATCTCTATTTTTGCTCTTCATTTTAAAATCGACCCATAAGTTAACATTTGTAAACAAAAATACGCGGAGTTTCTTTCTATAGCCAAATAAAAGTATCAGCTGTCAAATCACAACAAGGAAAAAACTTTTAAGATTGACAAGAAAATAAAAAATGGATGACGCGCTTTCTATTTGTACAAACCGAAATTATTTTCTTGTCAACATAATATATAATATTAAAGTACCTGTACGTTTTAATTTTTATTTCAATGGAGTAAAACACTGAAGAAAAGTACAGTGACAAATAGAGTCATTTAGACAAACTTTACCTGTCTGAAAATTTTATAAAATGCGAATTATAATTAAAAAGCATAATGCTCTGCAAAATAATAGAAAATTGCAGTTCATTTCTGTCTTTATTTTATTAGCGTTTTTTCTCGCTATTTTCTAAATGGGTTGAAATGTCTTATAAACAATGTTTATACGAATTTTCAGCAAACATTCGCATAATTTATCATCCACATGAATACAATAAACATTTACGAAAGCAACGACTTAAGTCAACAAATATGTACCAAACGGTGACACAGATTAAGAATAGTAGCTAAAATATTTCTTCTAGGCAATAATTTACTGTTATAAAAGTAAAAATAACGACACATGAAAATCAGCTTGAGTCTAAAATTTCTTAATAGAATTCACATAAATGTAACAAATGAAGCCTCAATAAAAGCTGAAGAACTTAGCCCGAAGGGATTCACCCCTCAATCTATACTGTCACCGAATTTTCATTTAAGAAAGCAATTTAAGCTTCACTTCTCCAAACGTGTCCAATTTTTCGATTCCTTCTGTTTACTCTTGCTAGTAACCCTGTCAGTGCTAACAGAAAAGCAGCGTACTATATAAAGAATGATGTCTCCTAAACATACCAATCAACTAACACTGCTACGACTTTTAAAATAACTAATTTGCGTTTTTCTGATCTGAGACATATCGGAAACAAGAGAAGAAGGGAAAAAATAGGGAAAAGAAAAAATCATCTTGAGCTCTTAGCTGGGACTTGAAAAATTTTAAGCCTTGCAATGTGCAATGTTTTACCAAATTTGAAGTTTTCGTTATTTTTAATACCCATTTTTTTACCATTAATCACCGCTTTCGATAACGTATTGATACTGAGATAATTACATGTACGTAAAGCATAAATATCACGTAATGGAAAATCCTTTTTTTTAAATACCTTTGGAGCTGAAAAAGTAACATTCAACTTTAAAACTAACAGAAGAAAAGATTTCCAAAACAATCTCAAAAAATAGATCCATATATTTTTTTACTATTTACATGCAATAAATAACATATAAAAGTTTCAATAGAATTAAAGAACACTGGATAAGGGAGTTGAAATTATATTTTTAAAATTTAATAACGTACTTTTTTTCTAAAGGCGATGTACAATTTTTGAAAACTATTTTATTTTTATTCCCATTTTTACAACTTTTCGGATGAAAGGATGTGGAGATTAAAGACACAAAAATTTATTAAAAAATAAGACTACCTCGCAAAATTACAAGTAATAACGTAGAAGTATCTCTATAAATTTCCCTGTAGCTATCGAGGAATTAACAATACTATGTCTCATTTTAGTGTAATCATAAGCAAGTTTGCATTTACATTTCCAGTATTAAGCAAAAGAAAACATTTGCCTTATTTGTTGCCAAAGAAATTAAAAGTAAAACGTAAAGGCTTTTAATTACATTTCTTCAGAACTTCTTTTGCAAAGACTTCGAAAAGGAATGAAATTAGCTTAAGAAGAGGAAAAGTATTAAAACATTTTGTATAGGATTTTAATGCATTCAGGAGAGCTTTAACGTATTCATTAAAGGCTGCATTCGGATGAAAGAAATACGTGCAATGAACTACACCTATTTATCTCCTTTTTCATAGGTCGTATGAAAAATTTTAAAAAGTGAAATTGTGCATTTAATACTAGAGGACAATATTACCAAATAATTAAGATTTTGTATCCTCAAAAAATATTCAGTTCAGTGGTAGTGGTATGATTACTTCTGAAAAACAATTGCCATAATACTGACTTCAGTTATATTATTTTAATTTAGTCTCAGCTTTAAGTTGACGATTTCAATTATATAAATTAAAATTACTATAAAATCGATATCTCTTTTGAGGAGTTTTTGATATTTTAATTAACAAGCTAATATGATTTAGACATTTACTGTTCCATCTTTCTATTTCGACGCGAGAATGGCAGTTAGTTAACGAGCATTTAAAATTCTTTTTTTTTTTTTTTGTATTATTTTTGTTCAAAGGGGCTTTGGTTGCCACCAAACGTTATCGCCCTGTATTATATTTAAAGAAATTAAATAATGAAGAATCTGCATAAATGTATGTATATTTCTCCAAATGTGATAAAACAACGGTGCCTAGAGCCATCCAATTTTGAATAACGTACGTTTCCACCCGAATATGCGCATCTGGAAGCCCGAATTTGAAATTTGTTTTATTATCTATTTCATATTTTATAAAACTTTAACGAATTTTGGATGAACAAACTCAAACGATTTAAAAGCGAGCAATGGCAGCACTCTACGAGGGAAAAAAAAACCCTTTTTATCTAAGGCGCGCGGAACTGTGTGTCGAAAAGATATGCTCATTTTAAAATTATTTTGCGATATTGCTGTTGAACTGAATTTTACGGTTTAAGTGCAAAGAACATGATATTTAATAAATAACCCACAAAACGTTAAAAAAACGCCCCTTTGGGAATAATGTAAAATTTGAAAGATTTCAGATTTTTTTTTTGGATTGTAAGATAAAGCATGTTCTGCCTCTCAAGGGTACATTACTAAGTTGCTGCTAGCTCAGATAAGATTTGTAGTCTTTGGCCTTGCACTATAATATATTACCGATATTTGAATATTCCGGTATTCGAATATTATTTGAATATTAGATTTCAGAAAAGTATATACTATATTCGCTATAATAACTATTTAAAATATTTGAATATCTAAACCGGTTAGATTTGTGACACAGTTTTGCGTTAAATTGAATTATTTCGCCATAAGTGCTGGCTGAGTTGTAAGCACCAAGTGTGCCTTCTATTATTCTTAGTTTAATTAAAAATGTATTTTATCCTTATAATTTATTTTCTCCCACCGTTCCACATGCCTTCATGTTGTAAATGGAAGTACACTCGACGCGTATTCGAGAGGTCCAGGGTTCGAGTCACGGCGAGCGCATTACTCATTTTTCATCATTCTTGCTTCAAAATAACCTAATCACTTTCCATGGGAAGCCGGGACTAAAAGGTGGTGGACGATAATTAGTCACTACCAGGATTTGACGACTGGTCCAGTTAATCTTAAGTGGCCCTTTAAAAGGGGAAGTATCCCTCCTTTCCGCATGCTTTCGTGGTGGAATTGGAAGCATTCTTGACGCGTATTCGAGAGATTTAAAATTCGACGAGTCCCGGCGAGGGCACTAATCGTTGTTATGTCTCCTGCTTCAAAGTAACTTAATGACTCTACACCCTTCTCAAAACTCTTATCGTTTTAGACTTAGGGGTAATTCGCTGTGATTATGTCTAAAGTTTGGTTACAATTTATGATAACTAAAAGGGCTAAACAAAATACTACCCTTCCAGAAAAAATTACTTTGTTACATCAATTATTATTACTTTAATTCTTAGAGTAGTTACAGTAATTATCACAAATTAGAATAGTTACAATAAAGAAATGGAGTAGCTACCAAATTTTGTAACGAATGTTTGATTAACAAACTCAACGATTTCAAAGTGAGCAATGGCAGCACTGTACGGAAAAAAGCATTTTTATTTCCAGCTCGCGAGACTGTGCATAGGAAATTCTAAAGATATGCTGTTTTTAAATATTTTGTGATTTTGCTCCTAAATTGAATGTCATGTGGGTTAAATGCGGAGAACATGCTATTTAGTTAATAAAGTTAATACACAAAACGTTAAAAAAACGCCCTTTGAACGCAATACATAATCTGAAAGCTTTCAGATTTTCGTTATATATATATTATATATATATTCAACTGAATAATTTAAAATATACTATTCTAATGATTAAAAAATGTTGATAGCGCAATATAACACATGCCTGGCACAAAACCTTTCGAGACTATCTGCTCCAAAGTTTAAAAACAGTGAATAGAAAGTATATTAAGAGTTTCATATTGACAATTACTATACATTTTAGGTGAGGTAAAAACAGACTAAAAACAGATTACAATTTATAATAAAATTCAGTATCCTTTAAAAACTGGAGCAACTTGTGATGATAGCTTTTCCCTTTTAAGTTGTTTAAATCTAATTTTAAACATTTAAAATACTTTTGGCAAAGATAATCGAAACTATGACATTCTAATAAAATATGATCGACTGTCAGATCTTCATTACAGTTTGTGCAACGAGGATTCTTCTCCCCTTTTAGCAAATATTCGGGAGTCAGTCGTCAATGACCTAATCTCAACTGGGTCAAAATAACTTGTTCCCTTCTATTTGCCGCAGATGGCCAGCATTTAATTGTGGGTTTAACATTTCTGAGCTTGTTATTGGTTTGGCTATCCCAAAGCCTCTGACATTTATGAAAAATTTTATGTTTGACCATCGTTAGTGATATCTGCAAGTGGAATCAGGGAATTAGATATTGTACTAGCAGTTTTAGCTGAAATGTCAGCTGTTTATTCCCTTTTATGCTAACTCGGCCAGGGATCCAGGAATAAAGAATCTGATATCCCAGATATTTTAGAGTCTGATTAAGTTTCAGAATTCTGGTAATGCGTGGATGTAAATTATACTTAGGATCTTTGAATGATGTTAGGACGCTCAAGGAATCTGTATAGATAATGAAATTTCTCTAACGTTGTTTTGACAGAAACGTTAGAGCCTGATAAACTGTAGTAAGGCCAGAGGTAAAAACGGAGCGAGCCGGAAGTAATCGAAACCTCAGAATAGTTTTTTCTACTACAAAGGCTGCACCAACATGATGTCGTCATTTTGATTCATCTGTATACACTGGGATATAATTTCTGTATTTATGTCTATGTTCCGCAGAGATCTGCCTGTAAATGACATCATTTGTGCCAGATTTAACCCAGCGTTGGAAGGTATTTAGCGTTGGCTCTAATAAGGTGCTAACGCTTAAACCAAACGATGGGATACACGATGGGCGTGCCTGATATAAACGAGAGCATGAATCATTGAGTAAATGTAGACGGATAGGATTCTAGATCTGTGATATGATTTTAAAATAGGGCTTAAGAAAAAAATGTTCGCGTCTTAAAGTCAGAGGAGTCTCGTTGCTTTCCACATACAGACTTTCCATTGGAGAAGATCTAAAGCCATCAGTGCAGATCCTAATTGCTTAGTGATGTAGCGGATCGAGTTTAGCAAGCACGGAAGGCCTTCTGGCCCGTAAATGACTGATCCGTAGTCACGTTTTGAACGGAAAGGGGACCTATATATATAAGCAGCACTGAGCTTCGAACGGCTCCCCATGAGGTAGTTTTGCGCTTTTATCTCCGAGCTTTTTGTTATCTGTTTGGGAGGAAGAAGATTTAAAATTTTTTCATTGCCATTTTTTTATTTTGAACTTCCGAAATCTTAAACCTAAGCCACTGACTAGTAGGATTAGTGATCAGCGATCGGCACTAGTTGGTACAGCTAAGTGCATCCCGTTTAGGCAGAGGCCAAAGCAGCGTGTTGGGGACAGTACTTCGGCCCTCACTAACCAGGATCCTCCTTTCCTGCCGTTAGGGTCTCCACGCACACAAACGCGTAGGCAGAATTCTCACCGTGGTGAAACAGAAACTAAATAGTAGTAACGGAACCTCACAATGAGCCCTATCCAATTGAAGCGGACATCAAAAGGGAGAAAAATAGGGAGAAGGAAAAGGCAAGAGGAGAAGAAAGTTCACTGGGGCACCGAGATTGTGACACCCGATCAACCAACATGATAATCTCCTGAAGGATCTTCACCTCTTTAGCTTTAGCTGAGGATAGTGGAACGGTCTTCACGCCTAGGGTGGCTCTAAAGAGCCGTTCCCACTGGGGTTTATCTGAGTTAACGGACACAGCTGACGTAACCGACCCAACTCCAAAACCAGTTTTTCTCATAGGGCAGCAAGTTGAAAAATCTGAACTGCAGGCACAGCGGAGCTAGTCGACACATGGAACTGATTCCGTTAGCTCAGATAAACCCCAGTAGGAATGGCCCTAAACAGGAGTTATGCTGCCAACGTACTTCGCCCATTCCGCCAAGTGACATCCCTGCCACTTTGAGGCAGCATAGCAGGAATTAGAGAAGGCCTAGCACAGAATAATTTTACTTCATTTAATCCTAAAATATACATATATTAATTCTGATTTCTACAATTTTTAATACTTTGAAAGGTTATTATTTGTATTGCGTTAGGAGCAGATAGCATTATCTATACACAAAGAAAGATTTCAATTAAAGTTGTTCTCCTCAGTGTCTTTTTCATAAGTCTTAAACTGAAACGTTTCGGGCCATGTGAATTAAGGTTTCAAAATTAAAAATATAATGTATAAACGAGATAATACTAGGATGGCATAGAAAAAATATAGAAAAAATTCTTAATTTTTCTTTAGGCGGAAGAAATTGTGCTACCAGGAGAACATGAAATTCGGGTATCAAGCAACAGCTCAAGAAAGGAATACGAATAACTAGTCTTTAATGCTCGCGATAACGTCGATTACTTTCCAACGGGCTTTAGATATCTATGAACTTCAGGTATTAGCAAAATGTCTCTATTACGCCACAGTAAATCTCTATACGTTTTGTCAGTTATCGAAGACTGGTACCTGAATTCTTTAGACAGAGGAGGATGAAAAGAATTATTTTATTTGATAAATCACAAATCGTGAGCCCCTTGAACAGCTCTCGTGGGAATGTTTCAAGATTTAAGGCCGTGAGAAAATCAACCTAGCAGTTACACTATTAATTTTAAACTAGCAAAACATAAAGATAACAGTAATAGACTGCTTGAGAACTTTTTCTTCCGCCTGATTTATTAGTTAAAACGTATGAGAAGGAAAATAATAGGCTTTAATTAAGTTATGGTTAAAGAAACTTCCCTCGCAAATTTAATCGAATGCAGAGTAAAATATTAACAATCCTAGCTTAAATCTTAATTTATTTGAGAACAAATCTAGGCTATCAGAAACTTTTACCGGCAAGCTAATTTGCAAAATCAGAAAAACAGATTGATCATCGTTTTAGATCACTGATTTGCAATAGCTGAAATTTTCGAATTACAGATTGTTTCTTAACTGTTTTAATCTTTATTTTAATTTTTTAAAAGTGCATTGCTAAACGCTATCTGAAAACCTTGTAGAGTTGTTAGGTTTTATGCTGGAGACGTGAAAAATGTGCATTGACCTCGCCGGGACTCGAACTCCGGACCTTCCAAATACGCATCTAGTGTGCTTTCATTTACAGAACAAAGGCACGCGAAAAGAAGGGAGAAAATATGTTGCATACTCACCCTTTTAAAGAGGTCGTAGTAAACACCTCTGTAGAGTCATTAGGTTATTTTTCGCGCTGGAGACGTGAAAAATGTGCAATCGCCTCGGCGGGACTCGAACTCCGGACCTCCCAAATACGCGTCGAGAGTGCTTCCAGTTACACCACAAAAGCACGCAGAAAAGCGGAAGAAAATACCATAAAGCCTTAGAAACTAGAAGTTTCTTCACGCTTTAAAGAAAAGTGAATTTTAAGTTGACGAAATAAGAGCTAATTATATTGAAGCCAAAATAAGGAAATAATTGTACTATTTAAAATAAAACTTCACCTGCTAATTGAATGCACCGAATATACACATAGTCACAAAAGTAAGTATGCAACTCATAGCTTAAGTGAAAAAGCTCTAGTTCTCAAATAAATATAAGAAAAATATTATTTTGGAGAGTGTTGTTTATAGCTTCTGATTCAAGTCATAAAGTAATGAAAAAAAACCAAATCATTATATTTTAAAAAACTTTAAGAATAATTTTGTTAACTACCAGTAAAAATTTAAATCACAAAAGTATATATGCACTCTGAACTTTTGACTTTTAAATAGGCTGAATGAAAATTCTCGATTGATTTTTCGTATTTCAGTGATAAGTTTAGAAGTCCTGCTACAAAGCTTGTAAGCTTGAGCTTTAAGTACATCAACAATTCACCAATGGCTCCACGTGGAAAAGAATTATCAAAAGATCTAAAGGATGCAATAATAAAGCTCTGTAAGGAAAGCAAGTCCCAAAGACAAATTGCTAAAATCATAGGCAAAAGTCCTGCAACAGTGCAAAAAATCATTGAAAAGTTCCAGGCTGAGAGAAATACTCTAAACAAGCCAAGAACAAGACGACCGCCCATTTTGACGGATCGAGAAAGGCGAATTATTGTTGGAAATGTGAAAAAAAATCCGGCGATTAGCCCACCAAAATTGACAACTGATGTGAAAAACAATTTTGCGAAGTCATGCAATCCTGAAAGAATTCGCCGTGTGTCACGGAAGGCAGGATAACATGGTCGAAATATGCGAAGAAAACCATTTGTTAGCAAAGTGAATCGCAAAAAGAGAATAGATTTTGCAAAAGAAAATGTAAAGCAGGACACAAATGTTTGGCATTCCGTGATTTTTTCGGATGAAAGTAAATTCAACATTCACGGGTCAGATGAACAACAAAAAGTTTGGAGGAAAGCAAATGAAGCTCTAGAACCAAAGAACATGAGAGGAACTATAAAACACGGTGGTGGTTCGATTATGGTTTGAGGTTGCATGGCAGCAACTGGAGTAGGAAATTTAGTTATAATCGACGGAATAATGAATCAATATAGCTATTTGAATATTTTAAAGAATAATCTAAGCCAAAGTGCTTCTAGATTGGGACTCGATGGATCCTTCACTTTCCAACAAGATAATGATCCCAAACATACTGCTCGGGTTGTTCGGGAATGGCTGCTATATCGCGTGGAAAAACCCCACCGCAGTCATCTGATCTTAATCCCATTGAACACTTGTCGGATTATCTCGATCGCCAAATTAGAAAGCAAAAGATCAAAACTAAGAATGATCTAAAAAAAGCCCTTTTGGAGGAGTGGCAGAAAATACCATCTTCTGTCACTCAAAATTTAGTAAAATCAGTGCCATCTAGATTGAGAGGTGTTATAAAGGCCAAAGGCTACCCAACAAATTACTAATTTGTTTGAAAAATTGTAAAATTTGCAATATTAATGTCTTTGTTTTTGTTTGCATACTTTTTTTATGATTTAAATTATATCCTACTTTAAGTTAAGCTCATCTTGCTAATTAAATATTTGTATTTTTTAATTACTTTTGATTTTGTTATAAAGCTCGATTTTGCTGTAATCAAAATAAATCGTTAATTTGAAAACTCTAATATTGTAGGTCTGTTTTTTTTCAAAGGACATCATCGCATACACTCTGCGTACTTACTTTTGTGACTAAGTGTATTTCTAATTGGCTCATTTTTTTTTTCAGAAAACTGGATCAGTAATAGGTTACAGCCGAAACCATCGCAGATGAAAACCGTTATCTCGGACGGCTATATGAATTCGTTGTCAAGACCAGTAATAATTTTTAAGTTTCATGTTAGCAAATGTTCGTCATGTTTGATAGATGCAGAATGGAGGATCGCTGTACGTTTTTATGGCTACTTTCCATAATTGTGGATAATACCTACCAAAATGGGTATTTTCTATAATTGTAGATAATACCTCAGTGAACTATTGTTGCAACTATGGGATAATTCCATAGTTGCAACAATAGTTCACTAAAGACACAGAGGTTCGTTTTTAGTAGTTATGGGAGAAGACTGCGGCTTCAGAAGGCATGGATGTAAATTGTCTGTCCCCTCATAGGAAGTAACTGCGCCACTCTATTAGGTATCTTCATAATACAATAACCACCACTTCTGGCATTAGTAGTGGCGAAAGCCTAAAAGTTGCTAGTGCCCGCATTAAAAAAACTTCTTTATTAAATCAGTGTGCTGCAAAATAAATAAATAAGAGACTGTTTGACTGCATTTGCGAGCTTTAACAGTACTTAAATGTGAGATTTTTCGTTACTGATCTCCCAAAAGAAGCATCACGAGTTTACGAGTCAAATGTTTTAATTATTTAAAGTTTTATAAATTCGGAAGAAAGCATCTGCGAATATTTATTTTTTGCCCGAAAGGCATTTTTTCTTAAAGATATCTCAATTTATGCTTCAACTTCCAGCCCTTTCTTTCAAAAACATGACGTATGTAGGTCACTTATCAAACGCAAAAAAAAACTAATTATGCATCTGCCAGCTTATTACGAGTGAGCTGGAAAAAACGCTTTAATTCATCTTAGTCTGCATCACGAACGCTAGCTTAAATGGATAAAACTTTCTCCTTTGCTTTAGTATTAAATAACATCTCTCTGCGAGATATTTAATCAAGTTGTAACATGTTTCCTTTATCCTGTTTTCTAAACTTGCATGATTTTTGAAGATTTCTAAACTGATCTCAGTGCATCGAAAGTCAAACTACCAGACTGCAGGTATTCGAAATTCCAATTATTTGGATCGCTTCATTTTCTTGATGTCAAAAGATAATACAATAAAGGATCTTTTTATTTTATAAAAAGCAATTGAATTAATTTCATTATTTTATTTTTGTTGAAATAGGTAAGAGTTTTTTGTTAATGAAAATAAAAATGTCATTATTTAATGTTAATTGGAAAAGTGCACTTTGAATTTGCTTTACAGAAATGAATATATTAAAGAGATATCTGATGACAGAGAAAACATAACTTAATTCTACAGATTTTTCAAATGAGCTTCCTATTTCATCTGGATGCTTAAAATCTAACTATACTCATTATGTATTTTTCCCTCGTTCTTTCTGTTTCTGTTTTGAAACACTTAGTAACTTAATAAATTCTTCACTTCACGGATACGAGCATTAAGTCAACTTTTCACTTGCTGTTAATATAGATACAAAAATGTTTCATTAATCTTCATTTTACAGTAAATCTATAAGGTATTTCTCCCGCCTTCTTCGCATGCCTTTGTGGTGTAGTGGTCAGCACGCTGGGAGCGTATTCCAGAAGTCCGTGGTTTGAGTCCCGGCGAAGGCGTTGTTCATTTTTCATCATTCCTGCTTTCAAAAAACCTAATGTCTCTACAAATCATTCAAACTATTTTACCGTTGAGTGCAGCAGACAAAAGTTAAATATGTTCACATAGTCTATGCATTAATACTTTCGCATCGATAAAGGCAAAAATCAGTTGTCTTCAAACATCTGAAACGCCCGTGTATACGAATTTTTGTAGGAGTGGATTTCTTGCCCCCTGTCAGGTGGAATGCTACAGCGTTAACAATAGCCTACTTAAGTGAGTGATCACTTCTCTCTCCGAGATCTTTATGCTGTTTCACCCACTTGTGCAGTTTCCCTTTAGGACAATATTGCAACTGCGAGCATCAGTAGCTAATCGTTGACGCTGAACAAAGGAAAGGAAAGGTGCAATCAAATAAGACGTAACTTTACTCTCTTCAAAAGAATGATCGCCATGTCACTTAAAAACTTCCAAAACCAATGAGTCATGTACTAACATGATGTGGGAAAGCACCAGAAATCATCCTATAGTAATGAATTGTACTTTGGTTTATTTGTAACAAACTCGTTTAAATGAAACATTAATAATTGAACAGGGAGGTAAAATACATCAAAAACAGAGGAGAATTCAGACCTTTTCCAATGAAAAAGCTTGTTGCAAAATCTCGGTCGTCATCGATAGGAAAACAATGCATTCACAGTTTTGGACGACTTCTCTGCTCTACCAGAAACTACTTACTATTCTTTTTTATCACCAATAAAAGTTAAACTACTTTAGTTTCCAACCTATACTTCTCAGTGCACAAAAGACTAAATTGCTCTGTCTTGTCACTAAGAAGTATGAAAAATTTCGAAGTAATCACTAGTGAGAACTTATACAATTAAGTAATACTTATACAATTATCTAAGAATTAAAGAAATTCTTGTAACGAAAGATATCATAATTAAAAATATTTTATATTGTTCTGCAAGTACATTTATAAATCACAACAAGGAAAACCTCAATATTCTTTAACACGATTAAGGAAAGTATTTTTAGACATCGAAACTAAATGCTCCTTCCCCACTCTCATAACCGCAGAGCAACCATTTCGAATAAGGTATTGTTATCACCTCTGAATATAAAGTTACGTCAATGACGAACTTTGTAGAGGCCACGAGAAAAATAGAGATAATTTTACCAATCTCAAAAATAAGCTTTTAAAGTCTATAGTAAGACAGATATTATTCCTCTTCTCCAACGGCAGAGATTTTACAAGACATTTGCGGTTTGGAGAAGAATTTGAAGACGTAGACATGGGAATAACTTACAAAATTACCAATAATTGGCTCAACATTTCTTGGAAAGTCATCGAAAACTGCAATATAAAATTTTTCTGAAAACTCACGTTTACATTACCATTTGGACATTATACATGAGAACTTATAGAATCGGAATGTCAGTTTATTTTAGTTTGCGTTACATTCTGTATTAAATGAAGTTGATTTCTGTGCACAATTCACAGTTATATAAACTACATTTGTAACGAGAAATAGTTTGTTAATTCTTTTGCTAGAATTTACCTTCATTCCTCTCATACGATGGTATTAGATTCTACAAGGTTTTATGGTCATTTTCATGGCTAAGCCTCACTTTTGTTAAAGTGGAGTTATTTTTGCTCACGTGGCAGATATGAAGTTTACATTTATGAGTTGATGTAATAAAGGTGATACCGTAAATTTCAGCTGTCCATCATTAGCAATGTAAAATGCACCAGAAGGCCAGGAAAGAAGATAATAGCAAAGTGGATACATAATTTATGGATATTGTTTTTAAACGGTTTGTTTCTAAGGGCAAAATGCTGAGGTTTATGATACGTATTTGTTATAAATGTCTGTGCGTTTAGTATTAACACTAAGTATTTAGTATACTCCGTTTAGTATTAGCAACTAAAGCCTGGATCTAGCTATTTTAACTCTCTGTGAGTGACAGAGGAAACCTCCAGGAATGCATTTGAACATTACTACAATATTATCAGAAATAAACAGCTTAGAATAAATCAGAAATAAAACAAAATTCATGTCTTAAATTTTCCAATAAGAATGAAGAAAGAAAATTTTAAATGGATGTCGATTTTATTCCTTAAAATCGAAGCAAGGAATCAACTGCTTTGCAGTTGTTTTAAAAACGATTTTGTATAACTAAAATTAATTTCTGAACCTGTTTTTCAATCATTATTATTACTTTTGCCTACGTGGAAAGAAAATCCTAAAACGTTTTAACGTTTGCAATAACTTCCTGTTGCACCATCTAGAAAAATTAAGAACTTTTGTTCTGATAAACGAATCCTGCATTTCCATAATTCGGATTAAAGGGAAGAGTTTAAAAAAGCCAGTAAACTATAGTCCTAGTACAGACGGCTTGAAAGAAATTTTTCTACTGGATCAATTGAGGAATGCCCTATAACGTTCCTTTCTTACCCTAAATGTTATGTTTCATCTCGCATTAAACTTCATCCCACCTGTCCATTTACCTTTAAGTTCCTGAATGATAGATAAAAATTCTGTAGCAGTTTTTATCTCATATTCCTTTATACAGACGAGAGGAATTCTCAAGCGACGAAACGTTGAAGCATTAAGCTCATCTTTGACAGATTAGTGACTTTCTACTTGCCGAATCGATGTGTTAAACCTCAAAAGCCCATAACAGGATATGTTCAGTTAGAATACAGCGCCACCTATTGGATGCAGAGAGAAACTCTCACTTGGCCATCTGGATTCGGCTAAGCAACATGCCACAGCATGTAATAGTACTGAATGTAGTTAGTTACTGTAAATAAATTAGTTCTGTGTTCATACAGTCCACTTATTAGTTTAGAATCATAGTATATAGTCAGCAGAGCCGAAGCAGCGAACAAAAACTGGCATTAGATAAAAAAAAAACTTCGTTAAAAGCGAAACTAACTAAATTAGAAAACGTAGTGAAGGAATATGATAGTAGTTTGAATAAAAATGAAATTCAAATAAAGTATAGATCCCTTCACAGTATTCAAATAGATATTAGAAACTTGAGAAATAGATATTTCGAAAGCGTTGATGAAAAAAATGTCACAGCCATCGATGTTCTTTTTTTTCTTCGCTAAATAAAGTTCTTTAACAAATTTAAGGGCACCCTTTCTTCCGAAGAATCACTTGACAACTTACAATTTAAACATTTACCTCTATTCCTTAATGAAAGAACAGGTAATTTAAGTTAGAATTTTTCCTGTAGATAATAATGCTGAAGCTATTTGCATGACGAGTGTTTCGAGTTTAATGCAAAAGACAACACATGTTGCTAAATATTTATTTATGCGGAATATGTTTTATCAATATCGAAACTATTTCATTGATTGCGGAATATAATTTTCTTATTATTGACAGTATTTGCACTTACAAGCCAAATTTGCCCATTGAGAAACAGGAGTCATGTTTCAGCGATTTTCTAATATCTCATTACCTTAATTAATCATTTATACAATTTCATCGGAAACTTAAGGTATATTAAAAATGCTTGATAAACACTTTATTTAAAAATATATTTATTAGTTATTTCTTATTTTATTTTATTTATTTATTTATTTATTTTTTTGGCAATACAGTTATCGTCTGCTTTTGTAGTTTTGTTCTCATATTACTCGTAAACATATAAACTCATACAAAGATTTGGACTTCGTTCGTTCTTTTAAGTTCAATTTTCAATATAATTCTGAGTTTCATGGATTAAAACTACAAATCAGCTACTATGAACAATTCCACTTAAATCCAGCTTTTAATAAAACAAAACTACTTACAGAAGCTTCATGTTAGTATTGCTCCAGAATGTCCCGTTGGCAATTGCCGTTATTCTGTTGTTAGTTAGGTACCTAAGTGAAAAAAAAATCATTTATTATATGATTTGCAATAATATATTAGGAGGTCTCGTATTCTTTGGTAGCGTAAAATGCACGAAATTCCTTAAATGAATTATCACTGTATCTTGTAAAATACCATAGAGATTGAGAAAGGGTGTAAAGGATTATTTTATTCAACTTAATGAAAGTTAACAGAAGGCACCATTCGTGCTTACAGAAGCCAGCATTTATGGTGTAAATTAAAGATAATGAATTTGACTTAAGCAAGTAAAATTAAGTTAGCCTAACGGCTACACAAATAGAGTAACGCGCAAATTGGCTGTCATCTAAGTTCGGCGTGACAAGCCTTATGGCGACCTTCTAAAACTTTCCTTTAAATACTACCTCCTCTCTACAGCATTTGAATATCAAGCGAGCTAGAATCTTACGATCTGGCAGGGAAATGGGAAACGAGGAGGAGGATAAGAAGGCACTTTACCATATAGTAAATGGTTAATAAACTAAATGGGACCTTCCATTATAAATTAAAAATGGTATCTTTAATAAAAAAAAAATTCATGTCGAACAGAGTCACGTAAAATAAACAAATTCATCAGTATTTTCAAATAAGGGATCAACGCAATAGCTATTTTTAGCAGTTTTTAAAACGTTTCATTTGAACACACAGAATTTAAAAAATTTTCAAAAACATTAAAAACAATCAACAATTTAAATAATAAAATGTATATGTATATAAAATTGCTTTTCTTGCACAAAAATCGAAAAATTACCCTGTGAAATAAAGCATTAAAAATTTCTGCGTAGATTAAATCATAAAAATAGTCCTAAAATATCATACTCTTTTCTTTCTTAACAGGAAAAAAATATTTTTTATATGATAAGTATACTTAAACTCATTTTTAATCGGATATTAATTCCAAGTAAAAGTATTCAATATATTTTGCGAGACAAGCTGAAGGTGTCTCTCGGCAGCAAGTAGTTTTGCATTTAAACGCTTGATAAATCGCTTTAAAACTTTAATCTTGACATTTGCTCCTTTCATTAAATTTATTTCCCACTTCATTTATAACAGATGTTCTTTATAATTTAGTATAGAATGTGATACAAAGCTTGAATTGTAACAGCCAACTGATGTTAATTAAAATGCAATTATATTATTGTATTTTATGTAAGTACTTGCGTTTATTTGTTTGTATTTTATTATATAGTAATTTTCATAGATTTTGAATGTCTTTTTTATTTGCTTATCTATTTATTTTTACAGTAATTTTTCATTGAGATTTATAATATGTTTTGAGTAATCTTGAATATATAGCCACTTGTTATATTCATGAGTGACTTAATTCCTTTATTATTTTCTAACATGCCTGACCCTGGAATTGTAAAATGTGCTAGCCTTCAGCTATTTTTAGGCCTGATTTTTTTTCATCTTTAAAAATTCACATCGCTTCAAAGCTGAAATAAAAGTGCAGGTTTTTGTACTCATCCGATCTGCCTGTCTGAGACGATAATTGCAAACTGGCAGCATAGCAACTCATAACAATATAACAACGACACAGTCATGATTTACTAATGCATACAGGCATTGTGTATTTCTCCTAGTTTAGTGTCTTTTAGTGTATTTTAGGTAGATAATTATGTGACACAAAATTGTACGTATTACGTAGAAGGCACACCATGTACCATGCACATAGAATTTAAAGCACATCGTAATTTAATACTGTATTTTTGCATTGTGAATTTTATTTAGTTTAACGTTCTGATTTAATGTAATCTGTAATTAAAGAAAGCATGTATCGTGCATTTACACAGTGTAGTGATCTAGGGAACACCTATATACAGGGTGGTCATAAAAAACTTCCCCGATATATGAATTCCTAGAGGCTTATCCGCTCAACCAATGACTGTGATGATAGATTTCTAAAATTGCAGTTACAATTTCGAAATTTTTGAATGACAACACCCACGGTTTTCATGCGCAAACTGATTAGCGCACTAAAAAACCATAAATAGCGTTGGAAGATGCACGTATGACGAAAACAACCGTAAAATATTTGCAAAGAAGAGTATTGCAAAAGAACAATGACAACAGACGAGAGGAGGGAGAAATAAACTTTTTATTGAAATTACTAGTGGTCAACGCGCCCATCTTTGCTGACAATAACTCTCTGCATGCGGGAGAATGTTGATAACACTGGCGAACACTGCCAGAGGAATCTATTAAACTTCAAGTTTTATCTATATAATTTCGCGTTTCTATATAACACACCTTTTACTTCTTACATACCTCGTGGTAATACCCCCAGAACGGGAAATCCATCGCAGTGGGATCGGGGGATCGCGGTGACCACCAAACCTCTAAGTAAAGGTAGATGACTCTATCTTCACACTGGCACGTTGAAAACTTGTAATTCCAATAAAAGTTATTTTCCCTCTCCTTTTGTGTGTTGTCCATTTACAAAGCTCTTCTTTGCAAATGCTTTATGGTGTGCAATGCTTTATGCTATGCAAATGCTTTGCAAATGCTTCAACGCCATTTATGGTTTTAGAATCTGCTGATCGAATTGCGCAGGAAAACGGTGGATGTTGCCATTCGAAAATTTCGAAATGTTTTCACTATAACTGTACATCACGATCTCGAGCGCATATCTTCAAATAGCAATATCTGAAATTTCATTTCAGTTTGGTTGAACGCATACGCCTCTAGGGATTAATATATCGCGGTAGATTTTATATGACCGCCCTGTATATTTATCTCAGAAGAAATGTCGCTCCCATAGAGCAATATTTCTGTGTAGTATACTTACAGTAACAAATTTGTCTTATAATCTAGACCCGTTAAATGACTCATACACTAAGCCCTTATAAGGCCATCTAATTTCGGAATAGTTTCAATTAACTCCCGAGGCAGTCTTTTGCGGCTGCAAGAAGTTTGTGCCTCTAGACCAGAATTTCTCAATCTTTTGCCTCTAAAAGCACGTTCTAGAATATCTGTTGGACCGCAGCTACCATTTGCTTTTCAAGGTGAATTTATAGATGGATAGAGTTGATAATACATGCACATAAAAAAGAGATCGGTCGCATTTCGCTTTGTGCTGGTAGCTGTGTTGAACGCAATTTCTCTTTCATTAAAAATGAGAAAACTTTCATATATAACTTTATTGAAAACGAAAACTTTTTTTTATTATGATTGTACAGCGAAAGGTACACTTTAAAAGATCGACGGGCGCCATGGTACCTGCGGGCGTAGGGTTGGGAATCCCTGCTCTAGATACGTGAAGGGCAAGGGGCAAATATCTGTTTTCCTCTGTTAGCCACAAATGTCCTGGTCCTCCGTCACTTGTCATCAACTTTTTATGATTCAGCTACTTCCCGTGCAACAGTTTTTAATTAGTTCGGTGAATTTAAACACGGGAGAAAACTTTTCAAGACGCCTTACTAAACATAAGACCTAGCACTTTCACTATGGAATCCAATGCCAAAAAAACTGTAGCTCTCGTTAGGCAAGATCCGCGAATCACACAAGGAGTCTGCCAACATTCTAATCATCATTTCAATAGGCATTAATTATGTTCCGCATAAACAGCTTCCTCTTAGCAAACACTGTTCTTCATGGACTTCTCATCCCTTTTAAGGAGCAAAGCAAATCTCGTGTTGAATGGTGTCATTTTAGAAAGAAAAATTTCAAAGGGAGAAAAGGAAAAAAAAAACACTTGGGATAATGTCACTGGTGGTGAAACGCTATATACCAATTTGAATCCTAGATACTGCATTAATCCATGAAATAGGCCTTCGCTGATGAGAATCCCTTCAATCAAATTTCGGAGAAACTAACGTATTGATAAGAAAATATTCTCATCTTTCTCCTCATACTCTACCTACGAAGCTTCTATAGTCCTGGAGGACAGACAAACTATAACCGTAGACTAATATGGGGATGTTTAGCTCCCAGTGTGTCTGAGAAATAGTGTGGGAAGCGGCCAAAGAAAAATACACAAGTTTTGCCTCTCCATGATGACAATTCATCAGCCCACAGTGCTTTCACAACAAGACTTTTGAAGAAATAAAGAGCTAATATTCTCCTTATCTGCCTCCATGTCACTTTTTTCTATTACTGAACATCAAAAATCTTATGTGTAGGAATAGATTTTCAAGTTCTCATAAAGCAATGAAAACTGGCATTGAGAAACTTAGGAAAAAAATTGAAAAACACTGAGATAGAACAGTAGCATTCTGCCTTTCAGATTTGGTTTGAAAGAATGTAAAAGTTGATAAACCTCGAGCAATTTGTTTTAAAAGGCTGTAAGAATATTATATGTTTTGGCCTTATAGATGTTTTTGTGTCTAGGAACGTTTTGAACAGCTTATGTACTTAATATTTCCAAGGCTTCCTACTGAATTTGCATTTCAAGTTCTATCTGAAATGAATGTATGTTCTGAATTAGCCTCAAGCAATGAAATTTATTTCTGTTACACCTTTATATTTATGCAATTATCAGAATGACGCGTTAAGGCATAATTTTCATTTTAAACTTGCACTTTGAGGTATAATACTTGTTGTTAGAAGGCAAGTGGCACAATAAATCATCTGGCGGTCTTTACGGTTCTAGTAGATTTGGCAATTTAAAGTGTTAGGGAATTATTCATACCATTGTTTATACCTGTGTAATGTACCTGAAAATATATTTTATCCTTTGTATCTGCTAATCCTTTGTGTCTAATGACAAAATGCCTCGAAAGAATCCACTTTTTTCTTTAAAATTAGATGCACACGTAGAAAAGGGATGTAAAATAAAGCTACTCTTTAAAATTAAAATTTTTATTACAAATTTAAGGAAAATCGAAAACTAAAAATATGTCAGATGTGCTAAAAAAGTGAGCGCTTAGAAAAATGGATTAATAACACATCAGTGGTAAAATGTCTGTATTAAATAAATCCTAGAATAGAATCGAAAAAACAGAAATAAACAGTGAAACAATTTTTTTCAGTTCCTTCATCCCCCCTTTTAAATTGTTTAAAATGCTCCAAAATATTTTTGGCAGAAGTAATCAAAGAATTTTGCATGACGTTGTGGCTATCGCGAATTTTTACGCTATTACATCATCATTAGTTAAGTTTCATTTGTTGTTATTTACAATAAAGAAGTACAAATCGAATGATCTTATTTTTGTATCTGTTTCAATCTCAATCGTTGATTATTTTTTTCTACATTGGAAAGCTCTGATTTATAATAAATCCAGTTGTTTTTTATATAAAATCTAGAATTATGGCAAAAAATAACTTACAGCTGTTTCAGGTACATCAGGTTTCCTAATGCATCCGCTTTAAGAAGGGTCACTTCAGATGATGTCAAGATACTAGACATAAAAAAAATAATTATATACTATATTTAATTTAATTAATGAAACAACCATTATATTATTTTCCCCTAACGTTAAAGCAAGAAACTAATTTGAACAAAATTTTCTTCAGAAGAGTAATATCTGTGCCTAGATCTTTGCAAAATTCCAGATTAATTAAAACGTCTAAATATAGAACATGCATGTTGATGGATACATTTCTTTAGAAATACCCAGTGAAAAAAGAAGCCTTTAAAATGATGGTAAGAATTTATAAGCATTGCGATAAAATCTACTTCTTTAGCAATGTTAATGAAATACTTAATTTATCTCGTTACAATGGCGCAAAACGTTAAAGAACAAAATAAATCTTTGATACATTTTAAGCTATGTACAATGAAAGCAATGAAGGAAATATTAATATGCAATCTGTTAACTACAAATATAACAGGACTTGCTTTTATATTCTAATACATTCATCTATTAAACACTTGGTCTTATAATTTAACGCAAACCTTTGATAAAAATGTATTGGAATGTTTAAAATGTAAGTACGATTGTAAATTATTTATTGTTATCGGACAGAATATCTACTGAGAATGGCAACATCTAATTCTGATTGTCGTTCTATCTATGCATTTACATTTCTGAAAGATTTAGATATGCACGATTCAGTAAGAACATTTGTTATTAATATGTAAGTTTAAGTTATGTGTAGACCTAATAAGCTCCGAATGCGATCTATTTATTTCAATAAGAATATGGCTAGCGAAAATTTATTAAATCACAAATGCTTATCTATGAAATATTATTAACCTTTACAATAAATGTTAAATATGCTCCCTCACTACTCTCGGCTATTTGATGCAGCATTAGACCGTCAATATTATTGATTTCTTTTGTAATATTCCATTTCAAATTGCCTAATGCCTTATCCAAGTACGATCTATCCTTTAATAAATGTTTGTCCCTTTAACTTCTTATGAGTGATTAATTTAAATACAGAACTTAAGAGAAAGCTTAACAGAACGAAACTATTAAGTAAAGGAAAGTAATTAAATTAAAGAATAGATTATTATAACGATTTTTTTAATTTATTTTTACATTCAATCAATTAACAAAAGTGCCTGAAAAATTAACTTTACATAAATTTAGTTTAAAACTAGGATTAAAAGAATCAGCAAAAATTATTTTAATGGATTTAAATTCTAATGAGTCTAAACTTAAAACGAACGAATTAATCATTTTAAAGCGCAAACGCTACTTGTGCTACTAACTATTTGATAATTATGTAAATCTATACTAATATGTAAGTATCTGTAATAATGTATAATTACCTGCAGTTAAAAATCAAAATCCGTGCAAATTTTGAAAAAAAGTAAACATTTATACGAGAATATGCGTTTATTTGCAGAAATTAATAACAAAAAGAATATTCATGCTGATCAGATTTACGGAAAAAATGATTTTGAAATTGTAATGAAAAGAAAACTAAACAGATAAAAACCTTTAAAAATGACAGAAATTAAGTTGTTAAATTCTAAAATAAACCATAGGGATAAAACGGAATTTATAAATGAAGCTTGAAAAAAAAATGGCGAAGTCGGTTTAAGTTAAAATATCGACAAAAGATTATTTATACAGATTATATAATCTGTATAAAACTTATATTTTTAAAACAATAGAATTATATATTTAGAACAATGGACAATAACTGGCAGAAGCTAAGCGAGCGAAGTAGCGTCCTAACGGCAACAAAGGATGAAGTAAAAGTGTGCAATTATCCAATATGGTGGCTCACCAAGAGAAGGCTTGGATTTAGGTTGCGTATTAAGAGAACGGTTTCAGTTCTCGAAATTTTGAGTTCAGCTTCCGAATTGGTTACGTTATCCGCGTTACGCAAGCCAAGTGACAGAAATGACGCATTTCAGAAACGTTATTACTAATTTTAGAGTAGATTGGTGGAATTAAAGACTATTGCTAGTTTGAATTGTACTTTTGACATTTACAAATGTTTCATTGAGATTTACATATTTTCTCTTACCTGTCTTATCATATATATATATATATATATATTATAAGCAAGATAAAATGTATGCAAATCAAAGCTATAATTATTACGAGATGTAAATTGCTCTGCTACAGCTCTACTAACTCTGCTACAGCTGAGTAATGAGCATTTAAAATTTGTCTATGGAAAGTTCTTTTGAAAGTTTCGAAGTAAGGGAAAAGGAGGATTGGTCAGAATAGTATGAAACAGAGATGGGTGTTTGATGGTTTGAGTTGTTCTTTGTCAATCTATGTACTTTTACAAGCAGTTCATGTTGAAAGGTTAACCGAGTAATATATACGAGGGAAGGGTGAGGTAATTTTGAGCCTCACAGTGAAAGAGAGGTTTGAGCCACAGTTTCTCCTTATGATTTCAGTACATAGTTTGCCTCATGTCAATGGAGTTTTGCATTCTGTACTGCAATGTGATTACAGATATTATATGGAATGATTTGTCTCGAGTCTTAGACCCTACAACGGCCCCCTCAATGCATCATCACCCACGTAGCGAATTCTTCATAGCAAGGAACAGATTAAAATCTGAAAGAGCTAGGTCGGAAATACTATAAAAGAGAGGGAGCATGAAGTGAAGCCACATTCGACCAAAGCAGCTAATGCAATTGCGGCACGTTTTTTTAACAAACTACATTGTCTTGATGTAGAATGACTCCTTTCTCAATATTCCTTGGCCTATTCTCCTCACTACCATCTCTCAGATTGTGCATCAGTTTGGCATGATGTTTCCCGTTGAGAGAGTTGCTAATGGAACACTTCGTCACAAATTCTGCCAAACCTAACCTTTCTTTCTGCGTTTCCATTCCGTCCTGGGATAAATATTTTAGGTACTAGTCGAAACAATATTTTGTTAACGGACAGTTTTTAATGATGATATATCCCACAGGTTTGTTCGAGATCTCCAATTGTTCAGATATTCTTTTCGTAGTCATTCGATGATAATCTTTAATCATATCTAGCAAAGCGTTGATGCTCCGTGTTGTTGTCACCATTAGACGTCGTTATCATAGTTAATTCTAATGCTTTTGCGCCCGTGTCTAAAATCAGCGGCTCGTTATTTAACAGTTGCAAACAATGGAGGCCACATCTTCCAATGTGTGCATTGTGTCCTATTTAATCACTTTTGCAGCGAGATCTTTTTGAAAGAGGCACCGAAACACAGCCCTGTTAGCCACCCTGTTCTATGACACATAATTTCATTCTCCACTTGAAATAAACAGAAAGTAAACATGTAAATTTCATAACAATTCTCACATTGTGTCACGAATCTCCGTCTTAACAGCTTATAAAATGTTAACTATGTGGCACCATTTCTACTCTGTGAGGTTCAAAACGATTCCTCCTTCCTACGCATGTGGACGCTTATTTTAAAATAGCATCCGTTGAAATAGTAGACCCAGCATATTACCGTCATTTAATAAGCTATATACGTTTTTAAAAATTAATCTGCCCACACATGTTTGAACTATTGTTGTATCAATTGTAATACTAACTTTTGTTGAATTAAACAATTCAGTGGCGGCTAACTTGTTTGCCTAGAAGGAACAATTTAAGTCATATCTTGGTCCGCGGACCTCATTATATGTTAGGTGAATTACCTATTAAAACTTATGCCCTGGAATTACAAAGAATAGTTATTTTCAGATTTTTGTAGTAGTGTTTTCAAATAATCTTTGTAAAAACAAATCTGAGATCAATAGTAAGATTACACAAAAAAAATCTAAAATGTCATTTCCAGAAAAAATATTTACGCCCATAAATGTGAGGACTAAAATGTAATGCAGAAAATTAATATATAAGTGCTCATGCAAATAAAAAGTTCGCCGAAGTCAGTTTTCAGTAATACCGCTGATATTAAATTCTGAAAATACATTTAAATTGCTTCAAAGTATGAAATGGGCCCATATTTGGAAATACTTGGTGAATAATAATAAAATTCATTAGCTTGATCCCAAGCTCCAATGCACTACCCTAAAAATTTATCTTTGTTATAGTGGTGATTGAGTCTAACAATACGTTTTTGCTGAACCAATATTTAGAAACTTAAAATGATATAAAAGATTATTTTAAGTTAATGGTAGTTATAGCTAATTGAAATGAACTCTCTAATGCAGATAAAGAATATCGGGACAAAATATAACATTAAGAAGAATACCTAAAATTTCCAAATGCAGTTTTCAATGGATTTTCAATAAAATATTTATATCCTTAAGATATGAAATATCATACAAATTATTGACAATACTAAAAGTATTTATGTAAGCAATAATTGTACAAAGTCAGTTTTCAAAGGAACACTATCTGAAAATGGGTGATCATTATCAGAAAATGTATGAATAATATAAAGAGGAAGGAATGTGCAATACATAAAAGGAATATGGATCAGGAAATCAGCTGTCAATAATAGTCATATTTGTTTTACTTTGTTATTGGCCTTCTCTTGTTTAAGGTATAAGCAATTAATTTAATGATTCTAGATTTTGAGGATATTCTAGTTCAGTGAAATTGTTTACCTAGAAGACATGTAAAATTAAAGAAAATAAATAATAGAAGGAAAATTTAACTTACAGTGTATCCAGGTTACGAAGTTCTGGAAAATCTGTCTTCTGTAAAATATGAAGTTTATTTCCAGATAAATCCCTGAAAAGACAGAATAATTTTGCTTAGTTGGCATTTATAAATACTAAGTTCTTTTACATTATTATTACGCGAAAATGTTTTTAAAAGAGGGAAAACAAAAATATACACTACGATTGAAATTACGATTATTATATTGAAATCCTTTTGAAGAGACGATCGGTAGATGAAAAATTGGTCATTGGGTAAATACATATGACTGCCAGTAGTAAAGAAATCTTTGAAATAAAAAGAATTAGTTCCCAAAACTTGCCGTTAGAGAGAAAAGGACTGCGAGTGGAATAAACAAGCCGAATCTGAAATAATTTGAAACTTACTTTCGACTGATCTGAAGTGATTTTGAAATGATTTCGAAATCTGAAAGTAATAGCATTTACAAACTTGAAAGTCTTGCGACATCGCATAAAATAAATATCCGACTGCAATCTAAAACTGTACGAGTGACACGTACATTATTTGAAAAATGAGAATGCAGGCCTTGCACATATCTGCCCGAATATGCAGTTAAAACTCTCAGTTTATTTTAATATCCCCATGATGCCTTTTTAACTGCATTTTATGTTACATATATTCTTCATAACTCCGTGAAAAATTTGAAATATTCGTAACAAATACAACAAGCTACCGATACTAAATTTTATTATACTAAAACAAATTCTTCAAGTTTCTGTTACAATTTCATAAATCTTAATATGCCCAATTTTGCTGATAGGATGGCCATTTGTCCTGTAAGCTGCGTCCCATAAGTGTGTCAGTGGATCCTGACGGACCAGAAACACAGCATAAGTGAAACTGTATAAAGTATTTCTCCCGCCTTTTTAGCATGCCTTCGTGGCTTAATGACCAGCACACTCGGCTCGTATTCGAGAGGTTACAGTCCAGGCGAGGGCATTGCTCATTTTTCAAATCTCCTGCTTCCAAAAAATACTTAAAGTCTGGTATTGTATGAGGTACTTCTTTAAATATTAATAATGGTCCTTGCGGTAAGAAACCAGACAATTGTTCTTTGAAAGCGATAGTGGTCAATGTTTTTTCTTTTTAATTCAACTGGGACATCATTAGCTCTCTTTCTAATAGGTCCAAGTAAATCCTCCCAATGACGCATAGACGTTTTCCGTATGATCAAAGGTGCACGCATTTAATGTTTGTAGGGAACGAAAAACACCTAATGCTTTCACACGTATTTCAACGTAATACAATTTAGTATTAGTGCAGTTTATTTTTAACAACTTTTAAATGTTTCAACTTGCATGTAACAATGCTTTGTTAAAACTGGTTAACAGAGATTAGAAAATGATGGCCTCTTAAAATAAAATTTAAAAGATTAAGGTTGAAAAAGAATAATTTCTGAAACTGATTAAAGATGGTAGCGAGTAATACATTGTTAAGTTAAAATACAGGCGCCACGTATTGGATATATAGAGAAACTCACACGTGGCCATCTGGATTCGGCTAAGCAACATGCCAGAGTATATACTAGTACTGAATGTAGTTAATTACCTTTAATGAAATAGTTAGTTCTTAATTTATGCAGTCTACTCATTAGTTTCAGAATTGTAGAGTCGCAGTGCGCATATTCTCTAAATAATCTATTTAATTATTGGACTATTTTTACTGTTGCATTTTCGTAAATTTCTTTATCATGATTTGAAACATGAATGTGCAAAACTCTAGAGTACAACAACTACCGGTTATCTTCGCTGAAGCGTTGAATAGGTATAGTTTGGATCAGCATACGTGTCACATTTAAACTAAGCAAGTTTGCATTCATATTTAAATACAATATTTTTAAGTTCGCGCAAAAAAAATTATTAGCCCAAAAGGGCTATTAATTTCGTTCTCACATTCACTATAAACGGCGAATCACTTTTTAATTTGTTGCCACCCAATATTAGAGCCCTGTATTATATTTAAAGAAATTAAATAACGAATAATCTGCATGATTGTATGTATGTTTCTCGCATTGTGAAAAAACAGCGGTACCTAGAGACATCCAATTTTGAATAACGTAGTCCTCCACTCGAATATGAGCATCTGGAATCCCAAATTTGGAATTTGGAATTTGTTTTATTATCTATTTCATATTTTGTAAAACTTTAAGTAATGTTTGAATAGCAAACTCGACGATTTCAAAGCATTCCAGTAACATTCACATCGTGTGCATCTTCTTCAAGCACGGACATTTTATGCTCTAAGTTTCTTTATATTTATTACTGGTATTAGTTGGTAGCGTAGCAACACAAAAATGCTACAGATGTGTCGAATGACTGTATCACTTTTCAAATCCCGTTCTGAATCCACCACGAAACAAACGCCCCTTTGGGCGTAATACAAAATCCGACAGTTTCCAGGTTTTTTTACACCTTCAGTTAAATATTTTGATAACACATGCCCATACCAAAAATCTTTTTCGGAAAGTTTCTCCTTTTAACTTTCATCTCTAACCATCTATTTTCCTTTAGTATATTATAAAATAAAATATTATTTACATATACGTGATCCTTGAAATAAAGTCTATATTTATACTTCAATAAAATCAAAACATAATTTTAAGTATTAGAATGTATGAATGAATTTTTATATTCATTATTAACTTAAATAAACTTGATAATAGATCCAAATAGGTATAGCCATGGGGCTAAAAAAATCTTTAGCTCTAAGCAGCTTTATGACACTGTTCCTTGAACTTTAGACATAACTATCGCAGTTTATATTGGTCAAATGGCTTATATGTCGAATGGTTTTTGTAAAGGTTTAATGATTTTGCAAACGCAGCTGAAGTTCTAAAACTTTGATTTAACAAACTGCATTTTTCCTTCAAAAGAAATGGAAGTAAGGTTAAAAGCTAAATTCCGTAGATAGGCTTGCATTTTTTGGAAATATTACAAGTTTCTAGATAATATGTTATTCATCTTTTTTAAAGTAATCTTGATTTTTGAAGTTCCGCATACTTGACGCGATTTACAAGAAGTTTACTAAAAACTGCGTCGCAAAAAGTGAGATTCACTAGAAAAGCTTAAAACTACGTTTTTCATTCTTATTTTAGGAAACTGCCATCACTATGTAATTTTATTCCATAGCATGCATTTTTTTAAACAAAAAAGTAATCTGATTTTAATACAACATTTTCTTTCAGGATTCGTTTCCGTAAATTGGAATGGTGATTCAATACAAGCACATTATTTTAAACTATGATATATTTCTTTATAAAACTAAATGTTACTTACAGTTCTTGCACGTTCTGTGGCAAGAGCAGAGGAACTTGTCTAAGCCCCCTATGATTACAGAACAGACTTTTCTTGGAGCAACTGCATTGTTCCGGTGATGCTCGTAATTCTAAAAAATTAAATTTGAGCGTAATTATATTCAAATATACATATTTCTAAACAAGTAAAGTTCTCTAGGATTGGTATTATTTATTTATATATTTATTAAATTACTTATTTTTGACGAAGAAAGGAAAATATTTAGATTATAGATAAGTATTACGACTGAGATTCCAGATAACATATTTTAATTATTTATTATGAGATCGGATGAATTGAAACTCTTTAATTATTGTTTCATTGCCCACCAAGTGAAAATATTTATAATATATTGATATAATTCTGAATTTTTTCTCACATCTGATTCAAAGTCTCACTCATTTTATACTGCTCTCTGACTGCTGCTAATATATGAAATTATGTGGCCTAGATGAAATTACCTGAAGTGATAACGCATCCATTCATTCAGAAATAAGCATGCCGCCCAAACGGGAAAGTGGTTAGCGACTCTGACTGCAGTACCGGAGGGCTCGAATTCCGGAAAAGGATGGATGTTTGCTAAATGTATAGTGTCTGCGCGGCATGGAGACATTCAAAATATGCGGCTAGCCGAAAGAGTTTGGTGGTAGGGGAAGAAGAGCGGGAGACTCTCGGTTCCGCTTTCCGGGTGCTAGTCCTGAGGGTGGAATTGAACATAAAATCGTACTATTACCTATACTGTGCTCAGACATCTGGCCATCTACAGACGCAGTCTTCTACCCCTTGCCACGGTAATAATTCGTAGTAATAATTTTCTAATTACATAAAACAAGCGAGATTAGTCACGACAACAAAATTTTAACGTGCAAATATAGATTAAATGTTCATTGAATTAGAAATACAGATTGAGTCAAAAATTAAAATTGCTAAATCTTCAAAGCAAATTGCATTGGCATAATGACAGTGCGAAATTAATCTAAACAATTTATCTACACAGTCAGACAGAAGTCTATCTTAGCACCAGCTATGAAAATCGGAATAACACGAATTTATACATATATAAAGGCCCACGCAACGCTTCGAGAAAGGTGAACCTAGGTCTTATTTGTTTACACACTGGTCTAGACATATAATTCCATTCGCGCAGTTTTTTAACATAAGGTGCAAAATTTTACGACCTAGGATTCAGTTAAATAGAACTCCAAACATTCACATCTTATGCCCTTTCAAAAAGTTGTTTCAAATTAAACAGCTTGCAGCTTACTTATTTGGTTTCAATTTTCTCATTCATTAAAAAATATTTAAAAGTAATATACTACATCTTGGTAATGTTTCTTAAAATATAGTAAATTAATTTAAATTCTATGTGTATATATTTATTGGACCACAATGAAAAATAATTTAATGTGCACCCATAAAAAGTAGCAGACATTCATCTTTTTTCATTCAACAACGTATCAACATACACTCTTAGACAAAAAAAAAACAAAGCACCACGACGCACCGAGAAGATATAAAGCAAATTGGACACAAATTGATAGGCATATAGGTTTCGACGGAAAATGCAACATTTTACATTTTGGCTGCCAATGAATGAAAGGTTTTCGCTACAGCGTATCTGATTTGCGCAACTGGCGGGATATTTAAGAGGAGAAATTACGATTCCAGGCCATAAATACAGCACGCAATTATTGTGTGCTAATCGCGGCATAACGTGGAACTTGGAACCAGATCATAAATTCTTTACGAATTTCATTACGTGTACTCTGGTAAACAGTAACTATGCCTCGCATACAGGTGCGCGAACGATATGCCCAGATGTCAGAATTTGAGAGATGTCTTGTAGTTGGGCTCAAAGAAGCCGGTTGGTCTCATCGGCGAATAGCTCGACGCTTGAGCAAGAGCGATGCCACTATTAGACGATGTTGGCAGGAATGGGTGAACTATGGCCGCACACAAGGAAGCGGTAGGCCTAGAGAAACGACAGAAAGTGAAGACCGAGCAATCGTCAGAGTGGCACTCACAGCACCAGATGCATTATTATTGTAAGTGCAACTAGTGCTTCAGTAACCCCAAGGACCATTCACAGACGGCTCACAGAAAGGGGACTGAAGTCACGGCACCCCTTGCGTCGACTACCATTGACCTCTGTACAACGTCTAGCCCGTTTGCAGTGGTGTCGGGCTCATTCGCACTGGAATGTCACTGACTGGAGTAGAATAGTCTTCAGCGATGAGTCCCGCTTTGACCTGAGCCCCGATGACCAGCGAAGGCGAGTCTGCAGACGTCCCGACAGCGGTGTGATACCAACCTGACTGTTTTCCGGCAGCCAGGCCGACAACCAGGAGTGATGGTCTGGGGTGTCATTTCATTTCATAGTAGGACCCCTTTGGTTGTCATCCATCGCAGCCTTACAGCACAGCAGTACATCGATGAAGTTCTAAAGCCTGTTCTGTTGCCCTTCATGTCACGCCACCCTGGGCTTCCATTTCCACCCTCGAGTGACCTCTTCAGTGGTACACCAAGGGGATGTTGCTCATTCGCACTGGAATGTCACTGACTGGAGTAGAATAGTCTTCAGCGATGAGTCCCGCTTTGACCTGAGCCCCGATGACCAGCGAAGGCGAGTCTGCAGACGTCCCGACAGCGGTGTGATACCAACCTGACTGTTTTCCGGCAGCCAGGCCGACAACCAGGAGTGATGGTCTGGGGTGTCATTTCATTTCATATTGGACACCATTGGTTGTCATCCGTCGCAACCTTACAGCACAGCGGTACGTCGACGAAGTTCTAAGGCCTGTTGTGTTGCCCTTCATGTCAGGCCACCTAGACCTTAGGTCGACGGAGTTTGACGTCCGATACGACGAAGTAGGAGCAAGCTCCTTTGGCAAGTTTCATCCGACCCTCAGACAGGCGAGGTCTCGGTTATGCGCGTTCAAAAAATTAGTGCTCAGTGTGTTGTGCAATTCACATACGCAGGACAGCTTGATTTAACAATATGCATATCATTTGTATGAAGAGATACCGCTGGGGATAGAACTCGTGATGCAGTGAACTGTAGCGCAGTGCCTTTGTCCGCTTGGCTATGAGCAAGATAATGCCCGCCCCCACACTGCACATTTTTCTACTGCTTGCCTTAGTGCTTGCCGAACATTATCTTCATTTGCCCGCCCCCACACTGCACATGTTTCTACTGCTTGCCGAACATTACCTTGGCCAGCAAGGTCGCAGGATCTCTCTCCTATTGAGTACATTTGGAGCATTATGGGCAGGGCCGTCCAACCAGCTCAGATGTTAACGATCTAACACGTCAGTTGGACAGAATTTGGCATGATATCGCTCAGGAGGACATCCGCAATCTCTATCAATCGATGCCAAGCCGAATAACTGCTTGCGTAAGGGCCAGAGGTGGACAAACGCGTTACTGGCATTTTCACTTCGTGAAGCTCTATCACTTTAATAAATCATCCAATTTTTCTCAAACTTTAATCATTTGTTTTTCTGTACATGTACATCACTTCTACCGATTTTCGTCCCATTCGGATAACTCCTTCTTGGTGCGTCCTTTTTTTTTTGTCTAAGAGTGTATATTATTTGGCAAAAAAGTAGCTTACAGATGATTAAATATAAAAGAAGTTATGCCTTTGATATAACATGTAGAGTTATTAGGTTATTTTGAAGCAGGACATGTGAAAAATATGCAATGCCCTCGTCGGGACTCGAACCCAGACCTCTCGCATACGCGCCGAGTGTGTTACTGTTACATCACGAAGGTAGGCTAGAAAGAAAATCAGGACCTCTTATCCTTCCCATTTTAAAGAGCGTTGGAGAGCAGGGGACCCAATCAGCAAATACTGGTGGTGACGAATTACCCGTCACCACCTTTTAGTTCGTGCGCCGCTGTAGAATCATTAGGCTTTATGAAGCAGGAGACATGAAAAATAAGCAATGCCCTTTCCGTGACTGGAACTCTGGACCTCTCGATAACGCGTCGAGTACGCTTCCAATTACATCACGAAGGCATGAAGAAATAAGGAAGAAAATAGCTTATAAACAAAACCTCATGAATACCTTATAAACAAAAATACCTTAATATATAAATATGCCTTATAAACAAAATATTAATATGCCTCTTCTAGTTTAATCATGAAAAAAGCTTTTTTTTCTAGAAGCAGACTAAAACGGTGCTGGTTATATTCATTCTCGTCTGATATTAGTCTCACATTATGCAGAAGTAACTGCAGGAACTAATATCGCACATTGAAAAAGCACAAAGCACAGTAAACAAGTCTTCCATAGATGTTGAGTTCAAATGTTGTGCTTGGGCTAGGAATAAGTCTTCCCTAATCATATTATGCCGTTCAAAGTGTGCAGATTTACAGAAATATTCTTAACCCAAACAAATATTGTGCGACTTACCTGAATTATTATTGAAGATAATTTTCAGTGTGATGCAAAGAACCGAAAGATAGCACTTTAAATATATTCGGTTTGACGCGCTCTGTTGTACTCTGCAAAAGCTAAAGCTGCCAAGTTTTAGTTTTTCTTGTATGCCTTTGATTGAAACTGCAACAGAGTTGCAATATTATTCGTTGAAGTATATGAAGCTTCGCTCTGAAAGGTGGTGCATAAAATGTTGGTCCATTAAAATCTAATTTTTTAATGATGAAATTATAATTTTGCTATTCTCAAACATACAGCGAAGCATAATTGTTTGGCTTGTCTATCAAAAATAAATAGGTTGTTCGCGCAAAGCAGAAATGCAGGACATGCATCGGGTGGCCCAGGAAATATTGTGTCCAAAGCCAATGAATGTCCGATTTGGGATATCTTGAGCCACCCGTTACTGGAGATATATCCTGTCAGCCGCAAGTAAACAAGCGGCGTATGGAATTAGTCAAGCAAGGAATTCAAGAGTATGGAATTATTATATTGTTGCGTACGTACGAAGTCGTCATGCACACAGAACCGACGATAGCTTGATAGAATTTATTTTCCCAAAAGAAACACTTTAAATCTCTGAAACTTTCTATAAAAGTACTCTCAATAAAGTACAGCTTTTTTAAGTATAATAGAGTACAATCAGTAGTTACTAGTAAGAACACTAGTTAACTAGTAAGAACAGAAAACAAAACTCATTGCAATGTGTATCTAAAGAGTGAAGCTTGCACGGAGACACATGGACATACAAATGTTCGCCAAGAATGGAGAGTTTGCTCATAAATTTAGAGCGAGAGTCAATAGTTAGAGACTTGTCTCTGTAATCTTATTTTTCCGGTAAAGCTTTGCATTTCTTGACCGTTCATGTTGCATTATACAAAATTCGTAACAATGTTAACACAATACCTACTTATTACAATTAAGAAATATTCTTGAGGAACAGTTGCTTTGTACTCGAAATCAAAAGCATCTCCTAAAATTTATTAGAATTTTTGCATGACTATACCGATGTTTGTCCATATGAAGTTAATTTGCCTACAAATGCTACCAGAGCAAAGCTCGCTCAAGAACCTTCATATACTTTATCTAAAATTGTAAGGTTTTAGTTAAACTAACAAAGTTTTTATTTTAATTTTAATCTGTCTATCCCTTCCAATTTCAAACAAGCACCTGGTCCCAGCCACCACCCCTTTTCTTATTGGTTGCCGTTTATGACGTCAGGTTGAAGAGATGTCATTATCTGTTTCGTTTACGTTAGGTGACCTTATACTGCTTTGGTCTTCGTTATGTATAAATGTGAATTTGTGGAGCTGAGGCGCAAGCTTTTGGCGCGCAAAAATGCCGCGGGGAATTCATTTTGTCACTATATGACATCACAAGTCGTGTCCAATAGGAGCTTGGGATGGTGGCTGGGGCCAGGCGCTTGTTCATTTCAACTTCCCGTTAGAATAAGCGCGCGTTTCAGCAGTATGCTAATTTGAAGTGGAGCCAAGTTATATTTAAGAGAGAGTTAGAAACCTCTGAGTGTGAGAGAGCTTTTAGTCTCAGACCACGGTCACTTTATTCGACGTTCGCCTGACTAGCTAGCATTTAAATTCTAAGCCATAGCGCTTTTACGTGATTGCTTACTGAAGTAATTTCAAGTGCGTCAGTATTAGTTAAATCTTGCTACGCACCATTTAGTTTAGAGGCCAACCTCGCGTTATAGCTCTGTGAGCAACGACTATTTAATTTCTATTTAGTTTTAGTTTAAATTATTTTATTGTTCATTTTAGACCCAAGTGCGGTCTCTACTCTCTGTATCCCTCCCGAGTTGGGAAGTTGTTGTAAATAATTGTGGTTTAATAAAAGAGGATTTTAAATCCCTTTAAAGTGAAGTTCTTCTATCACTTAATCACAATATTCTACCACAGAACGTACCTGCATTCAACTGCCTGTTCCAGATCAGGATTTAAAGAGTTCACGAAGATGTTTTCCAAGAATATGCACCGAACACTCAGTCCTGACAAAATAACTATGTTTACGGAAAAAATAAAAAATATTCTAAAACGCAAGCGTACTTTAATTCACTTTTAAGTATTTAACACGGGTTTATCACGGAAGCTGGATAAACTGAAACTACGAAAAGGAAAACTAACAGTAGCCGAGATTATAAGACCTAGACTAGACACACAACTAGTAGTTCGACCTGTGTTTGATTCCTGGGAACGGAATGTGTGCAAAAGCGCTTTTATGATTTTCGTCATGTGTAATTCAAATGCAAGCCAGTTCCTTTGAGAAAATCCTCCATGAAGACACTCCTTCCTTTAAATAGATAGCTTAGGTGATAATCATCATAGTAAGCTTAATCAAATAATCCAATCCAAACCATAAAAAGGTGTTTATGTCTGAATTAAAGTGGATGAAGAAAATTAATTACGTCCAGCATCTGTTTGAAGAACTCATTATATGACGACGTCAAGATTTTTTTAGTCCAAAGGGATTTAGTCCCGAAGGACTATTACTTTCGTTTGGGCGTTTTGCGTTGAATCATTAAAACGTTGAATCACTTTTCAAATTGTTGCCACTAAATGTTATCGCTCTGCATTAAATTTTAAAAAATGAAAAATCTGCATAAATGTATGCATGTTTTTTTTTGTTTTTCTTTTGACGTAGCTTTCTCTTCAAAAATCGTCTGCGTGCGTTGCACGGGAAAATAAAAAGGAATTTTAATTACAGTTCTAAATAAATAGCCAAATAAATGTGAAATTCGTAACAATATTCTCTAAAACTTTAACCAATTTTTCATTAACAAACTCAAAGATTTCAAAGCCAGCAATACCAACGTTGTACAGAAAAACATTTTTATCTCCAGCGCGTGAGAGCGTGTACCGAAATTTCTAAAGATATGCTCAATTTAAAATTATTTTGCGATATTGCTGTTGAACTGAATTTTATGGTTTAAGTGCGAAGAACATGGTATTTAACAAATAAAGGTAACACACAAAATGTTAAATAAACGTCCCTTTGGACGTAATTTAAAATCTGAAACATTTCAGATTTTTTTTAAGTTTTTCTACAAATAAAAACGAAATAAAAAAATTAAGTAAAGTTTTTAAAACATTTAACTCCCCACGAAATTAGTATTGTTTCAACAAATAGTTTTTGGAACACTTCAATAAATCCAGAGACCATCAAAGATTAAAAATAGAAGTAACAAAGGTTAACAATGATTAAAACATAAAACAATTTGCGGTATTTCTCAGTCGCTGAAATGCCTTCTAATCCTCGACAGCCGAATAAATGTATTTTTTTTCACCTTGCCATCTGATATAAAAGCACGACACAACAGAATATTTATTTAAAATTACTGTGAAGAAATTTAATTATGACTCGCGCTGTATTTGAGTTAATGTTTTATCTTATATTTTGTCTGATTGCAAAACTTTAATTTTCTAATTCTCTGAATTTCTGTTTCACAATTTAGATGTCTTCATTGCTATGTTAATATGAGTTTGAGTTGTATTAAAGAAATCCATAAAAAGTAGTAGATTAGAAAATATTTCTTAAAATATTCGTATTAAAACATCACAGATGCTTAATATTTATTTTAACTAATTTTGCAAAGAAAACGTTTTTCACGTTGCCACAACAATTTAATTAAAATTGAACTAATTTAATATATTTAAATTATTTCTTTCGACGAGCTCATTACCATCAGAAAATTGTCATTTTAAATTATTTAATTCTGTATTAATGAATTCTTAAATTAATTGCCAGAGAAATATAATCCATAAAATACTATTTTAAACATACGCGTGAAACTTACTACTGAAAAAAGAGGATTATTCTTAAATATTTATTATAATCAACCAAATTTAAAATTGAAATATATTTCAAAAGTGAATATATTGCGAAACTGCCATTTAGACAAACAGCTCTGCTGCTTTGTCTGGAATATTTTCGCTATGTTAAAAGATTTTAAACAGTTAAAAGGTTTTTCTACTTGATTTTATGCATTACTAGCTTTTACCCGCGCTTCGCTTGCTTTGATGTCCTAAATAAGTTCCAAAGACTATTGAAAAGAAAAGAAAATAATTTGATTTTTTTTCTTATTGCCTGACCAGAATAATCAGGATAAAATTTTAGTTACTATTACTTATTTTTTAAGTTAAAAATACACTCCGCGTAAACTTTCAGTAAATACTGCCCTTCTTCAATACCTATAGGCCGCGGATATTTTGTATTTACGCGAAGTGTATCGCCGCGAAATCTAGTAAAACTGCTACGTATATTTCCTAATGACTGAAAAATGTTTGTGAAAGGAGAGCCAAAAGCCGGAAACCCTGAAGGATTTTAAATAACAAATTAAATTAAACAAATAAAAATTAATAAATGCTTTAATAAACGCTTAATTAATAAATGTTACGCTTTCACGCCTTAATTACTTAAACGATCATCATGAAATTTTCAAGAAATATTTTCGATAATTAGAAAACGTTAAATATCTTTGCGTGGTTTAAGCCCCACAGACAAACTTTTACATCGTTTAACTTATCGTTACGAAACTTTCCACATTTAATGTTTATACGAGACAATGATTTTAAGCTATAAAACCTATTATATAGTTTACGTTTCAACATATAAGTTACATTTTATAGCCTATAACGTTTTCTAATATATCAAAAATATTTCTTAAAAGTTTCATGATGATCGTTTAAGTAATTAAGGCTTGAAAGCGTAACAAACAAACACACAAACAAACTCACCTTCGCATTTTTAATATTAGTTAGGATAAAGAATACTTCAGTGTCAAGATTATGCAAAATGCGTTCTAGTTTATTACAAAAACTGCACTCTAAGCAACTCAGCAGTAATATAATCGTTAGAGGAAAAAACTTTAGCATTAAGCGATTTATTGCATGCGAATAATAATTTTTAATAAAAATTAATTTGTTGATTTAGCATAACATATTATTCCTCTGCCTCTTACTTTATCATTATGAACACTTTGACGCTATAAGGTGATCCTATCCATTTTTTTTTACCCCAAAAGAGCTATTATAGTCTCGAAATAAGATTTTGGCCGGTTCACTAGAAATGGCGAATCACTATTTAAATTGTTGCCATCAAATATTATCGCCCTCTGTTATTACATTCTTATACGAAGTAAAGGAATGTGGTAATGCCGAAAATTTTTGAGTATCCTATTCCCCTGAAAATATGCATTTTGACCGCTCCCGAATACATTTGGTCAATATTTTTGCATGACACATTAAACGATTACAACCCTTCATTTATAGCAACTCATGGCAGAAACTGCAGCCTCGTCGGGTGTTCTCAACATCCTAGAGTCCTACATGATTAATGGAACAATCGAGGATATCGCATTAGCGTGGAGAATGGTACACCGTGCTTGCGGGGCAGCAGTAATCCTGACAACTAATACAAACCTGCGTGTGGCTATAAAATATTTCGCGACATATTATATCGTTGCAGCAGATCTGACGACTTTGAAGTGGATGTTAACGATGTCTACTTTTCCCCATTACAGGATATAGATCCCTTCCTCATGAAATTGGATTCTGTATTGTCCTAACTCAATACCACTGGAGTTAGCGGGTGACTGGAACACTAAACATGAGGCCTCATACTGACGACCGGAGGATCTCTTATTGGAGTTTGTCCTAAAGTCGGAACTCAGTGCAGTAAAAGATCCAGTTTCGCCGCCATCTTTCAGGACAGCAAATGGGAAGAGTTAGATAGACATTGCAGTCTGCTCGGACGCAAATAGTGACGCTACCGTCACATGGTAGACAAGTCTACAGACAGCAACGTCCAAGGTACAAACTGAATAAATTTTAGATAAAGGAAGCAACCCATCGTTTCCAGATGAATACGTTTGCGCTAATAGACAACATTAAATTGGGAAGTAATTCCACTGAACTGGACGCTGCAGTCGATGACTTTCTGAGAACCCTCAAAGCAACATGCGACCAACACCTCCGGAGGAAGAACATCATAACAGATCGCAAAGTACCGTAGTGGGATGCTGAACTAAAAACTCTAAGCAAGTGTTGAGCACTAAGAAGATACAAAACGTGCAGATCCCTCCAAAAAAGCTCATTACTTTAAACGATGCAAGCGCGAGAAGGCAGTCGATCGTAAAATGGTAGACAGAAAAAAGAAAATGAATTGGCTCAAATTCTGTGAAGAATCAGAGAGTATGAATGCTTGGCAGCTTCTGCTGGCTGCCGATAAAGACTACTGCCCAGCAATATTTGGCAATATTGATGGTACGCAAAACAGGAATACTCTGGTATACCAGGAAATGATAGATCTAATTATTGAAAAGCTTTCCCCTAAAGATACGATAACAGATGACAAGCCAGCGCATACTGCAATGAGACGCTAAGTGTGCAACTATAGCGACCTAAACCTGAACCCCGACTTCAGGGACACTGAAGTTCGAGCGGTTTCTATCCATTCTGGCAAAAGGGAAAGCTCTTGGTCTCCGTGGTCTCAATTTAGAAGTATTAACCGAGCTGGAAAACATCCTTCCCTTAGCTCTGAGGACGATTTTTAATAAATGCCTAACTTTAGATCACTTTCCTATAGCTCGGAAAATAACCAAAACTTAGTCTTTTTCACAAAAGAGGAAAACGTCCGGAGAACTCCAAAGCGCACAGACCAATTTGCCTTCTGCTATCGGTGAGCAAGGTATACGATAACTTAATAACAGGACGTTTACCTCGTAGAATAGTAAGTAGAGGTATTGTTAATTCAAAAGAGTATGGATATATAATCTCCTGTCTGTCAAAGAAGAACTAGCAGTTAAGGAAAACAGTATTTAAAATTACATTCAAAGTGAGTAAAAATTTTAGTATTACATAAAAATGAGCAACTGAAATGTCAGTGAGACAATGCCGATTCATCAGGGGAAATTAGCTTATCTACTTTCCCCTCAAGTGTTCAGACATCTCGTTTCGCCCTTCCCATGCGTATGGAATCCCAATTTTTTTTATAATTTTTTAAATTAATAAGTCTTCCAAAAATTAGCAAATCCAAATACATGTTAAAAATGCCGCTATAAAAAGTGTCTTCTTCTATTCAAATTCAATTAAATTTACTAAATGCAAATATGGCAAGAAACATGTCTCCTAAGAATTACATGAAACAATGTTGTAAGTATCCAATAATAAATACAAAATTCACAAATAATTACAAAAAATTACAAAAGTTAAAATGAAATCTGCTTACGAAGATCAGAATGCAACATCTTTTTAAACTTACGATTTTTGGTATTTATTAAAATTTTTATTTAACTTTTTGAGACCTTAATGATAAATTCGTCTAGGTGTTAAGACTAATTTGAAGTTTTCATTTTTTAATACAAAAGTACTTTTTATAATGAGCAGATTAAAACTAAAGAAACATTTGGTAAAAATCAATGGAACAGAATACTAATGAACCTTCAGTTATACTCTTCACATAATTTAAAGAAGTAGCAATTAATTTATGCGTGAAAGGTAGCTGATTTCTTTTAAATAAGATGGTATACTTTATTTAGTTCATTAGAATTCATAGAAGACCTACCTACCCATTTTTTTACGTAATATGCATTCTGTTTATAGACTTATTTTCATTTGAATTCCCTAATTTTCGTTAGTCATTACGTAAGAAAGTAATTAATAATAAAAACAATACACTTATCAGATTAAAAATTTTCTTAAGTAGATTTTGATTCTTAATTTTACGAGCACAGTTTGGCAATTAATTCCTTTTACTTAAAAAAAAAACTTAATATAGTAAGAATTAAAGCTTTGAGGATTGCGTAATATGTATAAACGCAAATATATTTAGAGACACAAAATTAAGGGAAAAAAATTACTAATTTCTGTAACTCAATGACTTATGTAGAAATAGGTAAATAAAATTGTAATAGTTGACAAATACTCGGATAATGGGTATGCACGAATATTTACTATTTGTAAATTAGAATTTTGTTGAGATGTTCAAACTATTTTGCATATTAAAATAATGAATAACAAATATATTTTAAGCTAATTTCATTTATCAAAAATCATTATAACAATTTTAAAAGTAAGTTCATATTATCTCAAGTATTTTGAACGCAATGATTTTCCAGATGGCTTTCAGTAACAGTTCCAGATGGCTAACAGTAATTTCTGCTGATTATATCATCCTATTTTCTTTATAATCCTTTCCTTTATGATCGTCTTTCTTTTGCTTGTATTTAGCTGCTGTAGGATTACAATTTTTAAGGTAATTCGATGGCTCATTTTGGCTTACTTTGGGCGTCGTTCCCGGCATTACCCTGGTTAATGAGGAGTATGCCGTACTCAATGTGATGTTCTAAAACAAATTATTTAAGATAATTAAAAGGGATATATCTGAAACAATTCAAGTTTCAAAGATCGCCCAAATGGATTTGTTAAGGTTTTTTATGCTCTCGCTGAGCTCGCAGTATACCAGTTTGAAGTAGCATTCACTCCTGTTAGCTTTATTATTCAGCATCATTTGCTTCGCATATATGCCATATACGATTCAAAAGCAAAATTACAAAGATTTTTAAAGCAGCATATTCTTAGAATTCTCGATGCACTGTTTAGACACGTTTATTTTATTTTTTCAGTCTTTTCTCAGTTCGTCATATCATTGTTATGTTTTCTTAGAAAGATGGCTTGAAAAACCCTTGTTTGTGCCTTTTTAATGTTTTGTGTGTTAACTTTATTTATTAGATATCACGTTCTTCACACTTACGTGACATAAACTCCAATTCAACAGCAAAGTCACAAAATATTTAAAAACAGCTTATCTTTAGAATTTCCGATAGACAGTCTGTCGCGCTAGAGATAAACGTATTTTATTCCCTACAGTGTTACCTCTGCTCGCTTCGTTGAGTTATTAATCAGAAATTCATTAAAGGTTTATAAAATATGAAACACGAAATACGAAATTCAAAATTCGAGCTTCCAAATGTCCATCTTTGGGTGGAAGAGAAAGTTATTCAAAATTTAATAGCTCTAGATACCGTCTTTTTTTTTCACAATGCCAGGAATGTACATACATACAAGCACGTTCTTCATTATTTCATTTCTTTATAGGGCGATAGTATTTGGTGTCAACAATTTGAAAAGTGATTCATCGTTTATGGTGGACGACACAAAATCCCGTTCAGAGACTAAAAGCCCATTTTTAGGTAAAAACAGTTGTTCCTTAATTTCATTCATCCACTTTTTACGCGAATGTGAATTAGTTTCTTTTAGTAAAATTCTCCACGCGGGCGTCTTTTTCTGTAGGAGAAATAGTAACAGAAGTGTAGTAGCCCACTATAGAATATTTAACTATGTTACACTAGAAATAATCCACTAAGCATTTCGATAATGAAAAACTTCTAGAGAAAAACATTGCCGAATGAATTACACTCAAATAGGCTGAAAACGTTCCACTTTTACACATTAATAGTAAATGTAACTGGGCAGAATATTTTTTAAACCGACGTAGATAAGAACTAATTTGTACTGAAGATCATTAACGTTTTAATCTACTAATTAAAAAAATCTGAACGAATATAAGATTTAATAGGAATAGATACATTTTCACATACTTTTAAGCAAATAATATTTGAAGCATAGAGAATACTTTAATTCATTTTAGTATTGAAGGGGATGATTTTATAACGATCTATAACACCCAAAACATACATACTTCCCATCCTGCGTTCAAACGAACATAATATAATTTTTTTTTTGTATTGGGAGGCATAAAGAGGTTATATGGTTTGTTCCGTACTTGTAACGTCATCGTTTGGGTGGCGGAGCACTTTCCCATCGCATTTTTGTTGTTGTGCATTTCTCATATTAATCTGTAAAATCTGGCAACTGGAAAGTAATGTTTAGTCTCTGCTAATTGGCAACTTGTATATTCCATTGCGCAGCAGAAGAAAGCTCACTCGCAATCTACTCGCTGTTGTAACTGTACCTACTCTATAATAATAAATAATTAAACGATATCGTTGGCAATTCATTTCTTACTACGCTGAACTACGCACGCTACCTATGCACATGGTTATTATTTAAATTAACCATTCATTTATATTTTCAGCTTTTACTATAAATTCTCCTTTCTATTTCCTCACTAGAATGTAAATGAGTTACATTGTATTTCAATTGAGGTTTTGGCATTGTAAGACAGAACGTATTTCTCGCATGCACGTTGCGTTTGATTCTTGTCACCTCTGATGAGTTGTAATTATTCTGCTTTGCATTTTATCCCTGCCGACATTTGAATTCAATTCGCCGGTTCGGTTATTGAGCCCAGCTTCGTGTATAATTAAATTATGTGGCCTTTGACTACTATTCTACATTTTAAATTAAAACTGACTTTTCCTTTTTGGTTAATTTGCATCACCACGAGTTGTGCGTGATTTTGTTAGCACAAGAACTTTCATGTATTCTCAATGTTCCGTTTAAATGAAAAGGTTTATTGAAACCTTTATCTGACTTTGTAGAAACTTTCAGACAGATAATAATTCGCTTCACGTCTGTTAGAGGTTTTCTACTAATTAACTTCTACCAGATCAATTAAAACTCCATAAGGTGTTTTATTCACAAACATTCCATCTCGTTTGAAATGTTTGCACAAAGTCATCTTTTAAAAATTAACATAAAATAACCTGATGATAAGACATCTGATGGCAGTGAAGAAGAAAGAACTTAAACAATTCAGTCTGGTAAAGAACATCACGAAAGTTCAATATCGCTTACGTTGTGGGCAAATTCCATTGGGTGAAACGACTAGGAGCAACTGTAAACTTTCTGCTTCAAGTTATGAAACACTACATACCGATTTTCTGAGATCACAAGGTCTCTTCGTAGAAGGTTACTGCATTTTCATTTGACAAGAATATATATTTTCAGCTTTAACATAAGCTGTATTCGAATAAGTTAGGCTTCATTCATTAAAAATTACCCTGGTACAATTCAACCTAAATGCTTCGTCCTATGGTAAAAAGAGACCTATCTACAAATAACATGCAATTAGTCTTAGACGACTTAACTTTCTACGCCTGTTTCCGTTTTAATACTTGCCGAAGGGATAAAATGTTAGGAAATTTCCATTTCTGAAATATACCGCATAAAAGGAATAGAACTAATATGAATAGTCTTAAAAATCACTTTATTGAAATGGATAAAATTTTAAGACAACCCAGTTTTTTGAACAGTCTGCAATGCAAATATGAATTTAACAAAATTTCTATTCGTAAATAGCAATTTAAAGTAAAAAATTAATTATAGAAACAGGTTTAAAAGAAATTATAAATAATTTATATTGCTGCGAACTAATCTACAACATCATTTAAATTCTGAGAACATAAGTAAATCAAGTGCAAGCATTAAAATCTATTAACAAATATAAAATTGTAATAAAATTTTTTTAAATCCTAAAAATAATAAATATGCATATGTGAATAATTGTTGAGCTGGCAGAAGACAGACTTACCAAGAGGAAGTTGCCCTCAAACCTACCTCTTCAAACTCGTGTTTCGTCATTTATGTAAGCAAGTGTAAAATTCAAAACCAAAAGTAAAACCAAATGATGTGACCTACCAAAAGCAATTCCAATTCAAACGAATGGAACTTTTAGAAAAGAACAAATCAAAGCCAATACAAAACAATACCCTTTATAAAACCAATTTTTTAGAAAACCAATTTAATTTAGAAACTCTTGCCCACAAAAAATGTCCCCGACACGAATATGCATATAAACAAAAAATATACAGATACTATTAACATACAAAAAATAAACTAGAAACTAAATTAAATAATACTAATATAATAAAGGCAAATAAAAAGTAAGTTTTAAATTAAATTAATTAATTTACCATATTTCTATTGGAATGTAGACAAGGAGCAGGATGTCAATATAAGTGATGTAAAGTACTGTTTCTTCTATTTATAAAAGAGGGCGCTAGTAAAAGGTAAAGTTAAGTGATAAGCTGCTGTATGTAAGAAACATTTAAAAAAACTATTTAAAATTATTCTGCAAACTATATGTAATGTAAAAAGTGTGTTCTGTAGCTAAAAAATGTTTTAAATCTAAGTGTGTAGTAATGTAAAAATGTGTAAAAATTATGAAAAAGTAAACTGTTGTAATGTGAAAAATGGTTGCAAATTACTAAGGACTGTAAAAATTTTTTGGGTAAATTTAATTTGTGAAGTATTTTTGAATTTTAATTTAGAAAAAATTTTAAATTTTTTTAAATAAAAGTAAAGTATTGTAATATTTAATTATATAAAACTGAATTTAAGATGTGTAATAAAACTTACTAAATACTGGCCAAAAAGTTAAGGTTAATTAATTTAATTTAAAACTTACTTTTTACTTGCCTTTATTATATTATTTTAGTATTATTTAATTTAGTTTCTAGTTTATTTTTAGTATGTTAATAGTTTCTGTATCTTTTTGTTTATATGCATATTCGTGTCGGGGAAGTTTTTTGTGGGCAAGAGTTTCTAAATTAAATTGGTTTTCTAAAAAATTAGTTTTATAAAGGGTATTGTTTTGTACTGGCTTTTATTTGTTCTTTTCTAAAAGTTCCATTCGTTTGAATTGCTTTTGGTATGTCACATCATTTGGTTTTACTTTTGGTTTTGAATTTTACACTTGCCTACATAAATGACGAAACACGAATTGAATAATTGAAGAGTTAGTTTTGAGGGCAACTTACCCTCGATAAGTCTGTCTTCTGCCAGCTTAACAATTATTCACTTATGCATATTTATTATTTTTAGGAATTTAAAAATAATTATTACAATTTTATATTTGTTAATAGATTTTAATACTTACACTTGATTTACTTATGTTCTCAGAATTTAAATGATATTGTAGATTAGTTCGCAGCAATATAAATTATTTATAATTTCTTTTAAACCTATTTCTATAATTAATTTTTTACTTTAAATTGCTATTTACGAATAGAAATTTTGTTAAATTCAAATTTCCTTCCTTGCAGCAATAACGCAAGAGAATTATTTAAATTTAATTTAACTTTACTATATTCTTTTGAAACATTAATGCAAATTTGATATATATGATGTAAAAATAAAGAACGTATGATGTCAAAAAAAGAAAATATGATGGCAAAATGTATCTAGTTAGGCTCATGTGCCTTATCACACTTTGTAAATCAGTTTTTACTTTGCATCCATCATTCTGAAGCTGTACAGAAGCACAATCGTTGAATCGTTATAAAATAAATTAATTTTTACCGTTTATATTTTAGTTAACAAATTCTAAATTTTCTAAAAATTCGTTTCGTGAATGAGCTGGTGATATCAGAAACGCTGCTAATTGAATTGCACATATTCCGCCATCTGATGAGTCTTTTGCGTAGCTTTGCTACCCGTAGATTTAATTTATTTTCCTCTTCATGTTTCCCCTATCTTAAGATTTTAAACATCTTAAGATTCAGATTAAATTTTAACATTCTGTTTTGGCTTATTAATGTGTGATGTTAGTATTTATTTCAATATTCGCACATCTGTAGTATCATTTTAATGCGTGAACTGCTCTGTATTTTATTCTTTAGTCTCACATTTACGTATTATTAGTATCATTAGTCTCATGTAAACACATTTTCATGAATTGTCAAATAGCCCTGTGTGTGGAACGCTATCTTGAACAAAGTCAAAAAATTCATTAACAAAGTCTGTGTCCCTTTAACAAAGTCTTCCTTTCAGCTTAGTAAAGCAGATTCAGACTTTTATTACAGCTGCAGCTTCATGCGCGTTTTACAGTTACGTATTAATTTTTTTCCGTGTTTTGTTTTCATTTCGTTTATTTAATTACAGCAGAGAATTCGAGGGCTATCGGCCTAAGGGGACGGATGTCTTCGTGAAGGACCTTCTGAACGAAACTGGCTCGTATACACGTTACACATGCGGAAAACCACGAAAAGGTCCATTTAGCCAGCGTGTTCGTTGAGTATTTCCAGTGTTCAGCAGCTTTACCGCTTGGCCGCTAGTGGGCTTTCAGTGTTTTGCTTTGCTATACTGTTTATAAACTGCTCAGAAAATTAAGGAATATTGTAAATTCGAAATGAAACAACCCTATAACAGACAAATGTTTAACAAAAAGAGGTTAAAAAAGTGAAAATTATAACGTTTACACAATTGGGAATGTACAAGTTTTGTTTGTGACGTCGAAAACTACGCGTGCTAGGTAAGGAGTGAAAGGCAACCTGCAGCATTCCTTCTGCAGGAGGACATAAAAAACAGTTGACACTTGTTAAGTGTTTTGTAGTAGTGAATGTGATGTCTCACTAGATGACCTAGCTGAATAGGTAGCTTGGGGGCCGTTAGTCGTTTAGAGGCAGGTCAAACGCAGTCCGTTGTAGCGGAAGCGTTAGAAGCTTTCTGAAAGTGTCATTTCCAGACTATAAAATCGATTTTTAAAACTTGAAGTGTTCGCCGAAGATCGAAACAAGACACAAAATGAGGATCATTTAACTCTAATATCCAGTGGAAACCGCTCTATGAACGGCGCTTTCTTGCAATAGCACCTTAATAGGGCTATCGGTGCCAGAGTTTTTACTCAAACTGTTCAAAACAGATTCTAGCATGTGGGTTTGTATACTCGTTGGCCTATGGTTTGTGTTTCGTTGACAAAGGACTACCGTGCTGCCAGCAGAAGACGGGCACAAGAGCATCTCAGATGGGAAGAAGAGGAGTGGAGTAACATGCTCTTAACGGACGAGTCCCGCTTTAGTGTACAACCTGACAACAGGTGGATTCGCATCTTGGAAAGAAACTGGTACACGGAATACTTCTGCATTTGTGCATGTAAGTGTCCGATTTGGCTGAGGGGAAGTGATGGTTGGGCTCGGTATTTCTATCAGTGACCGCACCGACCTGCACATTACCAGGAATGGAGCACAAACGACTCAGCAACATAGAGATGAGATCCTCAGAACTATTGTGGTCCTGCAGTAATTGGGGATGAATTCATCTCATGGATGATAACGCCAGACCATATTGTGTTCAGTTTTATAATTCTTTGGGGAAAGAGAATCCTTTAGTCTGTCCTTACGTACAGATGGCACGCAAAAACATCGTTAAATTGCATTCGATTGCGTTCAAAATGGATATTTTCATTGAAATACGTTACCTGGAATTTTCGTGATTAAAATACTTCCCTTATTTCGTTCAAGGAAGTATAATAAAAAGAAACCACAACGCAATTTCTTAACGATGTAAAAACACAGCAAATAACATTTAAATGCGGAGAGAGGATAGTAAAAAGAAATAAAATAGTACCCCAATTTTTTAAAAAAATATAATCTGTTCACCACATGATTTCCTTGTACGGAATATTAAATTACATGCATTTTTTCCTGCATTTCATTTAAAGTTATTCGATTGAAGTAAATCTACTTCATCGATAGCGCATAAACCACAATAGAATAAATGTAGTCTTTAAAATTTATTATATTTGTTTACCATAACGACACTCTGGCGCTAGGTTTACTTAACAACGTTACATCTCATTCATTTTATAACTATTATTTTATAACTATTATATTCATTTTATACTTTATTGACCTTTCGACGAAGGAATCCTTCGAATGGATTGGCCAGCATGTTCCCCAGATATGAACTTGTTTGGGACATTCTGTGGAGAAGGGTTGCTAGTTTCTTAGCACCCACAGAAATAATTCTGCAGCTTAAAAGCTCTCTTCTACTGGAGAGGGAGAGAATATCGCGCTCTATCATGGATAACCTCATTGGTGCCATGCTTCATAAATATATGACATTGCTTTCGGTCAAAGAAACCATACCCTTTATTGAAACTCATTGGTATTCGAGAAATCACACTTTTTGTTCGTTTGTGTAATATGCGTAACTTGTGCATTTCTTTGTTTACCGAAAAATATCGCCAATAAAATTTAATTATGCCTCGTTCGTTGCTTATAATTCACATTCATGCATCACTTACCACATCCGGACATATTCTTTTCTCGGTCAGCATCAGGCCGCTTCTTGAACAGCTGATCATAATAGTTCTTTCGAATATGATCCTCTAGGGAGAAATAAAAGTTTCATTAGAGAATTAGTTTAACATGTCCTTAATTAAATGTTCGACATTCAAATCATAAACTGTAGATTTGTATAAAAGAAAGGCAAACAAACATTCATTTTTATACATATAGATTTGCTTGGATTTTTAGTGCAAAGGGGATTTGTCCCTGAAGGACTATTGTTTTCGTTTTGCGATTTTGCGTTTAAAATTCTGAATCACTTTTCAAACTTATGACACAAAATATTGCAGTCCTTTATTATATTTAAAGAAATTAAATAATGAAGAATCTGTATAAATGTACATGTATTTCTCTAAATGTGATAAAACAACGGTACCTAGAGCCCAGTGGCATGCGGTAGGTTTCCATGCAGGGTGTGCAGAGAACAACAACAACAATAATAATAATAAAACCATAAAAATGTACATTAAACACTTCTTTAACTTTTTATTATTCATTTGTACACAAAATCCATACCTCTATCCGTATTATTAAAATCATCAATTGCATGATCATAAAACTCTGGTTTCGACTATAGTGTAACATTTCTTTTTCTATTGTTATTAGAGATAAATTGCTTAATCTATCCTGGCTCATTGTATTGCGTGCATAATGTTTTACTCTTTTCAATGCTGAAAATGATCTCTCCATCGAAGCAGTTGAAAATCGAATTGTACAAATTAAATGTGCCAATTTATTTACTTCGCTTAGGGCATCTGTCAAATCATTCAGCATTATATGCTGAATAAGTTTCGATAAATTCATTTCGTGGTATGACTCACTACAATAAAGAACGCATAATTCATTGGTTAGCTTTACAAAATCGAAATGTTTTGCATAAGCGTTCTTTAACAATTTAAGGCGTTCATCCGGAAATTTAATTTGATATTTCTTAAAAAATCTGAAATTCAATTGTTCCAAAAATTTGAGCGAATTTAATTTTTTAAAACGGAGATCTAACTGACAATAAATAGTATCCACTATTTCGTAATGTAAATTTTTAAAATGTTGATCTTAGTCTACACTTGAGTTTTGTAAATTTACACGACGTTTTTTTAAATTTCGGGGACCCACTACAGAAATAGTCTCTTCACAAATTTCATCAAATGCAACAGAAGTTCGCATATTTTGAATTGCATCTTTTACTTCCTCTACTTTTTGACTAGACTATGCTATATCTAAGTTAGTTTTTTTGTAAAATATCAAATAGAACATCAGTATAACTAAACACTTTGGCAAAAATATTTAGGAGAAAATTACCGTTAAATTCTTCAAAAAACGTTTGATAACTGCAATATTAATTGTACGTTATCTCAGCCTTCTGGATTCTCAATAATATTTTCAAATAAATCAGATAGGCCTTGCCTTTCGCTTTTTATGGTATTTACCACCAACGTGTTGTAGCTAATTTTGGAAATTTTCTTTTAATAATTTCATTTAAAGCATGATTTCTTTTTGTAGACACCGAAAGAAATGAGGCTATGCCAGAAATTGTTGCAAAAAAATAATTTACAATCTTTTATAAACAATGCAGATTGCGACAGAACTAAATTAAGTACATGTGCGCAACAATGCACAAAGATAGCTTCTGGGAAAATGTCTTTTACTTTTTCCTGCGTTCCATTCAACGCTCCTGCCATGACAGCCACCCCATCGTACGTTTGAGCAATCAGTTTATTCTCACACACCCAACTCAAAATCGTTTCTCGCACAACATTACACAAAGCTTCCGCCGAACGATCACCACTAACATCTTCGAAAAACAAAAATCTTTCCAGTGGTGCACTACAATTATTAACATATCGTAGCACAACCGATAATTGCGATTTGTGAGATATATCAGATGTTTCATCCAGCATAATAGCAAAGAATGGCGTTTCTTTTACCTCATTTCTAATTTCTGAAATTCCAATACTTTTTATAGATGCAATGATATCATTTTGTATTTTATTAGAGGTTTCAAAAAATGCATTTGCAGTTCTTAGATGGGTTGCTAAAAGTTCATCATATTTACTAATTAAAGTAGTAATTCTATATAATTTCCTCGATTCAACGCGCTACGTGGTACAGCACCTAGTACCGTAAGCACTGCGGGAATACAAGGAAGCAAATCAACATAATATTTGAATATATTATAAATAATATTTATTATATACCCTATAAAGATAGGTAGACATAGGTGCAGAAAATTATTGTCTCTCATAATTTTGCCGGGGTGTGCAGTGTACACCTAGCACATGTGGACCTCACGCCACTGCTATAGCCATCCAATTTTGAATAACGTACGTTTCCGCCCGAATATGCGCCTCTGGAAGACCGAATTTGGAATTTGTTTTATTATCTATTTCCTATTTTGTAAAACTTTAACAAATTTTTGATGACCAAACTCAAACGATTTAAGCGCGCGGAACTGTGTATCAGAAATTCTTAAGATAGACTCATTTTAAAATTATTTTGCGATATTGCTGTTGAAGTGAATTTTATGGTTCAAATGCAAAGAACGTGATATTTAATAAATAAAGATAACACACAAGACGTTAAAAAACGTTCTTTTGGACGTAAATTAAAATCTGAAACCTTTCAGATTTTTTTTTTGTTTTGCTTTTTTGTTTTTAATTTTAATGACTAATGCTTGTTTTCGAAATTAGAATTTCAGTGCGGTAAAGCATCACAGAACTGTCTTCCGGAATGTAAATGGTAAGGAGATGGTTACTTTTTTGAAAGTAAGGTAGCTGAAATTTTACCTGGATTACTTCTGTGGGCTTGAGGGAGTATATATTATATATGTTGCATTAATGCATGAAAATTAAATAAACACAGAAGATTTATTGAAAGATTAAGCAGTCATTCAAAAGCAAGCAAAGAAATAATCGATGATTCAATTATATAACTTAAATAAAATAAAGATTACTACAAGAAAACAATTATAGAAAATAAAATATTTATAGAATTGAAAATAAGAAATGATAATGCAATGAGGCATATTTATAAAAGGAACGAACCGAGTTACTGAAGTAAAGAACGGAACCAAGTAATTTAAAAACTATCATTTGTTTATAAGTGCAACATGCTCCAAAACGTCCGATTTATATTTTTTCACACATAGGAAAATGTACCACTTACTAGCACTGCCAACACCTGATCTGGAGTAAAATCTATTAACGGTATAGAATATAATACGCTAGACCTCTTTTGTCCATAAAGTAGGTGGAAAGTAACGTTAAAGTACACAAAACGACAAATGTTTAAATGAAGGTGTTCAGATAAGGTACTGTAGAATAGCACGAAGAAAGGTTTAATCAATGAAAGTGGACAATATTTGTTGTAAGGAAGTTAAACTGAAGGAGAAAATCGAAAGAAAACAGCAGAACGGGAAGGAAAAGCTTATTTTGGGAAACGAAGGGGAAATTGTGAAAAGCTTTTCATTGGACAGTTTTACGGGCATTCACACAGTTTCGAGCGAAACGAAAACTTTCACCTGTTAGAATTTTAAAAGATATGTTTTTCTTATTATTTTTTATGCAATTTTACTACCAGTTTTACTGTATTTTAAAATCCTCCTAAGCCTAATTTTTACACGTGTTTCTTTTACTTCTCCTTTTGTTAAAATCAGGGCTGCTCAATAATTTGTTTGCATTATTGCTAATTAATAACGCTTATAAGCATGCAACAAGAACATATTTCTCTTGTGATTATTGATTTTGTTGTGGAAGGCCTTAATTGTTTATAATACAATTAAGTGTTCTTGTTTGATACAAGTAATTGTTTTTTTTCCATTCTTTTCTGTATGACCACATATCATCTAGATCCATTGATTTCAATTTCGTCATTACGAAATTTTAATGAAAAAAATTGTTAACGAGATTTCATTTAGAGAAAACCAAAATTATTTTACTTTACTCGGAGAGTTACTTTAAAATACTTTATTACTTGGAAAGTATAAAAAATACTTTATTATTTAATGACACATATTTTACTCACTTTATTACCTGGAAAGTTATACCACATAATATAAATTCTGGTATCCCTCGGGTAAATTTAATTTCAGCCAGAGAATTATTTTTTGGTCGTCACATAAACACTTCAAAATTAATTCAACATGTTGCCATATAAACCCTAATTTATGACTTAAATTCTTTTTTATACACAGTGTATATTAAAAAAAAGTAAATAATTTAAACGACTTCATATAACAGATTTGCATTTACCAATTCAAACCTGTGAAATAACCGTAGTATTTTCAAAATTTAACTTAATGTTTAACATTTATGACAGCATCCACTGAAACATAAACATCATCACTTTTTTTTAATGTAAGTTTAAATTCTGTACTAGTTTTTTTGCAAAATCTCTCATTCCTTTGGTAACGCACAGTGAGTAACTTATTATAACTGGAAGTTTTCTTTTAGCCCAAAAGGGACATTAGTACCGAATGAGATATCAGTCTCGAAACGGCATTTTGCGTCGAAACACTTAAATGCGTTGTGTCAGTTTTCAGATTATTGCCACCAAATGTTATCGCACTATATTATATTTAAAGAAATTAAATAACATGGGCATCTGAAACAGAAATTTCGAATTTACTCTATTATCTATACCATATTTTGTAAACTTTTAACGAATTTTTAATTAATTTCACGATTTCAAAGCAAGCAGTGGCAATACTGTACGAAACAAAAAAATTTTATCTCCAGCGCGCGAGACTGTGCTTCGGAATTTCTTAAGATATGCTGTTTTTAAATTTTCGTGATTTTGCTGTTGAATCGAATGTTATGTGGCGTAAGCTCCAAGAACGTGGTATTTAATAAACGAAGGTAACGCGCAAAAGTTTAATAATAAAAAGACAAAAAAGAGTTTTGTGAAATCTTCATCTAAAACTGAACAGCCGGGCAGATGTAAATCAACTAACAATCAGAGGTCATATTCCCTCATACACTAAAAATAAATGCATTTTATATGAAAACAATGCAAACTATGGACTGATATCCGGCAGTCTTAAACTTTATGTTGGCATGAATCGCACCAAATAATTTCAGTCAGCGACTAGCTGTAAAATTTATAGCAAAGCAAGCAACGCATGCTTTGCTATAAATTATAGCCTGAAAGCCGCGACGAGCTTGAAAGCCGAGATTTTCTGAACTACTACCTTCTCATGCTTTCAGTTGAACTACATGAGAACTGGGATGGGTCAAGAATTCACACCTACACCGTCTTTACTGAGTCTTAAATTCAAAGCGTTTTACCAATATTATAAAAAACTGATGTATACACCACATGACTTTCTTGTTCAGAATATTAAATTATACTTATTTTGCATTTCATTTAAACTTATTGCACTGAATTAAATCTATTTCCTCGACAGCGCATACACCACAATAAAATAAATGCACTCTTTAAAATTCACTGTATTTGTTTACCACAGCGACACTTTACTTAACAGCGTTACATCTCATTCACATCATGACTTATCAGAGTGCACAAAAATTACGTATATCATCTGGAAAATTACCTAATCGTTGCCCCATGTTCTAATCAAATACTGTAATAAATCTAAAACGATGTATTAAAGAAATTAAACAAACAAAAAAAGAAAGAAAGAAACAGTTTTGAGCAGACGATTCAGTCTTTCTCATTCAATTAATTCAGATCTCCCTTTGCGACAAGCAAAAAGTACATAAAAACTCAAAATATCTGTATTAAGAATTACGAAGTAAGTCTTAAAGACTTATTTCCTCGAATGAATTCCGGAATGGATTAAGTATGATTTAATTCGCAATAATAAAAGAAGGCGTTATTTTTCTTGTTGCGAAGCTTAGTTTCTCTAGATTGGCAACAAATCCAATATTTTCTTAAGTTTGAAATGTAAACAAATATGTCCTCTATGAGAAAAATGATTAGGCTTAGCCGCACTTAAACAACTTTTAAATTGTTTATAATTCTACAAATCTTGCATGCAGATTTACTAAAAGCATAAAAACCTTAACCGGAAGATAAGAACAATATAATTCAATCATTTGTAAAGCAAAAAATGCACAATTTACCAACATATACGAATAAAAAACCGAGCTCGCTGATCTGAGTAACAGAGTGGATATATATATAGACATAAATTTATATACTTTTGGTACGGCCGATTGCAACCAAAATATGAGGTGCACATTTATATATTATAACAGTACTGGCTGCCATATGAAAAATGATTAGGTTTAGCAGCACTTAAGCAAATTTTAAATTGTTGATAATTCTACAAATCTTGCATGCATACTAAAGGCATAAAAACCTTAACCGGAAGATACGAACTACATAAGTCAATCATTTTTAAAGCAAGAAATGCAAAATTTACCAGCATATAAGAATAAAAAACTGAGCTTACTGAGCCGAGTAACAGAGTGGATATATATAGTATATATACATAAATCTGTATACCTTTGTGCGGCGGATTGCAACCCAAATAGGAGGCGCATATCTACATGTTATAGTAAGACTATATACAAAATTTCAACGTTCTGAGGCTACTCGTTTTTGAGTTATACGACATACATACATACATACGTACGTACGCACAGACGCAGTGAAAAAAAAATCTATTCGGTATCCATTTTAAATAAGTTTTATAATTTTTTTGGGGGGAAGGGGGAAACAGTTTTTTATTCTGTTCTTACGTACGAATGTCACTCAAAAACATCCTTAAATTGCATTCGATAGCGGTCAAAATAGATATTTTCGTTAAAATATGATACCTGAAATTTTTCGCGATTGCAATACTTCCTTTTTACTTCGTATAATGAAGTAATAACTGACGCATATGTGTTGCATTAAGCAATTATACAGTCTATGTTTTACGTTCGTTTTTAAACTTAAAACGTTCCAGACCTTCATTTATTCCTATTTCAGTTGATAATATGCAGTTAGTTAGCTGAGATATTCGTATTTGTTTCAAACACAAACTACATGTGAGCAGAATGCTGCACTCGAAACGGTCTGATGAGCTAGAATTATTTTTAGCAACATAAAAAATTTTTGTCAACAAAATTAATTAAAATTAAGAATAATTTAATTAATTTTTTTATTTGTATTGCTAAATATTTACCAAAGCATACATTAATAATAATAATAATAATATTGCAAAGCAAAAAAAAATCATTCATTTTCTATGGAAGTAACTTTTTTTATTCAATAATGTACTATATCTATCCGCATAAGGATGAGAAAGTAATTGTCTTATAAGTTGTTTTCTTCCTCCTTTTCGCGTGCGTTTGTATTGTAATTGGATGCATACTCGACGCGTATTCGAGAGGTCCAGTATTCGAGTCCCGTGAGGATACTACTCATTCTTCACCTCTTCTGCTTCAAAAAATAACCTAATGACTCTACAAGTGGCTCTCGAACTAAAAAGGGTGGTGGACAATAATTCGTCAACCACTAGAATTTGGCGACTGAGTCTGCTAATCACCTGTCGCCTTTTAAAAAGGGGAGTATATAAGGTGTTTTCTCTTTTCTCTCAGCATGCCTTCACGCTATTGAATTAATCAAATACATATTTCATCAAAATTTTAATAATTAAATACAAAATGAATTTAAATATGCAGAAATTACATCTCAAGTATATTAAAAGATTAGAAATTAAAAAAAGTTGTTAATAAATTTTCACTAAATGATTTGAAAATAAAAATTTCTTTCCCTTCCGCTTACCTTCGTCTTATAACTGGAAGCATATTCGACACATATTCGAGAGATCTAGAATTCGAGTTCCGACGAGGGCTGTATATTTTTCACGTCTGCTGCTGCAAACAAACTAACGACTCTTCTGTCTGGATAACCTGAAATTATTTAGTTTTTATACAGTAACTATAGCTTTTTTCAGACACTTTCTCTCCTTATAGCAGAATGCCTGCAATGTATGGTTGATTAACAAACACAAATTTTTGTAGTAATGTTTAATATTTTTTTTGAAGCTAAAGCATGTTATAAGACATGTATGAATGGTAGTGGAAGAAAGATACTTACCACATGACCATTCATCAGAATTATCTGGACAGTCCATTTTCGAATCACAATTCATCCGCCTCTCAACGCAGACGTCCGAGCTGTTACATGGAAAGTAACCTGCCGGGCATGGCGCTGGAACCAAATGAGGATAAGCTGCATGCTGAACGCCGACACTATCTGCAAAATTATTCATACATTAGCTAAGAAAGAAGAACAGGGCTTGAATATATAACATATGTACGCACTTCCTAATAAATAACTATTGCTTAATGATCCTCACTAAAACCTAATAGTCGAGTATTATTGGATGGTAACATCGTGCCACTCTTATATATATAATGTTCTAGTTTAGGCAAGGAAGTTTTTCCTTCGTCTAGCTTACATTCAACAACCCTCAGCCATTTTTATACTTCCGAACCCTTATTCCCTTCACAAGGAACTCCTTCAGAATAATTACTATACATCATTATATGTGTTTAAGATATAAAATGAGAAAAAACAATTTTAAATTAGCAACAGTCTTTTTAATTTCTCATCTTAATTGGGCTACCTCCCCTTTCTGTTTTAAATTGTTTATAATAATTTCCTTGTGCTGCATATTTCAAAACGAATCCGTTTATGTAATTCTTCTGCCATGCGATAAGCTCTCACCAATCAGATTAAAGAAGTCTTTACTATAAATCTTTTGTTTTGATCCAATGCACACGGCGCAAAAAAGGGACAGTTCTATATCTCCCGTTCTACTGGGCCGACTGAAAAAATTAAAATTGCGTTTTTCATGTCTCGAAAGCGCGACTTAGGATATGTATTAGATTCATATATACCATTCTTCTAATGTAGGTATTGTAACACAAAATCGGACATTTTCTGAAATGATATGCCACTTTTCTTCATATTTCGATTCTACTACTCAAACTGTGCCAAACTGCCAAGTTTTGTAAAAATCGCACGAGTAGTTTTTAGAAAATTAGCTCTGAAAATTTTAGCTCCTCAATGTTAATTCAATTTGGCATGTATTTATTAATTTCTCCTTTTTTATGAAACTTATTTGATTTCTTCCTATACAGTTAGAAATTTAGGTTCATTCCAAATAAAATTTATCCTTTTTTATGATTTATTTTTTAAATTTGTATTTTTAAATAATTTTTATAAATTTGTATTTTTAAATAATTTTTATAAATTTGTATTTTTAAATAATTTTTATAAATTTTTCGAAAAAAAGATTTTGAATTATAACCTGTAAAATTTTACAATTATCTTAAAGTAGTTGAATTTCTAAGCATACCTGCAAAAATTTAGAGCTTTTTATTCAAAATTTCCGAAGATGTACGTGAATTTATATATCGGCGCGTTTTGAAATTTGGCATATTTGTTGAAAGCGATAGTAGCGGAAATGTAGTTTATGTAGAATGTAGGAAATGTAGCACTTTGTTGAAATTATTTGGAAGTAAGAACGATGTGGCTTTATTTTGACTCATCCACAGTGTAAAAAGGTAGGAACGATACGACTTTTTTTCCGCTCCTGCGCGATGGAGGGTATAGGAAAATAGGTTGCCATGGATTAAGAAGTTCGACAAGTGAATTATTCTTGGTGCAAACTGAAAAAAATTCGCCAAGTTAAATCTTTGAATTTCTCAGTAAATTTCCAGCCAAATTTTACAAAATTTAATAGTTAGGCATAATTTGAGTCGTAGAATCGAAGAATGGAAAAAACTTGGTATGATATTTCAGAAAACGTCCCATTTTGGGTCAAAATACCTATGTTAGAACAAAGCTATATATAAATCTAATTTAAATCCTAGTCGCGTTTCCGAGCCTGTAAAGCGCAATTTGAATTTCGTCAATTGGGCCCAGTAGAACGGGAGATATAGAAACTTATTTTTTCCTCGCAGTGTACATCTAAATGACTTAACCCAAATAGCAGACATTAATTCCGAGTTTTGTAATGTAGGATTACGTTCCTCTGTTAATGGTCTGATGCGAAAGCAAAAAGTAAGACGCTGTTTGAGGTGTGCGTGAAGGCTTATAGCTTTGAAACTACAAGTATTACAATCGATCTAAATGCATCATTAGATAGATGAAAGAGCACATTAGCAAACCCAAATTTTTTTTTAAACCTGAACGGAAGCTACACGCATAGTAACGCATCAAAAAAAGCGAAATTTTAGTAAAGCTTCGTGCGCATGCGCGACCACGTGTGAGTGGCAAGGTCATTTGGAACACAGTCGCGCGTAGGCAATGTGTTCGAGTGGTGGTTGCTGTATTTTATTTTATTTCACCAAGCTAGTGGTATTGCAATTTATAGAAATTTAACGAGTGTAGCAGATTGTGTACCAATAGAATTTACGATTAAGCTGCGTTAGAGAGTACAGCTTTTAGAAGCAGGCAATATTTATACGGTTGCTGTAATTGTTAATGGATAGTCAAGATTTTATTATAGAATTTCGTATATATTCATCCAGTTGTTAGTTCAGGAGATTTGAAAATGTTCTTGTATAGTGCATTCAGGAAATATTCTAAGACTACTTTATTGATCGATGTAGAATTTACTGTAGATTCAGATGTTCCTATTGTTATGATGAGAGATTTCGATGTAGGCGTCAAACGAAATGGAAAGGCATTTGCTTTTATGATATGTCATTTTAATCTGAATATGTTGCCAAATAGCTCTCGAAGTACCTTTTGCAATTTATTTACGGATTTAACATTGACTAGTAATATAACTGCAGACACCTTAAATTATATACCTCATTTCTCATATCATCGTCCAATATTACATATGATCATTCTGAATGAATAAATATAATGAATGAAAAATAAAATTTAAATAATATGTATTACGTGTGTATGTAAAATCTTTTTTATGTTTTATTTCTTCTATTCCTACGCATTCAATACCAGTGGCTCTTCAAACTAAAAGAGAGGGCCTACCATCAATTTTTTCGAACAGACTACGACTGGAGATGAAGGAAAGCATACCGTTGGCATGCATTCAGAAGTCAGAATGGAATTTTAAACCATTATTTAAATGAAACATTCGATATCAAAATAATTTTCAGCTGCAATTATGGTCCAGTTTCATAAAAAGTGCTGGAGCCCTTTTACTTAGGGTTTTTAAGCCCTCCGGCTAGCCTTAACACAGGAATCTGCATTCCCTTGTTGGGCTCCGTGGTGGGCGGAGTGGGTCCGAACCAAACTTGAGAATCAGACTTAGGAATGTGGAAGTCTCTGTCTCGGAAGGTCGCAAAAAGTAGCATGTAACGTCAGTGATCGCGTGATTTTTGGACATCATAGATTCATAAGCTCACATGATCTCTGACGTCATCACAAAAGCAGTATAATTCCATAAGTTAAGCAAAACAAAAATGGCGTTTTAGTTTGATTTGTTTCAAAAAATACATACGTATGTTGTCAACGCAAATCACGGAATTAAATAACTTAATTTAGAGATACTTTTACAGCAATAGCTACAGGTTATGCACTTAACTTTTAGATGGACTGCATTTAGTTCAATACGTTTAAAGTGTATTTTGCCTTACGTCAGCGTTTCTCGAATGAGGACCATTTTTATAAATTAGAATGTTCTACGAACTACCTTATTATTTTAGCATAAGTTTACATTTTTAAAATAGAATTCATTTAAGTTAATGCTGAAATTAAGTTAATAGGAAAAATATTTGTTTTTAATATTCACGGTTGTTATAGTTTGAATTATCGTTATCTTACTAACTAAATATTAAATAAATAATGGCAGTCAAAGCCTGCGGATTCTTGTGTAACTGTTCTGTGTTTGGATATATTCGCTGGAAAGAAGCACGACTGTCCTAGCTCTTTAAATATTTCTGTTGTTTTAAAGACTAGCGTAAGAAGTCCGTAGGTAAGGTTGACGAGTAATAAATTTCATGAAATGTCAGTATTATGAAAAAAATGTGATAGAAAACCACCATGTGGCAGCTTCCAAACATTGAAATCTTCAGTTAAAGTGGGGTGTTAAAGTTTTATTTTTTTGTCGTTTTCGGAAATTTAGGGGAACTACAAGAGCATGCTTCGAGGACACGGATTGAGTTCGCTAGTAGTATATAAATGGGGATTCACCGACACGGGGTGCGGGGTGCCGGCGTGCAAGAAGTGCATGATGCAGGTGCACCGTGCAACGTCACCAATGACGTCACACAGAGGGCGGGGTCAAAGACAACGTCATCATTACAGAGAGCGTGGTCACGAGTAGAGTTGAGTTGTTGGTAGACTGCTGATTGAGTTGTAGACTTCCTGCTGCTAAAAGTTAGTTTTTTCAAAATTGGCAACGGAGATTGTTTTTAGAGAGGTACACTTATGCTGCCCCCTCTTGACGAAAAAAAAAAAATAATGTATTTTTAAAATGTTCATGCTGCCCTCTCTTGGCGAAAAAGGGAAATAATCTATTTTTAATATTACTAAATTAAATTTATATGTTTTGCTTTTGCTAACATAAATTTTACTGTCGCAAATTAATGTTTGCACAATTTTAAATCCGTAGAAAAAAATTTATTTTTACATTTTCTTTTCACTTTTTTATTTTGCAAATTTTTTTCCTCCTATTTAATGCTTTTCATATTTTTACTTTAAAAACTTTTTTACGTTTAACATTTTTTTGACAAAAGTAATATTTATTTTTACAAGTTTATTATTTTTTTTCCTTTTCGCTTTTTATTTTAAACAAGTTGTTACTACATTTTTCATTTTGTTTTCAAAAAAGTAATATTTATTTTCATAATTTTTTGCCACATCTCTTTTTTCACAAATGCAGTTTTCCTATTATGTATTTTACTTCCAAAAGTAAATTTAAATTTTTTCTTTTCACATTTTTTCTTTTTAATAAATGTAATTTTTTTCTATTCTTTAAAATTTTTTCTTGTTACATTTTTATTTTACTCTTAACTTCTTTGCCTTGTTTTAAATACTTATTGATGTTACATGTCCATTTCCCTTTGGAGGCCTTCATGAATAATATTTTCTGGAACTTTAAACAGTATTCTTCTATGCAGTTTTAATAAAACACTACATTTCTTACTTTTCATACTACTAAATGGGATATACTCAGAACTTTTTGTACTAATTACTAATGACTGTACTAACTTTAACAAATGCTACGCAAAACATTATGAATTTACACGTCTTTTACACGTCTTACTTTTATTCAAAGGATTCACCAAACTGTGTCTGACAAATGTAAATTTTTACACTTTGCCTTTCCACATTTATCCTCAGATTTAACATTTATCCTGCTTTTAAAATATATTCATATTGCATTTCTGATTCCTTTTCCCAATAAATATGTACAGACTTACACAAGTTTCTTTACCGTAAGACCTACTGACTTTGAAGAATTTCTATAAGGAGTAATAAATTTTTTCATGTCATAAAGTTCGCTCAAACCAATGAGTCATTTCTACCCAGTTTAATTCAGTTACATACCAAAAGTATTTCATTTCTTATTGTTTTACTTTACAAACATTTACATGAATATACTCAGAACACTCCTTTTTTATTCAGCAGAAGGATTCCTTTATATTACTAACCCATATTAAGGTTTTTTAAACACTTTGCAAAAATATCTTGGATTTTATTGTGCACATCCTACCTAAAATCACTAAACATTTTCTAAACCTTGATTTTCTTATTGTGAAGACATCTCTTGAATTCTTAACATGATGTCAACGTGTAACATGTACAAATTTTTTCTTCATAATAAGTTATGAATGTTTTCGTTTCAGTAGACTGAAGTCGGAAAGTACAAATTTGGAAATGAAACACTCATTTCAGCCTCTAAGATTTTATTTAAAAATGCAATAAATACATGTGTGCGTTAGTAAAATTCGACGTGAAAAATAAGCATTTAGGGGGGAAATATGACTTTCTTCACATATTCACTTGATACGCAATCCTGGTTCATCAATACAATCTATTAGGTATGAACGGTTAATTGTTCATTTCGAATATGATAAAGAAGAAACTTTGAGTCAGAGAGAAACATATTTACAAAACAAGGGTTCTTATTTTCGTAGAAATTTAAATCCAGGGGTTGATGTTTCTTATGAAGATGAGATATTTTTTAGACATGTTTCTAAAGAAAATAGTGCACAAACTTCTTTTTAAGAAAGACATAGACGTCACAAGAAAATCTATGACAATGCAAGTCAGTTATCGTGGTGACTTAGACAAAATATTCAATGTCTGTATGAGCTGGGTTAAAAGTCTCCGTTATCTACATGCGAATACATCAGCGTCAGAAAAGAATTAATCTATCCCTACAGTATACTAAGATAAAAATTCCATTTCTTTTCTTAATTTCTGGTTCAGCGTGGTAGTGTTATTGAAGTTAAATCTTTCAAAATGTAACAAAATTATTAAATGAAACAGTATTTAGTAAAAATTTGTTCCCAAGTCTTTACAAGGCGTCGTAAAAGATAAACAGTTTATTTATATTTGAAAATTAAATGATTTGCAGTGGCAGTAATGTACAAAATAGTAATATTCAAAAGTGTTCAAATGGTTATAGATAAGGTACTTATCAAAAACAGTTTATGAAAACATGATAATATCCCAGTCATTCGCAAATAACCTTCGTCTCAAAACTGAAAAATTTATGCTCAAAATTTACTTGGGATCCAGGAAAAGAAACATTGAAGGCTTCAAAATGAAGATACTTATATAAACTTTCTGAAATGAAATGTACAGTAGTATTTCAGGAAATATTAACTTAACTTCTAACTTGTTTGTAATTTTATTAAATTATATGTAATGAGCATGTGTGAGATACGAAATGCATTTGGATGCGAAAAAAATTACAAACATTCAACTATCTGGCAATGAATCAAATTTCATTGGAAATGTAATGGTATGAGAAGTAGAAAAATAGTAATGAACGACTAAATTCGGTTAATTTTCATCTAAAACGCATTAAAAATTCTGCATACTGATAAAATATTACTTAAATTCTGTAACTTCATGACTTCCATCAGACACTGGGAAGCCCAACGGCTGTCTGAGCATTTAATGGGTTACTTCAAAGATAAAGAAATAGCGTTTGGGGAAAATATGGATTATTTTCAAGAAAAAATGTTCTTTTAGGTTCTTTCGGTATTATAATTGTAAACAAAAAAATGCAAAAATTAAGTAAATACGTGGATAAATCTCAGGAAAAACAGTAGATTAACACGAAATGCTTTTTTAAAGTCTATGTAAATGGAAAACAGTGACAGTAATGTATTTGAAAACAATCAGAGTTCATATACAGGGCATTATAATTTTGATACCAATCTATGAATTCGTGAAAATCAGCGAAGAAATAATTTATCACGTTCGCCTGCTTATGGTATATTCTCTCTTCGTTCTAATCTTTTTGCTTTTGACATGTACTATTTCTCAAGTTGTAATATTTCTGAATCTAAAGCTTTAAAACACAAAAATCACTCTGATTAACCAACTTGTGCCTAAATGTAGAATACAACCAACAAAACGGAAGATTTTAGTATAAGTAAATATACTACAGACAAAATAAAACTGAAAATACTTCATTATTTTTCATGCCCTGTTTATGAAACTAGTTAATTCTTGACTTATAACGTTCGGAACATTTTCAGAAAAAACATTCATTTCTTATTCATGTTTTGCATACTCAGATACTAATTTTGTTGGAAATCTGACATTTTCTTATTCCATTTTATATTTCACTATT